>CM057230.1:29038414-29638414 GCA_029891385.1 Erythroxylum novogranatense | reverse complement strand
AAAGGTTTATATATTTTGAACAATAACATTGATTGATTATATGGTTACATATTGGAATTTAAATCTTATATGTAAATATTTAGTTGACAATTTCATGCATACCTCAAATTTTGGGGAACTATAGAGTGAGATATATGTTAAGTTTTAAGAGAGTTCTCGTTAGTTTGTCTTAATCAATCGATGGTTGTAATTTAGAAACATAATTATTTAAAACTTTTTTATCTTATAGATAAATGCAAATGTTACATTTTTATATCCTAAATAATTTTTAAATCATTTACATAGCATATTTAGGCAAAATATTCTACATTTTACTATTAATAGCCTAAGTTGTTTACTTCCATATTTTATTGCTAAAATGGCCTAAATTGTACTAAATATTTTTTGTAAGATTGGTGGACTTAAGTAAATAAGTCTAGAAGAAAATATAGACCAATGGAAAACCAAACTAGGATAAATGAGCAGGAAAGCATAGCCTAGTAGAAGCTAATCCATAACAAAACAAGTTATTCAATTTAAGCCAGACCTAAGCAAATAAGCAAGTAATCCACACAAAGTTGAGAGCTCCTGAGAGTTTTCCCCAACTATTTAGGGTGATTGAGCAATGAAGTTAGTGCAAGGAGGCGTGGGAGTGTTCAGAAAGTGATAAAACTATTGGAATCGGGATATTTTATGACCGGTGGAGGAGAAATATTAGAGCTCATGACATCATGTCAGAAAGGTGTTTGAGATTTATAAAGTCTAGACGATTTGAATGTATCTGTCTTACATCTAAACCTCTTTGTTTTATTTTTCTACCTTTCTGGGCAGTATATTGTTAAATGTACAATATACTTTTGATATGACAGCTGGCTTTCTATAGGACCATTGAACAAGTCCAATGATGCGGACTTCTTAAGGACTCAATTCCATTGAATGCTTCAGTAGCTGCAACTATTTTCTACAAAGAAAAATTTCAGAACACATCACTTCCCATTTCACTTGCTAATGAAATTTGTGGAACTCGCTGCAATGTTGAAATTGAAAAATACATATGGAAGAACTCACCTGATGGTAAGTTCTCGGGTTCTTCTTGCAAGAAATGGTTGTTCAAGCATCTTCCTAAACTATCTTAGACTAAAACTATCTAGCCCAATTACCTTTTACCTCGAGTTGTTTTTACTTTATGGTTTGCTATAAAAGGTCGATTAAGAAAATTTGATAGAATTGGCAGATATAAATATCTTACCAGCTGGTGTTGCTTATCCAAAACTGCTAAGGAAACAATTGAAAATCTATTTTCCAAATGCCTATACATTAGAGACATCTGGAGGGAACTACTTAGCAGATGCATAGTAGCTGCTAATCTGGACAGTGAATTGGACTATAGAAACAATACAACTAGAAGATGCTTTTGGATAGTTTTATCATCAATAGTCATGGCAACATGGGATGACAGAGAAATCTCAGAGCATTTCAAGACAAAACCTCTAATATGGGGCAGTTTTATAAGTAATTGATACACCATATTTTTTGCAGATCACCTTAAGCAGAAACTTTAGCATTAACAATACCTCCTCACTTATTAGAATGTGTAGATGTTTAGTACCAGATTAAGAGTCTTTGTTTGCACTTTTGTATGTCTCAGTAGTCACTAGCATGGAGCATCTCAATTTGTACATTTTGGAAACATTTTAAACTACCTTTAAGGTTTAATGCATTCAATTTTTTTCAAAAAAATTACTTTAAAATGTTTAGTTTTAGTCTAACATTGCAGGTTTGATTATTTGAGAAAATTATTTAAATTATTTCAATTCAATCTTTCATTATCGAGTGAGTTTAGCATTGTGCAATGTATGAATTCTTTGATTTTGATTTATATTCTTTACATGATTGGAGACATTTTTACATATATGAATTTGATCGTTGAATCATTATTCCATGAAGAATTGTATGGTATGGAATTTATTCATTCTTTGAATGAATTTTTAGTGGCTAATGATATCTTTTGGTGAATAACGCATTTGTGAGTTTAGGATTGAGTGGAATTGGTTCTAAAGAATAAAGGGAGATAGAAAGAAGCTAGCTGGTGAGTTTTCTACAATTAACCTTCCAATTAACATACATTGTTGATATATATCTAAATTTGTTTGATTAAACTAAAATCAACACACTGCTTGTTCACTTGTATATATTAGATTATACTCAACTTAGGTGTTATTTATTAAATATCTTCTTAATTTGTTTGGTTCAAAATCATATTTACACTGCTCCTTATTAAATTAGAGTAACTATTTTTGTTGTAATTAAGGGCTGAACTATAGGTAACATATTGATGATAATTGATTATTAACTTCCTATTTTGAGTTGAGTTTGAACAATTAGTTAATCGCTTCTTTCTTTGCTTACGTAAAATGTGGACTAAATTGTTAAGTCAAACCAGACTTTTACGATTAAATAATTTTGATAATAAACAAAGAGAAATATACGAAAGAAAAGAAGACGATACTAAAAGCGTAGCGGAAGAAAAAATGCAGAGAAGAAAAATGCATAAAAAGAAGACGATACAAAAGCGTATTTAAGCTTTACGAAGACAAAAAGCGACGATACAAAAGGCATTTAAAGCTTTACGAAGACAAAAGCGACGATACAAAAGGCGATTAAGCTTTACGAAGACAAAAGGCATTTATACAAAAGCGCATTAAGCTTTACGAAGACAAAAGCGACGATGCGAAAATAAGACGGAAGAAAGAAACATCGCTTAAGACTACATTGAGCTAAACCGAATAACCGCTTCTTTAAAGATTCAAGAAGCGATAGTCAAGAAACAGTTGAAGTTCCACTATAAATAAGAGTCGAGATTGAAGAAGAAACAACTTTTGGAAAAAGTGAATGAAACTCTGTATTCAATATCTGCTCTATCTCGAGAGAAAAATTGCGAACTATTTTCGAAAGTGTATATTGTGAAGAGCAACTCTTTTGTAAAAGCTCTTTATCGCTTTTCATTTTGAAAAAGTGCTACAGATAACTCAAGAGGCTAAGAGTAAAAGAATACTTCTGTTAAGAGACTCAAGAGGCTCGATCTAAAGAATACTTGTAATCGGTTTGAGATAGTGAAAATCTCGTAAGAATATCGAGGATCGGACGTAACCCACGGTTTGGGGTGAACCGTGATAAAATTGCTGTGTTTCTCTCTAACTCTTATTGTTCTTAAATCGTAGTTTTCATTATTAACAAAGTTTTCAAACTAGTTAAGAATTGATTTAAGATAAGTTTTCCGAAAGAACAAGCAATTGTTATCAAGGGATTAAAGAAAAGTTTATCACAATTCAACCCCCTTCTTGTGTATCTTGGTCATATTATTACTCAATATATTAACGTGTGATTTACTTCAATTGGTATCGAGCGAGGTGTTCAAGAATCACTCTAATAAAGTGTGAACTAAAGAAAATGGTGGAATCACACACGATATTGCGAAGGAGCCTCACCACCGACCTCCAAAGATTCAATGGTGAAGACTACCACTATTGGAAGGATCGGATGAGATTGTTTATCGAGTCTACTCACATTGACTTTTGGGACATCATCGAGAATGGACCTTACACACTGAAGATGATGATAAAATCCAATTCCACGAGAAAGATGGACAAATGAAAGCGTAAAGCAAGATTTCAACTAAACTCCAAAGTGAAATTTTTCGAGTTGTGCATCGAAAGCGAGCGAGTATGACAAAGTGCATGGATGCGATATCGCCAAAGAAATGTGGGATACATTATCAATTGCACATGAAGGAACAAATCAAGTGAAGGAGTCCAAGATAAGTATTTTGGTGCATCAAGACGAAGTTATTCAAGATGAAAGAAGAAGAGACCATTGATCAAATGTTTGGAAGATTCCAAACAATTGTTAATGGGCTAAAAGCTCTTGGAAGAACGCATAACATCAAGACCATGTTCGAAAGATTTTGAGGAGTCTGCCCAAAAGATGGAGACCCAAAGTAACCGCCGATAAGAAGCCAAAGACCTAAGCGTCTTCAAGCTTGATGAATTGCTTGGATCGTTGAAGATACACGGTAGAGCTTGATGCGAAGATAAGCCCAAAAGGAGAAGTCCATAGCGCTCAAAGCAAGTCAAAAGAATCACAAAATCCGAAGAAGAAAACAAAAGGAATACATCAAAGGCGTTAAAGATCGAAGAAGCAAGGATGATGATTCCAAAGAAGTCGAATCAATCAAGTGATGAAGACGATGAGCTATCTTTCATTTCAAGAAAGATAAGAAGAATGTGGAAAAAGAAGTCCAAAGGAAATTCAACATTTAGAAGGAACAATGGCAAAGACGATGAAAAGTCGATAAAGCATCCATTACCGTTATGAATGCAAGAAGCGGGACATTACAAGTCCGAGTGTCCAATGTTGAAAAGACAACCCGTATGAGTAGAGATAACAAGAAAAGCATGATGGCAACGTGGGAAGATCTGGATTCATCGTAATCGATACAAGTTCACAAGTCGAAACATGCTAACATATGTCTGTAGTGAAGAAGAAAGTGATGAGGAGGTAACTTCCACTATAATGATATACAAGATGCATATTCGTAATTGTTAGAGGATTCTCATGCTATTCTCAAACAAGACAAGTCGTGAAGAAGAAATATGTAGAAAACCTCAAACATACTCATGAGATAGAGTGAGAATATAAGTTTGAGAAAACAAGTTAAGGAATTGAATAACAACAAAGTTGTAGATAGATATGAAGAGATTAATCAATTGAAATCGAAATTAATAATCTCTCAATTGATCTAGCTAAATTTACGATAGTACAAAAAGATGAATAAAATGATAGGAGAATATGAGACCGAGGATAAAAGCTGGATTAGGGTTTACTAAAAATAAGCCCCAAAGATTACGTAGTAAAATCAGTTGCTCAAAAAATAAGAAAAGATATCAATCGATTTTCGGAAAGGTCATCAACATTATCATTCTACACATCATTATCATTCATTACATCGTATTAACCCTAAAGGACCCAAGAGAATCTGGGTAACTAAAATAAAATAATATCTCCCACGAAATCCTTCGTTGGAAGAACCAACAAGCACCATTGGTATATGGACAAGGATGCTCGCGTCACATGAAGGGAAACAAGTCTATGTTCCTAGATCTTCAAAGACAAGAAAGGAGGATCAGAACTTTGGAGACAACCAACAAGGAAAGATAATCGAGTTTGGTAAGATTGGTAAGAATTCTCATGCATGCATTAATAACGTATTACTAGTCGATGGTTTAAAGCATAACTTGATAAGTATTAGTCAATTATGTGATTCTCGTTTTGAAGTTTCTTTAATCAAAAATTTTGTGAAGTCGAAACAAAGATGGTTCCATCTTCTTTTCAGCCAAAAGACTAAACAATCTTTATAAAATTGATTTAGACGTTTTCAGTCTCAAAATATTTCATGTTTTTATCTATCAAGATGAAAGACCGATCCGCATAAAAAACTAGGTCATGTCGGCTTTTAAACATATTTCAAAACTTTTGAAACATGATTTGGTAAAAGGTTTGCCACAAATTGCTTTTGACAAAGATTTCTTTTGTGAAAGTTGTCGAAAGGGAAACAAGTTAAAACCTCTTTTCTTCAAAACATTTCATAACTTCTTCTAGACCACTTGAGTTGTTACATATGGACTTATTTGGTCCAACAAGAACAATAAGTCTTGGTGGAAAGAAGTATGGACTTGTGATTGTTGATGATTTTACAAGGTTTTGTTGGATACTTTTTCTATCACATAAAGATGAGTCTTTCAAGTGTTTTAGAAACCTTTCCATGAGATTACAAAATGAAAAAGGAATGTCTATAGCAAGCATAAGGAGTGATCATGGAGGAGAATTTGAAAATGAGAAGTTCGAGTATTCTGCTGAAGAAAAGGAATTTTCATAACTTCTTCGCCCCAAGGACTCCACAGTGAGAATGGAGTTGTTGAGAGGAAGAATAGGACGATTCAAGAGATGGCAAGAACAATGTCATGCGAGATGAATCTTCCTAAATACTTCAGGCGTAAGTCGCAAAACAAAGATGTTACATTCGTAATAGAGTGTCTTTGCGACCAATGTCAAGAAAACTCCTATGAGTTGTGGAATGGAAGGAGACCAAACATTTCTTATTTCCATCCTTTTGGCTGCAAGTGCACTTTTCTGAACACAAAGGAAGCTCGACAAATTTGATGCGAAGACACTTTCAGAATTTTTCTAGGCTATTCTCTCACTTCAAAGGCATTTAGAGTCTTCAAACTCACCTCAAAGACCTGAAGAAACTATTCACGTTAAGTTCGATGATAGCTCTCAACCCAATAAGGAAGAGGAATCGAAGATGATGCTTATTACGTTGCTTTGGCAGTTGTAAGGAAGTATCTTCATCGAACACTTCATGATGAAAAGAGATATCTCTAAGAATTTTGAGTTAAAGAAAGATTGGAGATACACAAGCTCTCATCCTAAAGAGTCAATTATCTGAGAAACCTCGGAAGGTGTAAGAACAAGGTCCAAGTTCGTAAGAGAAGCCAACGTGGCATTTATATCCAAGTAGAACCTAAAAAGATTGATGAAGCTCTAAAAGATGAAGCATGGATATTAGCTATGCAAGAGGAGTTGAATCAATTCAGAGGAATAAAGTCCGGTCCTTAGTTCCTAAACCGAAAAGAAATCCATTATTGGTACTAGATGGATATTCAAGAATAAGCTAGACGAATCAGGAAAAGTAAGTCGCAACAAGACAAGATTAGTAGCACAAGGCTATAATCAGCAGGAAGGAATAGACTATAATGAGACATATGCTCCATGAAGAAGACTTGAAGCAATAAGGATACCGCTTGCATATCTTTGTTTGCCATGACATAAAGCTTTTCAGATGGATGTAAAAGTGCATTTCAATGGCTTTATAGATGAAGAAGTCTATGTCAAGCAACCTCCTGGATTTGAGGATATAAAGTATCCAGATCATGTCTACAGACTTCATAAAGCCTTATATGGATCAAACAGCTCCTAGAGCATGGTATGATCGTCTGAGCTCATTTCTTATTGAAATGGATTTACTAGAGGTAAAGTTGACAAAACTCTTTTAGGAAGAACTTGTATAATGATTTTATTATTGTGCAAATCTATGTTGATGATATTATTTTGGTGCCACCTCAAAAAGTTATGCATAAGCTTTGAAAATATGATGAAAATGAATTTGAGATGAGCATGATGGGTGAGTTAAAATTCTTTCGATTGCAAGTAAAGCAAACTAAGGATAAGATTTTATCCATCAACAAAATATGTCAAAGAATTGTTGTCTAAATTTGATATGTGCAGTGTTAAAAGTATGTCTACACCGATGCATCCTTCAAACTTGTTGTCGAAAGACGAAAGTGGTAAGAAGGTGGATCAAACCCTATTTAGAGGATGATTGGTTCTTTGCTTTATCTTACGCAAGTAGACCTCGACATTCTATTCAAGTATGCTTGTGTGCAAGGTTTCAGCCGATCCTAGAGAATCTCATTACATAGTCAGTAAACAAATTTTGAGATATCTCGCAGTACTACCGATCTTTGCTTAATGTATGAGAAAGGTAAAGATTTCAGTTGAATGGATATTGCGATCGGACTATGCCGGTGATAGGATTGAAAGGAAGAGCACGAGTGGTGGTTGTCACTACCTTGGACCAAACTCGTGTCATGGTCAAGCAAGAGACAAAGCTCGATTGCATTATCAACCGCAGGTTTAATATATGTCTGCCGAAGTTGTTGTTCACAATTCATCGTGGATCAAGTATCAATTGGAGGACTATTCAATACAAGAGGAAGAGATTCCAATATCTCAAGCGACAACACCAAATGCCATCGACTTGTCAAAGAATCCAATTCAACATTCAAGGGTGAAGCACATTGAAGTTAGACATCATTTCTTGAGAGATTACGTTGGAAGAAAGTTGTCGACCTACAATTGTGGAAACGAATTTCAGTGGGGATATCTTCACAAAACCACTAAGTGAAGATCTCTTTAAAGAAATCAGACGCAACCTCAATATGGTGATGTTAACGGACCAATCATCTGGTTTTTCGCAAAGAAGAAACAGATAGACGGAGGAGATAACGGACCAATCATCCGGTTTTTCGCAAAGAAGAAAACAGATAGACGAGGAGTTAACGGACCAATCATCCGGTTTTTCGCAAGAAGAAGCGAGATAGACGGAGGAGTTAACGGACCAATCATCCGGTTTTTCGCAAGAAGAAACAGATAGATGGAGGAGTTAACGGACCAATCATCCGGTTTTTCGCAAGAAGAAACAGATAGACAGAGGAGTTAACGGATCATTCATCTGATTTTTTAAAGGCAAAGACAGAAAGACGGCAGAGTTAACAGATTGATCATCTGATTTTTCAAAAAGAAAGACAATGAAACGGTGGAGTTAAACGGCGTTGACGGTTTCAGACTTAAAACTTCTTTCACAAAGAAAAATTTTAGAGGGAAAAAAGGCTGTCAGATCATCGAGAAGTACAATCGTTCTAGAATTTGCTATAAAATTCCTAAAACTAACGTTTGGGATCTCTAATAAATTCAGAAATTGCTAGTTCTCTGAAATCTCTATGAAAATTCTTCAAGCGAGTTCCTATTCACTCAGAATCAACAAGATGAATGTCAAGCCCATTTTGCGAGTTGAGCCAGGAGCAAACTGTGGAAGATTGGTAAACTTTGAAGATCTAAGAAGGGAACAAATGGATATAGAGTCGGAGATAATAGTGGCAGGATGGAGAAACTTCTTTCAAATACGAGAGCAAGTTTATCTCAATGAAGTTTATGAGTTCGAAACATACTAAAGTGTGGACAATACTATCGTATCAGATGTAGAAACACTCCACATTATAGGAACCAAGGAGTTACCGGGAAAGAGTCACCGAATGTCCGAGTAGTGGAGTTCAACTTACTAACATGGTGAAATGGATGACTAAGTGAAGTTGAACGAAGATGAAGTTACTCACAACTTTATGGTCGTAACAACCCAATCGAAAGAAGAGCCTCTTGGCTTGTACCAAAGCAAGGGTTTTGTTTTTGTTTTGTGTGACTGTGTGTTACCTAGATAGGTTCAAGACATCAAGTCACTACTTTGATGAACAATGTATCCTTCATCTCCTGAATCACCAACCAATAGATTTACCATTTTGATTTATCAATATATGGTTAAATCAATAAAGGATACAAACACTCTCCGTATGGGATGTTGTTGACAAGGATGTTTAAAGAATCGAATCGATTGGAGTTGGGAGTCGATGTAAGGTATCTGTAAGAAGTTATATAGATTCAACATCGATTGCCAAATGGGTCCGAGATTTTCAGATAAACAAGGAGCAGAAGAATCAAGGAAAGCAACAACCGAGGGGAGCCTAAACCAAGAAATCTCTATGAAGGAGAGAAGATCTCACTCTGAGTCAAGTCAAGATCTGCTCGATTTTTGAATCAGTGACTTAAAGCGGAAGGGAACCTTTGGTGAGTGACATTCATAAGCAAGCAAGAACGCCACCCACAAAGAAAATCTGTATGGACGAAAGAAGCCATCCTTCCAGAGATTCAAGCAAACTAAAGCATTATGAACGACGAGAGATCAAAAGCTACAAAATCATCATCATCAATCCTTGAGAAAGTTTCGTACACTCAATCTCAAGGAAATGAAGGAAAAGGAAAGTAGAAGAACCCGAGAAGAAGAAAGTTCAATCCAAGAGGTCACCAAGGTTAAAGAAAATGAGTGCAAGAAAAGAAGAAAATCCAACAACAGAGGCAAAGGCTAAGAAGACAAGGCTAGAAGAAACTGTTGTTGACATTTCTAAACAATCACGACGTCTTGTTAGTCTTTGTTGATGTCTTTGAAGTTAATATGGAAGTCGCTACTAAAGCGATTGTGGAAGTCATATGGGTAATATTAAGGATTCTCACAAAATTCTTAATAATCCAATTTTGAAGAAATAGTTCCTACTACTTTTCAGTCCACACTTGTCCATAAACAAGTTGCTACATATGTTTTGGGACGTATGGCTACTTCAAAAGTTGTAAGTGTGATGACTAATGTTCCATCCAAGTATTTAACTTTTCAAAGAGAAAATTGGGAACACAGATTGGTTGTAATAGAGAGAAGAAGACCAAGTCTGTCATCATCCGAGACAAACCAAAGAGATATGTGAAAGCCTTCTTCAAATCAGTTGAATATGATAATGGCATTTTACATCATTGGATAGGGGTTACAAAATTTCTATGATCAATCAAGAGAGTTGGGAGAACCATATCCACCAGAGCCATTTGGAGAGCGTATCACTTCTTATCCTATATTGAAGCGAAGACAATAATCAAGGTGGTACCGATCTTCAACCACCAAATTTTGTTGAACTCAATTATGAGAAGCTAAAGTCAAAGTTCAACTCGAGCCAAGATTGGATGACATGTCCGCGATCGATCAGTTGAGGCGTAAAATTGATTGATGCAAGATGTAAGGAGAAAAGGAGTGGTAAGTCCATCTGTGTGTATCAAGATCCGTGACCAAGTCTAACTAAGGCAACAGCAGATGATCCATGTGGAGGCAATATCGAATGGGTCAAGATTGTTCGCTCGATTGGCAACTCAAAATGTTGTTTTACTATAATACGTAACATTCTCGAAATCGACCTCGTGGGAGATCGATTCAATCGCAAGCTATGCCATGGTTTGGACGCACTTTTCAACGAATAAGAGATTCCTATGATCTTGATATCAATGAACAAGCTGTATTTGTTCCTCCCTCCTCTTCGGAAATCATTGAACCAAATGTCTTTAACAAGGAAGCTTATACAACAACAGTGGCTATCGTTGAAAAGCAAGTTGTTAAGACAGTACCCTCGACTGCAGATGAATCATCAACACTAAAGAAGCATGTTCAGAAGCTTGATAAAGATATGAAGAAGATTAAGAAGATGCTGAAAAAGTTGATGAAGCAGATTGGAAAATAATTGTTTGATCAATAACAAATAGGGGGAGAAGGGAGAAGGAAGAGAGAAGGGAGAAGGAAGAAATCAGCTGGAAGGATGAAGATAATTTTTTTATCTCAATACTTCTGTATAATTCACAAGTATATGATACTTTTCATATTTCTCACAAGTATTTGTTATTATCAAAAAGGGGGAGAATGTTAAGTCAAACCAGACTTCACGTATTAAATAATTTTGATAATAAACAAAGAGAAATATACGAAAGAAAAGAAGACGATACAGAAAAGCAGACGGAAGAAAAACAGACGAAAGAAAAACAGACAAAAAGCAGACGATACAAAAAGCAGACGGAAGCTTTACGAAGACAAAAAACAGACGATACAAAAGCGATTTAGAAGCTTTACGAAGACAAAAGCGATTTATACAAAAGCGCATTTAAGCTTTACGAAGAAAAAAGCGACGATGCGAAAATAAGACGGAAGAAAGAAACATCGCTTTAAGACGGTTCACGAGCTAAACTGAATAACCGCTTTAAAGATTCAAGAAGCGAGATAGTCAAGAAACAGCTGAAGTTCACTATAAATAAGAGTCGAGATTGAAGAAGAAACAACTTTTGGAAAAAGTGAATGAAACTCGTATTCAATATCTGTCATCTCGAGAGAAAAATTACGAACTATTTTCGAGTGTATATCAGAAGAGCAACTCTTTGTAAAGCTCTTTATCGCTTTTTCATTTTGAAAAAGTGCTAGATAGCTGAAGAGGCTAAGAGTAAAAGAATACTTGCCGTTAAGAGACTCAAGAGGCTCAATCTAAAGAATACTTGTAATCAGTTTGAGATAGTGACAATCTCGTAAGAATATCGAGGACCGGACGTAGCCCACGGTTTAGGGTGAACCAGATAAAATTGTCGTGTTTCTCTCTAACTCTTACCGTTTTAAATCGTAGTTTCATTATTAACAAAGTTTTCAAACTAGTTAAGAATTGATTTAAGATAAGTTTTCTGAAAGAACAAGCAATTGTTATCAAGGGATTAAAGAAAAGTTTATCACAATTCAACCCCCTTCTTGTGTATCTTGGTCATATTATTACTCAATATATTAACGTGTGATTTATTTCATAAATTTTGTTAGTATTAAGAAAGATAATCAAAGATAGTTGAACTTAAGGAAGTAAATAAAGGTAAGGTACCTAGAACCAAGTAGAAAATTGATTTCTTGACCGATAGAAAACTTTATCTTTTTTGTTAAGCTTAATATCTCCATTAAATATGCTTCATTTGTTAGGTTGATCTTTATCTAACAACATAGATTGATAATTTCTAAGAAAACAACACATGCATTGAATTTTACATCAAGGAATGAAGATTGAAATTTGGTTGAATTAAAATTTTCTCTTATGATAAAAGGATATTATATCATGGAAATAATATTCTAGTAAATGGATAATGTTTGGTCAATTAGTTGTCAAAGTTTCAATTTAAAAGGCTCAAAGTTAGTTTTATAAGCTAAAACTCAAATTTGTCCAACTTTAAATTAGTATAAGATTACCTTTGACTTTGTCTATGATTTGATTTGTTCTTAAAATTGCTTATGTTGTGAACTATCTAATTATATTAGATTGAGTTTAAGAAGAAATTTAAAAGTTATAATTCTTCCTTAATTTGGTTGTTCAATTTCAGCTTTATACTTAAACTATAACTTAACTTGATAGTATTTAAATGATGAAATGATAAGTTATGAGTTTGGGTAAATTAGATCAAGGTTTCATGCTCAAATACACGCTAAAAGTAGTTAGTTACACAAGTGAGTTGAATTATGTATAATAGCTATTTTTGTAAGTTAATCTTCGTGCTTCCATTTCTTGCATCTAAGTGACAATTTAAATTTAAGTTTGGTAGGTAATAAAAGCTAGAAATGCATTTTAAAGGATGAATGAAAATAATCGCAAAGCCATTTTTTTTCAAAAATTTAGATTTGTGAAAGTAATTTATTTTACTTTTATCAATCATTTAAAATTACAAATCACTTTATTTAGAAGGAAAGTGGGTCACCGATGAGGTACAAATGTTCTCTAAGTTGAAAAATCAAATTTATGTAATATGAGTGCATAACTAAAATTCCAGAAGCCATGTAGTTTGGATCACTATGACTTATATGTTGAAGTCAATAAAATTTTAGTATTTGAATACTAATTGCTAGTATTAACATATATTATCACACAATCTCTTTTAATCAACCAAATCCCTGTAATTAGCCTTTATTTTTGCCTAAGATCATGTACATTAATGATGTATTTTATGTTGATTTGTCGCTTTACTTAAAAACATTTACAATGTATAAATAGGAGTATATATGTCTCTTTTGACACATAAAAAAATTCAAACTTCACCTTCAGTTCCTTCTGTCGTTCCTATATTTACATGATATCAGAGCCTCCTTTGTAAAAAAAGGAGTAAAAAATATGGAGATTTTCCATTCTTACTCTTAAGTACTCTGCTCTTACATTCTAGGTTTGAAAATCTGCTCTAAAAACATTTTTTTATACACTAAATTGTTCCTCACCATTTGAATATCACATCGGTATAAATTTTGTGGTCAGAATGCCTCCCATGCGCCCGTATGCGTCGTCAAAAGCCACTGATCTCCATAAACCAAGTTATAGAATAGTTAGAGGTAGAAGACGATCTAAACGACACCATTTCACTCCAAAGTAAAACGACATCGTTCAGAGAATATGTCATCATCACGTCATCCTCATGTTAGCGCCATGTCATTGCCACATCATCTCGCATCAGTGTCATGTTGACACTTGTCCTAATGCAATTGGCACAAGTGTTGTCCTTTGAGTCATCCACGTGTCCTTTTTTATTCAGGTTAGACCTATCGATTAGGTTTGGGGGTTGACTGACACTTTGACCATCCAGTTTAATACCTTTTAATCTGGGTTCTCCATAAACTAAACCAGTTCCTAAGGTTTCTTGATGCCCTAAATCCAATTTTGAGGTCAGAATAACCAAATTCAATCTCTATAAATATATTTTCTCCTATCTTATTGCATTCTTTTACTATGGATGCCTATAAACTTCTCCAAATTAACTCACGATCTTTGAGGAAATGTCTAGTTTTCTTAAGGAAGGCTTTTTGGCGATTGTTACCAGAGAAATACCTAAACCTACCCAAAAGAAAGATGAAGACATTGACGTATTCACTGAACGATTAGTGACATGGGATGGCATGAACCATCAAATCTTAACATGGTTTCGAAATACATGTGCCAAGGCCATCAAACTTGACTTTCAACGGTTTGACACAGCTCAAGAGGTATGGAATTTTATGAAAAATCATTACTATTTATTAGATGATGTCCATCGATTTTAGCTTTATAGGAAACTCTGTTGAACGCAACATCAACCTAGACAAACAATACACAGTTATATGTCCGAATTACAAGAACTTTGGGATCAACTAGCACTTGGGGATCCTGTCTAGCCTAGTCTTGATGCTGCCACGCTCCATGCAAATCTTTGAGATTGTCAACATATATGACATTTGCTTATGACTCTCAAGGATGAATTTGAACCCATTTGCAGCTCTCTTCTTTATAGAAAAACTTTACCAAATCTTGACATAGTCATTATGAAAAATCTATCTCATCTACTATTATTGTCCTTGCAACTTATACCCCATCTCAATCCTCTTAAAATTTAGGACTCTAGACGAATCAAACAGAACTTTAGATAAGATATTTCTTCTAAATCTCTCCAGCATGCTTACACTGTTGCTGTTGTTGCTGTCAATGAGGGGGCCATGGAAAGCACTTCTCCTAAATTCTCCTTAAAAGACCTCTATGCCCTTCTTGTACAACTTCAACTAGATTCTGGTACAGTCTCAACCTCTACCCTATCTATTACATCATGTACTTCAAAGTCTTGGTATCTTGATTCTGCCTATTGTAATCATATGACATCTGATTCTTCTATCCTTAAATCTTTAACAACATCATCTATTCCACACATTGTTCACACTGCTGATAATTCTACTATACATATACAACATATAGGCACTATTCTCACATCTACATTACATTTACCTGAAACCTTTCTTGTTCCCAAACTCTAATTAAACCTTATTTTTGTTGGACAATTATGTGAACTTGATGCTAACTTATCTTTTTCAAGTCATAGTTGTATTGTGTAGGATCCATAGATGGGCAAGATCCTTGGGAAAGGGAATAAGGTTGGGCAGTTGTTTGAGCTTACTTCACTAAATCTTCCTTCAAAGCTTGTAGTCGGTGTTGTCACTCCTTATATCTGGCACTCTCGATTGGGTCATCATCTTCCTCTAGATTAGGGCCTTTAATCTCTAGTAGTACTCTAAATCATGTTAAGACTGAACAATTTGATTGTGTTCTTTGCCAACTTTCTAAACATCACGCTTTACCATTTTCTAACAATGATTTTACCTCTTTAACACCTTTTGATCTAGTCCATTATGATATCTGGGGCCCTGCACCTCACGAAACTATGGGTGACATAAAATATTATGTGATCTTTATTGATGACTTTCCCCGTTATACATGGATTTATCTAATGTGCCATAAATCTGAACTATTCTCCATTTATTCTTACTTTGCTAATATGATTAACACTCAGTTTTCTTGAAAGATTAAAGTCTTTCGGACTGATAACGTAATGGAATACAAAGATACAAACTTTCTCAACTTTCTTAATCAACAAGGAACCATCATTCAAAAATCTTGTCTAAACACATCTCAACAAAATGGTCAAGCCGAATGCAAATATAGACGTAATCTTGACACTAATCGAGCCCTTCTTTTATCATCTTCCTATCTTGAAAACCTTTGGGGAGAAGCAGTGTTTACTAATGTATATAATATTAATCGTGTTCCCTCTCCAACGTAGGCATTAGGTCTCTTTATGAGTGCTTATTCAATCATGCCTTTGATTATTAGTCTCTTAAAGTTTTTGACTGTGCGTGCTTTATTCTATTACAACCTTATAAACACACCAAACTTAAACCCAGAGCACGTTTATGTTATTTTCTAGTGTAACATCCCATCACCTATAGGAAGGACAAAATCGTAATTTGGGACGGGTTATGAGTGAGTAAACTAGTCTCGGCATATTCATGCATAATATGGCCTCCATATATGCATAAATTGTACTTTTTGCATATGCACATGATTGTACATGCATTCATGACATTTCCCGGCATATGTGTTTACTGTGAAAAATATATGATTTAGTGCTTAAAAATTGAATTGAAGTGATTTATGTGTGTTTTACATTTTTAGGGACTTTTAGGAATTTTTCTGGAATTTTTTGGGAACAATGTCTAAACCGAAAAAATTGTCAAATGACGGACTAATTGGATTTTCGGCACTAGAAAAGACTGTCCAATGGCACTGAAAAATTACATACATGATTTTAGGATTTATTAATTTGAGCCATTGGAAATTTGGAGAGAAATTGGACTAGAAATTAATTGTTTTGGAAAGGAAATAAATGAATCTTTAAAAATAAGACAAGTGGCAAGTGACATATGTCACTTACCTACTTAGTCTTATGCTTAAGTGTTATATAAATATCTTAGCTTTGGAAAAACTTACACGACACTTTGAGGTTAGAAAGTGAGGAAGGTGCTTTGTGAGATTTTCTTCTCTCATCCGTGGGTTCTCCTTCTTCTTCTTCTTCTTTGGTCTTCTTCACTTGTTCTAGCTTATTTGCTACTCTTCTCTTCTACCTTAAGTGCTCCTTTTCATGTGTTCAAGCTTAAGCCTTCTACATCCCTTAAAAAAAAGGGTGATTGTTGTGTATGTGAGGTGAGAAGGAGGAAGTGGTGAGTTGGTGAAAAGTGGAATAAATGAAGAATTAAAGGCTTGTTTAGGTGAGAATTTTGTTTTGTGCTCTTTAATTAGTAGTTAGAAGCATTTATTGTGCTTTATGGTGCATTAATTTCATGAAGTTTGTGTGTTAATTGTATGGGCATAAGTCATGTTTATGTGAGGATGAATGACATTGAATATGTGTAGTGTGTGAATTAAGTGGTTTGGATTGGTTTTGATGTTAGTATGATGTTAGGTGAGTGGTAAATGAAAGAAAGACAATTGTGTGTGTGTGCTGCCAAATTGTGACTACTTATTCAAGTGAATGGCTTGATAAAATTGTGGCTGATTTCATGGCTAAATTTGATGTTTATTGATATAGGAATGGTGTTGGAATGAAAGGATTAGAGTTAGTTACAAAATCTGGAAAATTGACTTTGTGTATGTTTCAGTTTTTTTATCATAACTTTTGATATGGTTAGCCTATTGAGTTGAGGTTTGGCTTGTATTAAACTTGAGAAGTTTGGCTAGAATTTATATGAAGGAAGTTCTGTCCAATTTTGGCTTGAAAGATCTTAAATTTTTCTTTGAAAGTAAGATATGTGTGCAGGGTCAACAGTGGTGCTTTTACCATTGACTGATTTGTGACCTGAACTTTGGGAAATTTTTTTAGGCTAAAGTAGACAGATTTTATAAAATTGTTCTGCATGGAAGTTGAAGGATTTCTTGTTAGCTTTTCATTTCCACTAAGTATGTTATTTTTCTATTTTTAGGTTGGAAGCTATGGCTAATTAACTTTTATATGGTAATTTGTGTATTAATGTATTCTAGTATGTGTAATGTTTCTAAGTATGGATTTTGGTGATTTCTGGGTTCTGGTGCAAAATTTGGACTGTTATGATTGGAATTAGCTCAAGTGAGCTTATGGAAGGTTGTATAGGAATGTTTTATCTTTGTAATGAGGTATAATATGCGAATCTTGGATGAAGGGATTGTAAGTTATGAATTTGTAAAGTTTGGATATGGTTTAGGTTCTATACTGATTTAATACCCTATAACAGGGCAGCCACAATAATGGGAGCATTTGACCTAGTTAGAGATGGAATTTGGTTCTAAGTCCTTCATGGGAATTTTAGCATGTTTTCTGATCTTTTAGTGATATAGAGTATGTAATTTTCGAGAATGGGATAGGAAGTTATGCTTTTTGAAAGATTGTGTTACTGTTGAGAATGACTTATATAGGCAGAAACTTTGATTGAGAATTTGATTTGTTTAGAGATTGAATTTGCTTCCAAGTTATTCATGAAAATTGTAGAACATGTTTTGATCTTTCTTTTGACTTATAGCTTGGAATTTTTGGCATAAGGAATGGAAAGATAGGATTTTTAGTAGAGTGCAGTTATTGTTCATATGGTAGTTTTACTGTTTCATTGGGCAGAAACTTTTTTTGTGTTTTTGACCCTCTTAGATATTGAATTGGATTAGGGGGTCTTCTTGAAGATTGTATCACATGTTTAGAGCTTTCTAATGATGTATAATTTGCCTTATTTGGAGTTAGGAGTAAAAACTTATGGGGGTTGGACCTAGTTCAGTTACTATTCATATGGTAAATTTGGGCAAAATCTTTAGAAGGGTTTCTCACCCCTTTAGAGCCTTCATTGATTTTGCATCCTTCATAGAAGATGTAGATTATCTTTTACCCTTTTCATTGAGATATAATATGCAATTTTAGGGATTTGAGTAAGAAGTCATGAGGATTGAAGAACACAAGCATCGCTCATATGGTCAATTTATGAGCAGTAACTTTGAAGTAGTTTTTGACACCCTTAGAGGTGAGATTGGTTTGTGAGCGCTTCATGGAACTTATAGGGTTTCTTGAGGAAGGAAGTGAAGGAATCTTTGAATTTCCTTAAATTTATTAGTCTTATTATTAGTTTTATTTATCAATGGTATTATTTTCCTTTGTGCATAACTGTTTCGTTCGACCTCCGATCGACTCAATTTTTGAGGCATCGGATTTGAGTAATATTTAATTTCATTCATATGTGAAATTGGGAATTTTTAGAGATGAAATTGATGGGGCTTGATTAGGTCAAAGTGAGGGGACCGAGTAGTGATTTTTCTGTTCCGTGTTTTATCGAGAGTTGGACCTATAGAGGTCCGAATTGAGTGATTTTGGTGTCTGTGAGTTTCTAATTTTTCGAGGAAAATTATGTGATGAGAATTTTTTTTAGAATAATGTTGGGAATGTCACGAACATGCATTGTACATATTTTAATTACTACATGTACATTATTAAATATGTCTGATTGTATATTTGGTAATGTTTGAATATTTTGACTATTATAGAGGTGTAATTAGAACGTCGACCCACAGACATTACCGAGACTTCCAGACATTAGCTCGAAAGCTATAGGTGAGTGACCTAGACGGTTCCTCAATTATTATTTACTTATGCTTGTACTTCTGTAGTGAATAATGATGGGATTGTGTTTTGATTATAGATTTCGGACAGAAGGTTTGAGGTATTGGGAGATTATGACATAGAAGTGTTGTTTGTCTGAGAATTTGGGACCTCCGTGTTTAAATGTGATTAAATGTGAGTGTGATTTTAATGTGATTAATTGTGAACTAATTAGTTGAATGTGATAATTTGGGATTGATTGTGATGTTGATATGGCTTCATTGCGACATATGCATTCCATGCATGAATTCATGATCGCTAATGACAACAGACCGGAAAGTGCCACTGAGAGCTACAAGCTCAACGTTTATATTTGGACCTCAAGCCCTACAGTGATTCAGAGCCTCAGGCTCAACAATTAATACGCCCATATTGGGACAGTTCAGATGTTGAGCCCCGAAAATTTTTATTTATTTATTTGAATTGATTATTTATTGATTTATGGATTTATTCGTTAATTATTTTTATTTTGCCTTAATTGATTTAATTATGTGTTTATATCAATGTTTTAAAACCGGACCGGACATCGAACCGATCGAAGGAAAGGTTTAAGGTTTAGAGGTTCAACCGGTAGTGAACCGCTATCAAACCGGAATATAATAAATAAGATGAAAATTTTATAAGAATAAATAAAAATAAAATATTTTATTGAAATGAAAAATACACCAATGTTTATTATTATCTAATGAACTAAAAATAAATAAATATGAGTCCAATATAAAACTTAAAATAACATTTAAGAGAAAAATTGTATTTCTAAAGGAGGTTGGGTCTCATCATCGTCAAAAGCTTCAAATTCTCCAACGCTATTTAAAGATTCGTAAACTACGCTTTCATCCAAAGTATTTGCATCCACTTCTTCTACTGCATTAAAATAAATTACAAATTAGTAACGTATGAAATTATTCTCAATTGTAAACTTGTAATACAGTATAATTTTAACTTAAATATAATCAAAATAAGATATAAACTGACCATCAGTAGATGTTCTTAATTCATTTGTTGTGACGAATGCATGTTCTTCATAAATGGTCATTTCAAGTTCATTATAATCAAGATCAGGCGATGGTTCTTCTTCTTCGATCCAAAAATCAGTATGTTCAATACAATCAATATCAATTGGATCATACGTTCTCTTCTTATTAAGCGCTCTGAACACATAATAGAGCAACTATAAAGTCAATAACAAAAATAAAATTATTGAAATAAAAACAAAAATATAAAATACATGTTCTTCATTCGCAGATTATAAGTAACGTAAACAAGGTCATTAAGTCTTTGATGTTCCAAACGATTACGTTTCTTTGTATGAATACGTTCAAAAACACTCCAATTACGTTCACAACCTGATGCAGAAGTTGTTTGACTGAGTAACCTAATAGCGAGTTTTCTCAATGTTGGAGCACTGTCACCGAATAATCTCCACCACTCATCTGCATTTTAAATTAATATTTATGATAAAAATATATATTAATGAATTAAAATTTAAAAGTATAAAACTTACCTGGCTGCATTTTTTCATCATCAGTTCTCTCTTCGCTGATGATCTAGCAAAACTCTCTAAACCTTCACGATATATCTTAATTTCATTTATCGCTTGTGATTGCTCTTCACTAGAAAAAATACCTTTGCATTCAATCACATCAAACAAACCTCCCATAATATTACTTGTACATACTTCTCCACTATAAAAGCAATAAGGATTGAGAAAATAAGCTACTAAGTGGATCCTTTGAGTAAGATGCTTATCCCATCGTCGATCAATAATATCTATATATGGCTTGTATAATCTCTCATTCCCTTTAAAAAGATATGTAATTGTTTTTCGAGCTCTATACATACCATCATATATATACCCCAAAGATGGCTTCTCATCTGAGTCAACAATCCTCAACAGCCTTATAAGCGGAGCCACAATCTTCACAATGATCAAGCAAGCATCCCAAAATTTATTATCTAGAATAATGGCTAAACTTCTTTTCCTTTTCACTCTTTGATAATTTATGACTTGAAAAGCGTTTACTTGTCACCAAATTTTGAAGTTGATGCTTATGTTGATAAATACTTTTCAAAGTAATAAATGTAGTTGCAAACCTGGTAGCAGCGGGACACACGATCTCAACTCAATCTTCTTGCTTTCTTAACCAAGACAAAAATGTGACATGATTATACACAAAAATTGTGATCTTAGATGCGCGTAAAGCAAGACTAGAAATATGATCCATACCACGAATATCTTTTAAAATAAGATTTATACAATGAGCAGCACATGGAAACCAATAAATATGCCCATACTTTGATTGTAATAAGTGCCCAGCTGATACATAATTAGCTGCATTATCTGTTACAAAATGCACAACATTCTTTGGTCCAACCAACTCGACAATTTCATAGAATAATTCAAATAAAGCATTACCACTTTTTACCATGTCAGAAGCATCAACAGACTTGATAAAAGTTGTTCCCATATTACAATAAACCAAGAAATTAATCAAGGTTCTTTGTCTTTGATCAGTCCACCCATCTACCATAATAGTGCATCCCGTTGATTCCCAACAAGATTTATATGTATCCACAATTAACTGGCATTCTTTTTTTAAATCTTGAAGCAAAGGCACATGCAACTCATAATAAGATGGTGCCTTAAATCCTGGGCCTATTGCTGTTGTAGCATCAATTGCTTCTTGAAAATATGGTGAATTTAAAGCATTTAAAGGAATATATGAATGATAGAACCATCTAGCCCATGCTCTTTTACATCTCAAAACAACATCCTTATCAACCATCAAACTTTTTAGACTAGGTTGAGAACCAGGAGTAGTTCTTGGAGAAAAATATGAATCTATGTCAATAGTAGCTTTTCTTTTTCCTTTATCTAATTCTTGTGGTGTTTCATCATCTCCAAAAGATATATCATGAGCCTCTTTATTTTCCTTTTTCTTTTTTACTTGTTGCTGCAAATATTTTCCAATCAGATCACGCACATCAAGTGGCACTTTTTGCAAGGAGCAATATTACCCTTAACACCAAAGAAGATGTTCTTTCATTCTAAAATTCCTCCCCCTTTAAATATTCTACCGCAAAACATACAATTATATTGGACATTCCCATCAGATGCTTGAGAGGAAGAAAAATAATTCCATGCTGGATCGGACTTACCACGAGTAGAGGATGACTCTATATTTTCCATTATGATTTAACCTAAAAAGTAAAAAAAATATTTGGATATACTACTGTTAGGGCAAAAGTATGCATCTAAATATTTCTCATTATTAATTGTAATAAAGAAGACCAACAACAACAAAATAGATACATAAAAGATCAACAGATATTACTTACTTGTTAAACTTTGCTCCAAAGAATTACTCCACTTTAAATAGCCTAATCAAACATTGATAGTTTTCAATATTGCTACTTTAGATCAACAAATTGAATAGTTGAAAGAGTATATATAACTGAACTATCAAATTCATAAATTGATACGAAATATAGTTCTAAATATTACAGAAATTGAAATGAAATAGAGGTTTAAATGTTACGTAAATTGATATGAAATAAAGTTCTAAATGTTAAAAATTGATATAAAATAGAGTTCTAAATATTATAAAACTTATCACTACCATAAATTGATATAAAATAAAGTTCTAAATATTATAGAAATTAATATAAAATAGAATTCTAAATGTTACAAACGCTACAATACCATAGAAAGTTAAGCTAAATTATTTTAGATAATCGCTTTTGTTAACGATGGAATGCTAGTAACAAAACCGATTGTTGCAAGAATTCTAATAAAAGTTAAAATCAGACATAAATTTGTAGCATAGTGGAGAATTAATTATTAACTAAACCTACCCTGTAATTGTTTCAGATTATAAGTGTATAACTAAACTCCATCCTAATGCAACTCTAATAATCCATTCTTAATTAAAAAACCTTTTTTTAGTTAATAGTCCATTCTTAACTTAAAGTCCATTCTTAACTAAAAATTGGACTATTAGTTGCGTGAGGATGAGCTTAGGAAACGGTGCCCTCCTTCAAACTCATCCTCACGCAAATCTAAAACACCTATACCGCACGCATACTCCTTTCATGTTTCTTCCTTCTGTTTTTTAGGATGACGGTGCCCTCCTCCATTTTTTTTTCTGGAGCTTATGTAGCAGGTTCTTCCTTCTATTTCTCCTTGCTGATGAATTCCTTCTTGCTTTTATTATCAGGAAAGGCTTCGCTGGAGGTGTATGGATGGTTGGAATAGTTGACACAAAAACCCTCTTCGAGATGTACTCCCTTCTGAACCACAAAGGAGAAACGGAAGGTGTCCAAGTTCATGACTTTCTTTCAAGTGTGGCCACAAAGACCAGTGAAAATGCTCGATCTGGGTTGTTTACGATCCGATCAAGTTCGTCCCCAGATCATTTATTGACTTACCCAGATCGCCTTTCTTCTCATCTTCTTGTACTTTGTTTTTTTCATTTGTGCGGATTTGATGATGTTGTGCTTGGGCATCCATGGAAGCCAAAGAGGAGAAGAAGACGAAGATACAAGTAGGAAATTAGGCCGGAAAGGAGACCATCGTCACCACCGAGCTTAGACGGCGATCAGAGGAACGAAAAGGGTTTTTAACATGAAATCCGGTTATCAACTAACCGATTTCTAAGAAAACCGACCGATTTTGATGTTCAGGGGTTAATAACAATAACCGAACCGGACACATGGCCGGTTCAGACGATTTTTGGTCCGACCGGCCGGTCCGGTTTTAACATCATTGGTTTATATAGATATTTTTATGTTGGGCTTGAAAATTTGAAGTTGGGACTTTAAATGGAGGCTTGGACCTAATATTGGAAAGTATGGGCTTTAGGAATGAATGAATAAGAAGAAGGAGGATTAGAAATAAGTGGATTATGTGTAGTGGGCTTGTGAGGAGGAGAGCCCAAAAAGGGATTGTTAGAAGGAGAGCTCAAAACTATGTAGTTTTGAGGTAGGGATTTAAAGATGAGAATAGAAGAGTTAAATGAATTAAAGGAAGAGGAGAAGAGTAGCAAGTGTCGTAGAACCCAAAAGGAAAGAAGAGAAATCGTGAACCAAGGAGAAAAGGAGAGCTTTCGACCAAGAGAGGAAGGAGAACCGTAGGAGGCTTGGAAGGGAGGAAGAAAGAAGAGGAAATAGAGAAGAAATCTTCTTGCGAGAGGTAAGTTTTACCTTTGCTTAAGCTAGGTTTAAGAATGGTGTAAGATGGAAGTTAGGGTTTGTGTAGAGATTTGAGAAAGATAGAGAGAAAGGTGAGATCTATGGAGTTTGGGGACTTTTAAGCTAAGGTTATGGTTATTCTAGCATATATGGCTTATGGGTAGGTTAGGTTTAAAGTAGACTTTCATTTTGCTTGATTTTTATGAATGCTATGCTTTCCTTTAAAATGTATTTATTGAATAGAGTGTGATTTAATTGAAGGAAATCAAGAGAACCCCACTCAATACAAGGAGGAAGGGCAATCTTGAATTCGGATTCCGACGATAGGTGGGTAACATTTTATAGTTGTTGTGTAATAGGCAAATGCCCTATGTTTGAAACCAAGTGTGGAGGTCGGCTGATCAAGTCTGAATATAATTTACAAATTTTAAAATATCTGGAGCTAGAGAGCTCGGATCGAAGCGATTCTTGTTTTAAATTAAACTAGAGACATAAACCTACAAGTTTTATGAAGGAGCCAACTGACTATTAAGCCTTAAGATTTTCAAATTCTGACCTGAAGTCGGTAGTGCTCAGTTTTGACTGTTTTCTTTGAAATAGTAATTTAACCATATCTTCTTCATTTCTAATCCGAATTGAGCGTTTTCAGTGACGTTGGTATCGTGAGAGCATAAGAACATATTTTCTTAAAAAAGCCTATCCAACTTTTCTATTGCAAGTTTCCCTATTGTGGTGAGTTATGGGTCTTATGCTTATGTGTGTTCAGTGGTCCGAATGTCATTCCTCGTGACGGGGTCCAACATTGTTTGGTATCGAGCTTAGGTTTCACTCCTAGGCTTTTGTTGTGATATATGATTAAATGTTTGCATTATGAATTGATGGTTTCCATTAAGTGACATGCATCTCATACATACATATAGAACTAAGATTAAAAAGAAATGTAGCTAATCAAGAATGTTTTCATTGAAGGAGAAGAAGCCACCTCGTAGAAGGACACGAGGAGTTATGCAAGGTTCTATTGCACCTGACTCTCCACTGAGAGAGGAGAGCACGGATGAGTCCGTAGCCCCAAGAGTGGCTGAGGCCCCTCTAGGGCAAAGTAGTGAGCCCTTCGATCTCGGACTCAAGCATCGCCTAGTCGGTCCCGAACAAGTGCCTGCTCTAGATCCGAGATTGTTCCAGGCATTTACCCAAGCATTCGTTCAGGCTATGTGTAACATCCCACCCCCGACAGGAAGGGTAAAATAGTAAATTTGGCATAGGATTGGTACACAGTATCATTTGTGCACATGAAATTACCGTACATGCATACATGACATTCCGGTTTCTGTGCCTAATGTAATTTTAGTGTGATTCACGTGGTTTTGGGTTTAAAAATTATTCTGAGCGCCATTGAAAGTGTTTTATATTTTAAGGAATTTTAGGAATTTTTCTGAAATTTTTCAGTTACTTACCCTACGTAAAATTTTTAACCGGTCGATCGAGTGAGTTTTCAGATCGAAAAGGACCGCCTAATGGCATTGGATGATTTGGATAAATGATTTTAGGGATTATGATTGAGTCATTAGCATTGATTGATTTGTATTAGGTTAAAAGGTATTAATTAATGTTAACTTAGATTTTGTCTTTTCTCCTTACATGCCAAGTGTCCCTTTATTAATGAACTTTGTCCTCTTCTACTCATCACCTACGACTTTCTCTTGGCCATTGTATAAACAAAATCAATTAGAGAGCCAATTATTCACCTCTCATCCAAACCTTGCTTCTTCTTCCTCGTGTGTTTTCTCCTCCCTCAATGTTTCTTTTCCATCCCATATAAGAGGCTTTTCCTTGCTACTTGCTTGCCTCTCTTTATTCTCAACCAAGACCAAGCTCAAGCCTTGAGTTGATGATGATCTTTGGGATACAAGTGAAGGCCGAGGTGAGGTATCAAGTTAGGAAGTTGTGGTGATTTTGAAGACTTGAGAAGTGAAGAGTTTACAACTTGTGAGGTGAGAATTGATGTTTATATTTCTTCTTTTGGTAGTTAGAAGCATTCATGGGGATCCTTTATGCATTTATTTGATCATGAAAGTGGTAGTTTTGTATGGGTTTACATGCATGCTTGTGTGAGGGAATTGGATATGGTAGGTAAAGAATGTGAATGTAATGTTGTCAATGATGTTTATGATGTTTAATGAATGGAAATAAAAGTATGGAAGTGGTGTATGTGGTTGCTGCCAATTATGCTCTATTATATAAGTATATGTTGTGATGAATTTGTGGCTAAATTAGAGGTGTAAATGGATGTTTAGTGATGTGTTCTTTGTATTAGACGTGATAGGAGTTAAGTTGAAGATGAAAGCTGGAAAATGGGTATTGAATCTATAGTAATGTTTTGAGTATAACTCATTGTGTGGTTATGCAAATGAGGTTAGGTTTGTGCCAAATGAAACTTTGGCTTCTTGGCTACAATTTTGTGTGAAATAGGTGTTGTCTAATTGTAGACTTAAGAGGTTGAATTTTGGCTTGGAAAGTTACTGTTGTGATCAGTATGAACAGTAATCGAACCAAAAGACCTAGAGTTTTGATGATTTTTCTAAATGAATTGAGATGGAATTAGGGAAAATGGTCTAAATAAAAGTTGAAGCTTATTAATTTAGCTTTCCATTCCCACTAATTTTGCTATTTTTAGATCTGTATATTGGGAGATATGCACTGTGGAATATTGACTGATATTATGCATTTTGTGGAAACCTAGACTAAGTGTGGATTTGGTGCACATTCTGATTAGTAGCAATTTTATCAATTTCTGTGAATTGAATTGGCTTGAGTGATCTTCTGAAGAGTTGTATAGGAAACAATTATCTTGAAAATGGTATATAGAATGTAATATTTGCAGATCAGATGTGGGAGTAATGAATTTTCAAAATCTATACCTGCATCAGGTTATTGACTGCTGCCCTGATCAGTAAATTGCATGAAAGTTTTAAGCTTGTTAGAGATGGAATTGGCTTTGAAGCCCTTCATGAGAAGTGTAGCATTGTGTTTGATCTTTCCATAGGTATAAAGTATGCATTTATTTGACATTTGTGCAAGGAGATATACTGTTTAGAACATTACTGTCCAGATTGAGTACTTGCAGGGGCAGCAGCATTCACTGAATTGTTTGACCTAGTTAACCATTGAATTTGATTTCATATTGTTCATGAACGTTGTAGATCACATTGTGATCTTTCTGAGCATATTTATTGTGTAATTTTTTGACTGAAGAGAATGAAAGTTACTGAATTTACAAGATACTGTACTGTGTTGAGTGACTTTGAGTGAGCAGTAGCTTTCATGGGATTTTTGACACCCTTAGGGGTGGAATTAATTTGAATGGTCTAAATGAAACTTGTAGAGGGTTGCATTATCTTTCCAACAAGGTATGGTTTGCAATTTTCTGAATTTTGTACAAAAAGTTATAGAGGATTGAAATTCGGTTGGAAAACAGGGAAAAAAAGGAGGAAATAAGGGCTTATAGATATAGATATATTAATTGTTTTATTTGAATTTTGGTTTCTTTCATGAATAACTTTTCCGTCCGACGTCCGATTGACCTGATTCTTGAGGCATCGGATTCATTGATTATTTCATTTCATTTTTTGATAAATTGAGGATTTGTGGACGGAAAATTGTCGTGGGCCCGGGTAACGGAGCCTTTACTCACTGTTTTTTTTAATTGGGGACCTATACAGGACCAAATTGAGCGCCGTCAGTGCCATTGGATTTCAAATTTTTAAACGGATTTTTCTAATGAAAAAAATGAAAATAGGGCCGGGAATATCATGAACATGCATTTTACACTTACATGTGCATCATTACTAGTTCGAATTGAACAAATAGTGATCGTTTTATTCTCTGGTGCTTATAGAGGCCCAACTGGAGCGTCGATCGACCGACGTAGCAAAGACTTCCCGGCATTAGCTCGAAAGTAATAGGTGAGTAACCTAGTTGGTTTCTCAACCTATATGTGTTTAATTTCATGTACGATTGCCATGTGGAGTTAAGGAAGGATTATGTGTGTTTGTTTTGATTGATTTCGAATCACAGGTATTCGAAATATTTGGAATGTTTTATAGAAGTGTTAAATGTGCATAATTGAAAGTGAATTGGTTAAGTGCAAAATTGGACTTAGTGTATTAGGTTGTGACACAAATTATTGTAAAACGAGGCATATGCATTCATGCTTAATTGCATGATCGATAATGGCAATTGTGGACCGTGGAGCCAACGTAATTCGAAGCTTCACTCGATGATCGTGGCTATGCCCAACGATATGAGAGCTTTAAGCTCAACGCACAGACCTCTGGTCCATCGTTTACAGAGCCACCGCTCAATGTATCGTGGCATATCACGCCTAACGAGTATCGAGCCTCGTGCTCAACGCAATATGTCCGCCATCGACAATTCAGCGCACGGTCACAACAACGAAATGAAAATAGAAAAGTGTCACATGTGCATCATATATATGAATGATAAATGTGATTTGTGTGAAAGGCGATACGCCTATATGTGTAAAATTGGCAATGTAATGGATAATTTGGAATGCGTTAATATGTGCTATGCTATGAATTGATTGTATATGCATGCGTTGGGTGGACCATCGATGATGGTTTCTCATTGAGTTCGCAAACTCACCCAATATTGCAATTATTTTTCAAGTATTGAAAAGTACCCCGTTAGTGGAACGGAGTATGATTACCGCAAGGGAGTTTGTTTGAAGTCGAGATCACCCACGCTTGCATTTGTGTCATTTTGAATTATGTGTAAATTTATATTCCGCAAAAAATAGTATTGAATTGTTTGAGGGCCCTAATTGATAAATATTGTATTGAAATGTGATCTTTGATAAAGTGTATGACTGAAAAGGGTTTTCGTATCACGGGCCGTAACTGCTTATTATTTCCAAGACTCGATTGCTTTCAAAAACAAAATATCATAATGAATTTTTTAAACCGCATTGATCGCTTCTAAGATACCACCCTCGCGGTCGCGGCTCGGATATCACCGCTCGATGTCGGGTTCGGTCTCATGAGTGGGAGCTACATTTGTGGTATCGTGAGCCCAAAGAATACGAATGTATCTCGGGCACAATCAAACATAGGTCAAGTTGCATGCATTTGAGTCATGTCGCTGCAGCATCGTAGTAATCGATCCCTAGTTTGTGTCGCACGAGGATAAATCCACGATGCATAACGTGTTAAGTGACTAAGTGAGAGAAAAGTGAGACCAGATAGAATGTAAGCCCATGAATGTGTATGGGCAATGAGGAAGGGAAAAAGGAAACATCAATAATGAGAATTATAGTGTCTCGTGGTTAGAATGACTATGTTGGCTTAGATCGATTAAGGAAAGAAGTGATATTACAATGAATTCCGGAATAAAGTGGCAATATGATGGCGTGAAAACGAATATGTCTAGAACTTGGAGAGGTCCACTGAGATATGAGAAGCATACTGGTTATAGTAGGACTAAGTAAGATGAAAAGTCCAGGATGATGAGGTAATTAGAGTTCGACTTGATCTTCGAAATGGGAACCGGAAATGAGCAAAGAGTATATGGTCCGATCAAAGATATTGATTCACAGATTGGTGTTAGACATCGATAGATATCATAGAGATGATGATAGTGAGATTGTAATAAGAGCAATATTAAATCAGAACGGTCTATTTAGAACTGAAAGAAATGAAAGAGTGCCTAGTAGGGTAAGAAAAAGTAGAAATGGTGAGATAAAAGTGTACAGATAAACTAAACTGAACTCGTGAAACGGGTATGATTATGAGCGCATAAGCTTGAGACTAAAATGGTTATGCGAATTTGGTGCTAAGAGTTTGGAAATAAGTATAATAAGATCGTAAGGGAAAAAGACAGATCGACAATTTCTACCGATTGTATATCGGAAATTCGGATCGGGTGAAAAGATGTATATGGACCCGAAATGGTAAATGGATGGGTAAATAGATAGAGATACAAATGGAGTTGTATCACCGATTTTGTCGATTGGGGGACCAGTAAATACCCTATTATTGATTGTTTGAGGAAGATAAAGAGATATGTAGCAATAAGGAGATGACATTGTATAAGCCAAGTGGATATGACCATAAAAGGTCAAGCTGATACATGAATGATATGGGAATGAAACTAGGGAAATGAAAAAAAAAAAAACAATGATAGTGAAATATGAAAAGAGTTGTCGCATTTAAGTCGATTTACCGTTGGGAGTATCTATTGGACAGTAAAGTTGATCATGATTAATGAAACGTATGTGAAAGATACATGTAAATCATAGAGGAGATGATCGGTGATTGATTAGAGTGGCTATAAGTGTAAGGTTCATAATTAATAGGACTGAATGTACCTTTATGAGAGGAAATAAAAAAAATTAAAATTATTATGGCATCAGTCCTCTATTTGAGGATTAGCATAAACGGAAAGGAGTTTTATGGAAGTCTGAATTGTATAGGTTACTAATTGGCTTTGGATAAGATTAAATAAGTTCGTGAGGTGTAGATTATGGAATAAGTGTTAAAGAAAGTGTTTATGGATCACACATGGAACCTTAGTAAAAGGACTGCTCGATCTTTAAATTATGGCATAAAATTGTTCTCGAGGAGATAAGCGATAGTTGAGAATGATTGAAAAGCAATTAGAGACACTAATTGGTCGATGAGACTTTCGTGAACGATATAATGATGGTAGCAAGACTAATGGTCAAACGAAAAGAAGTATGGACGAAATCAAAAGTGAAATTGAGTCATATCTCAAGAGGAGATCTAGACATAACAAGTGAAATATACAACTGAGGTTTTCTGCATTGTGTGTACAGAAATGTAAAGTCAACAAGACCCTAATAGGGAATTATGTGAGGTAAGTAAATGAGAGTGACTAAACGGAATGTGTTTGAAAGTGTTGAACAGTGAAAAGAAAAAAAAGAACTATATGAATAATTGAGGAATTTGGTACTGATGAAAAGCATACCCTTGGAGAGTGGACAGTGTGTGATGAACTGAGACAATATGTTAAAACGGTATAAGATAAATTGAATTGACTTTGATAAATGGTATTGGTGTTATGATCACAACTGTTTAAAGACTTGGAGACCTTAGATTCCTATAAGGATACATTGTGTTTATTCGAGGAAAGAGACGGGTATAAATGACTACTATACCGACAATTTTGAAATGAACAGACAATTCTGACTACTAAACTCAAATAGTGAACTGATAAGGCCGTATTGAACAGATCAATTACAGATATTGGGATTTTCAAAGAATGTCAAGTAGATTATGGGTAATTGTGAAGTGTTCCTGGAAAATTGAGGTTGTAGATTTAGTGGTACTGAATAGGGGTAAGAAAGGTCAATAGTTCAGGAATCAAACTGGTGATTCCCATCCCAATCAAGATTCAAGTGTAATCGGAGAATGGTATTGAATGATTCAAAGAATAAGCATGTATCGGATTGAACAAAGAAATTGATGAACAAGAAAGTGAACAATCGAAGCTAGACATTCTAGTAAGAATATGCGCAAGAGTGAAATTGAGTTACTACGGTATAGAATGAAGTGATTATTGATGCGGTGCTTATAGGTTTGAATGTTCAACAGAAAAATGCTTAAGTGGTTTGGGTTTCACAAGATTTTGATCGTGTTATAGAAAGTGCCGAGTTATCGTAGGATACACCGCTACATCGCATAAAGGCCTAACGGAGTCAAAGACCATAATGGATTTGAGACTGTGATGAGTGAAACAAAGGAAAGTGACTCAGGAAAGCCGAATGGGTTAGTAGAGGTGGAACCGGATCGGACAAATGAAATAGAGTAAAATACATATCCGAATAGAGTGCGTGAACACTATAGAACAGTGAATTGTCTAAGGAGAGTTGAATTTTGAACTAAGAGTCAATGGATTATAAAGAATAACTGCATTAGGTAAAGTATCACCGGTTATAGCGAAATGGAGCTAAGTGTCATTGTATTGGTACCAAAGGAAAGTGAAGCGACAAGGACAAGATAAAGGATGTTATTGTAAGTATCACCTTGAAAAGATGTACTCAATGGAATACTAATTAGACGCATGGTACCGAGAAAAAGGTATTGAATTTTATAAATATGATACGTGAATGTGTTCGAAATAATGAACGAAATCATAGCATTGGAACTAAAGGTAATGGCTATTCGAAAATGGAAAGTGGGATAGTAAGATAGCCAATCGATGTTCTTGTTGAACTGGGCTCATGAATGAGTGTTAATGAGTTAGCCAAAAAGGTGACGGAGCAACTGACTAAATGTGGTTACTGTGATCTTTCGAAAAATGAATCATTGAGTGTAAAAGTGTATGGGACATGTAGGGACATTTGATAATTGTCATTGAATTGTTGACTGAGAATTTCGAGGACAAAATTTTTATAAGGAAGGGGGAATTGTAACATCCCACCCCCGACAGGAAGGGTAAAATAGTAAATTTGGCATATGATTGGTACACAGTATCATTTGTGCACATGAAATTACTGTACATGCATACATGACATTCCCGGTTTTCGTGCCTAATGTAATTTTAGTGTGATTCACGTGATTTTTGGGTTTAAAAAAATTATTTTGAGTGCGTCATTGAGTGTTTTATATTTTAAGAGATTTTTAGGAATATTTCTGGAATTTTTCGGGTTACATACCCGGACCGGAAAATTTTTCAACCGGTCGATCGAGTGAGTTTTCAGATCGAAAAGGACCGCCTAATGGCATTGGATGATTTGGATAAATGATTTTAGGGATTATGATTGAGTCATTAGCATTGATTGATTTGTATTAAGGTTAAAAGGTATTAATTAATGTTAACTTAGAATTTTGTCTTTTTCTCCCTTACATGCCAAGTGTCCCTTTTATTAATGAACTTTGTCCTCTTCTACTCATCACCTACGACTTTCTCTTGGCCATTGTATAAACAAAATCAATTAGAGAGCTAATTATTCACCTCTCATCCAAACCTCGCTTCTTCTTCCTCGTGTGTTTCTCCTCCCCTAATGTTTCTTTTCCATCCCATATAAGAGGCTTTTCCTTGCTACTTGCTTGCCTCTCTTTTTCTCAACCAAGATCAAGCTCAAGCCTTGAGTTGATGATGATCTTTGGGGATACAAGTGAAGGCCGTAGGTGAGGTATCAAGTTAGGAAGTTGTGGTGATTTTGAAGACTTGGAGAAGTGAAGAGTTTACAACTTGTGAGGTGAGAATTGATGTTTATATTTCTTCTTTGGTAGTTAGAAGCATTCATGGGGATCCTTTATGCATTTATTTGATCATGAAAGTGGTAGTTTTTATGGGTTTACATGCATGCTTGTGTGAGGGAATTGGATATGGTAGGTAAAGAATGTGAATGTAATGTTGTCAATGATGTTTATGATGTTTAATGAATGGAAATAAAAGTATGGAAGTGGTGTATGTGGTTGCTGCCAATTATGCTCTATTATATAAGTATATGTTGTGATGAATTTGTGGCTAAATTAGAGGTGTAAATGGATGTTTAGTGATGTGTTCTTTGTATTAGAAGTGATAGGAGTTAAGTTGAAGATGAAAGCTGGAAAATGGGTATTGAACCTATTGCAATGTTTTGAGCATAACTCATTGTGTGGTTATAAAAATGAGGTGAGGTTTGTGCCAAATGAAACTTTGGCTTCTTGGCTAAAATTTTGTGTGAAATAGGTGTTGTCTAATTGTAGATTTAAGAGGTTGAATTTTGGCTTGGAAAGTTACTGTTGTGATCAGTATGAACAGTAACCGAACCAAAAGACCTAGAGTTTTGATGATTTTTCTAAATTAATTGAGATGGAATTAGGGAAAATGGTCTAAATAAAAGTTGAAGCTTATTAAGTTAGCTTTCTATTCCCACTAATTTTGCTATTTTTAGATCTGTATATTGGGAGATATGCACTGTAGAATATTGACTGATATTATGCATTTTGTGGAAACCTAGACTAAGTGTGGATTTGGTGCACATTCTGATTAGTAGCAATTTTATCAATTTCTGTGAATTGAATTGGCTTGAGTAATCTCTGAAGAGTTGTATAGGAAACAATTATCTTGAAAATGGTATATAGCATGTAATATTTGGAGATCAGATGTGGGAGTAATGAATTTTCAAAATCAGACCAGCATCATCAGTTATTGATCGCTTTACCGATCAAGAAATTGCATGAAATTTTTAAGCTTGTTAGAGATGGAATTGGCTTTGAAGCCCTTCATGAGAAGTGCAGAATTGTGTTTGATCTTTCCATATGTATAAATTATGCATTTATTTGACATTTGTGCAAGGAGATATACTGTTTAGAACATTACTGTCCAGATTGAGTACTTGCATGGGCAGCAGCATTCACTGAATTGTTTGTCCTAGTTAACCATTGAATTTGATTTCATATTGTTCATGAAAGTTGTAGATCACATTGTGATCTTTTTGAGCATATTTATTGTGTAATTTTTTTGACTGAAGAGAATGAAAGTTACTGAATTTACAAGATACTGCATCGTGTTGAGTGACTTTGAGTGAGCAGTAGCTTATGGGATTTTGACACCCTTAGGTGTGGAATTAATTTGAATGGTCTAAATGAAACTTGTAGAGGGTTGCATTATCTTTCCAACAAGGTATGGTTTGCAATTTTCTGAATTGTGTACAAAAAGTTATAAAAGATTGAAATTTGGTTGGAAAACAGGAAAAAAAAGGAGGAAATAAGGGCTTATAGATATAGATATATTAATTGTTTTATTTGAATTTTGGTTTCTTTCGTGAATCATTTTTCCGTCTGATGTCCGATTGACCTGATTCTTGAGGCATCGGATTTATTGATTATTTAATTTCATTTTTTGAGAAATTGGAGATTTGTGGATGGAAAATTGTCGTGGGCCTGGGTAACGGAGCCTTTACTCACTGTTTTTTTTAATTGGGGACCTATACAGGACCAAATTGAGCGCCGTCAGCGCCATTAGATTTCAAATTTTTAAACGTATTTTTCTAATGGAAAAAAATGGGAATAGGGCCAGGAATATCATGAACATGCATTTTACACTTACATGTGCATCATTACTAGTTCGGATTGAACAAATAGTGATCGTTTTATTTTCTGGTTCTTATAGAGGCCCAACTGAAGCGTCGATCGGTCGACGTAGCAGAGACTTTCCGGCATTAGCTCGGAAGTAATAGGTGAGTAACCTAGTTGGTTTCTCAACTTATATGTGTTTAATTTCATGTACGATTGCCATGTGGAGTTAAGGAAGGATTATGTGTGTTTGTTTTGATTGATTTCGAACCACAGGTGTTCGAAATATTTGGAATGTGTTATAGAAGTGTTAAATGTGCATAATTGAAAGTGAATTGGTTAAGTGCAAAATTGGACTTAGTGTATTAGGTTGTGACACAAATTATTGTAAAACGAGGCATATGCATTCATGCATAATTGCATGATCAGATAATGACAGTTGTAACCGGTAGAGCCAACGTAATTCCGAGCTTCAAATCGATGATCGTGGCTATGCCCAATGTATATGAGAGCTTTAAGCTCAACGCACAGACCTCTCGTCCATCGTTTACAGAGCCACGGCTCAATGTATCGTGTAAGCATATCACGCCTAACGAGTATCGAGCCTCGTGCTCAACGCAATATGCCCACACGGGACAATTCAGCGCACAATCACAACAACGAAATAAAATGGAAAAGTGTCACATGCATCATATATATGAATGATAAAATGTGATTTGTGTGAAAGGCAATACGCCTTATATGTGTAAAATTGGCAATGTAATGGGATAATTTGGAATGTGTTAATACGTGTTATGATATGAATTGATTGTATATGCATCGTTGGGTGGACCATCGATGATGGTTTCTCATTGAGTTCGCAAACTCACCCAACATTGAAATTATTTTCAGGTATTGAAGAGTACCCGTTAGTGGAACGGAGTATGATTACCGCAAGGAATCGATGTTTGAAGTCGGGATCAGTTCACGCCCAGATTTGTGTCATTTTGAATTATGTGTAAATTTATATTCCGCAAAAAAATAGTATCAATTGTTTGAGGCCCTAATTGATAAATATTGTATTGAAATGTGATCTTTGATAAAGTGTATGACCGAAAAGGGTTTTCGTATCACGTCCCGAACTGCTTATTATTTCAGCAAGACTCGACTATTTTCAAAACAAAATATCATAATGAGTTTTTTAAATCGCATTGATCGCTTAAGCATACCACCTCGCGTCGCGGCTTGATATCACCGCCGATGTCGGGTTCGGGTCTCATGGGAGTGGGGTGCTACACTATGGGTCAAATGTCGCAGCTTCGGTTTGGCCCCGCAAGAAGGGGAGATAGTTTGACAAGTCGAGGAAGTATGGAGCGGTGGATTTCCACGGACCACGGATCCCGAGGAAGCCGAGACTTGGTTGAGGAAGACCGAAGGGTCTTGGATCGGATGGAGTCTGAGGATGATGAGAGAGTGATTTATCCGCCACCGCTTGTGGTGATGCCTTGCTTTGGTGGGAGATCGTGCTGTGGAGTCGATGAGACCAAGAGGATTGACATGGGAGACTTCCCGATCGTGGTACAGAAGAAGTATCTCGTCCGAGGTGTACATTCATGAAGGCAGAGAGTTTCGAGTCTCACCCAGAGAGATGATCTTTGAGTATGCTCGCGGCTTACTCGGCTTGTCGAGGTATGCTTCCGAGCTGATGTTCAGTGAGGCTGCCAAGTGTCGTAGGTTTGAGTCGGGCCTACACCTAGCTATCAGAGAGAAGGTGGTAGTGCAGAACTTTGGCGACTTTCAGCAGCTGATTGAAGCGGCTCTGAGGGTTGAGAACATTGAAAACATCAAGAGGGCAGTTAGCAGAAAGAGGAAGGGAAGAGAGCAGTTCAGGAGGGGAGTTGGTACTTCTATACCTGAGAGAAGTGCCAAAACCTTTCCTATGCAGTCTGAGGAGAGGAGTACCGGTGGGAGCCAGCCTAGACCGATGAGGACTTCTACTGTCTCTCATCAAGCCTCAACGGTGGGCGGCGGTAGAAGAGGAGATGAGGAGAGACCACCTCTTCCTAAATGTGAGCATTGTGGGAACCTTCATAGAGGGGAATGTCACAGATTTTCAGGAGCATGCTTCAATCAGGCGTGAAAGGACACATAGCTGCAAAGGTCCTAAGCCGGATAGAAGAGAGGATCGCAAATGCAAACTTCCGTATGACAGAGGCAAGGGGACGTAAAGTCAGAATTAAGTGGGTAGCTCGTGTACTAAGAGAGCTTATCCTCCGCAGATCCGGGGCAAGCACCAGCTAGAGTGTTTACTATGACTCGAGGAGGCGTAGACCGCCTGCAAGGGTAACGGTATGATTAAACTGTTTGATGTTGATGTTCTTGCTTTGATTGATCTGGGTTCTACCCACTCTTTTGTTTCGTCGGGTAGAAATGTATGTGGTAGAGTCTTGAGCTCATTGGATACTCCGCTGATAGTGAGAACTCCGATCGGTCAGTTTATTGTTATCAGTCAAGTGTATAGAGACTGTGAGATAGAGATTAGTAGAGGGAAGTTTGTGGCGGATTTGATGCCTTTGAAGATGGGCTAATTGGATGTGATCCTAGGTATGGATACTTTAGAGAAGTATCATGCCAACTTAGACTGCAAGCAAAAGACAGTGGAATTCGAAATGAGAATGGCGTAAAAGTGGTATTTGTGGGAGATAGAAGAGCCATCGCCTCGGATTGTTTCAAATTATATAAGAGAGAATGATGAGTAAGGGGTGTGAGGCGTTTTTGGCCTATGTGTTAGACACGAAGGCAGATAGAGGGAGGTTGGAAGACCTTTCTGTAGTCAGGGAATTTCCGGACGTCTTTCCCGAGGAATTGCCAGGACTACCTCCTCCGAGGGAAATTGAGTTTCCCGTTGAGCTTCTTCCAGGTACTACGTCGATCTCAATTCTGCCTTATCGAATGGCCCCGACGAAATTGAGAGACCTTAAGGTGCAATTGGAGGATCTATTAGAGAAGGGTTATATTAGGCCGAGCTCTTCGCCTTGGGGAGCTCCGGTTCTCTTTGTGAAGAAGAAAGATGGATCGTTGCGGATGTGTGTGGATTACAGGAAGTTGAATCATGCCACCATTAAGAACATATATCCGCTCTCGCGCATAGATGATTTGTTTGATCAGTTGCAAGGGGCGAGAGTCTTTTCCAAAATAGATTTGAGATCGGGTTATCATCAGTTGAGGATTAAGGAGACCGATATGTCAAATACTGCTTTTAGGACGCGGTATGGCCACTTCGAGTTTTTGGTTATGCCTTTCGGGTTAACAAATGCTCCTGCAGTCTTTATGGATTTGATGAATAGAGTCTTCAAGTCTTTCCTAGACCGATTTGTCATTGTCTTCATTGATGACATATTGGTCTATTCTAAGAGTGATGAGGAGCACGAGGATCATTTGAGGGTCATTTTGGAGACTTTGAGAAAGAATGAGCTGTATGCCAAATTCGACAAGTGCGAATTTTGGTTAAGGGAAGTAGTATTTCTCGGGCATGTGATTTCAGAGCGTGGAGTGCATGTAGATCCACAAAAGATAGAGGCTGTGGTTAAATGGGAAGCACCTAAGAATGTGGCTGAGGTGAGAAGTTTCTTGGGATTAACTGGATATTACAGGAGATTTGTGGAGGGCTTTTCTATGATAGCTGCTCCACTTTCCAAACTGACGAGGAAGAATCAGAAGTTTGAGTGGACTGAGGAGTGCCATAGTAGTTTTGAAGAATCGAAGAATAGGCTTACTACTACACCGATTTTGACATTACCCTATGGTGATGATGGATACATTGTGTACAGTGACACTTCCAGGAAGGGTTTAGGATGTGTATTGATGCAAGGAGAGAAAGTGATTGCCTATGCTTCTAGGCAATTGAAACCTTATGAGATGAACTACCCTATTCATGATTTGGAGTTGGCTGCTATTATTTTTGCATTGAAGATTTGGAGACATTACTTGTATGGAGTTACTACTAGAGTATTTACGGACCATAAGAGCCTTAAGTACTTGTTGACTCAGAAAGAGCTGAATTTGAGGCAGAGGCGATGGTTGGAGTTATTAAAAGATTATGATTTGGTGATAGACTACCATCCGGGGAAAGCTAATGTGGTAGCTGATACATTGAGTAGGAAGTCCACTATGGCGAATGTGGAGACAGTGTACCTCCCCTTGCTGAAGGAATTAGCCAGACTTGATGTGACATTGAGGCAAGTTGAGCCTGACTGTATTTTGGCAAATTTCAGAGTGAGACCAGTGTTAAGGGGGAAGATCAAAGAATTGCAGGAATGGGATGAGTACTTGAGTAAGCTTAGAGCAGAGATAAAAGATGGCAAGCCTTCTGATGTAGAGGTAAAGGAAGATGGATTGATGGTTATAGGTGACAGATTGTGTGTTCCAGATGTGTTAGAGCTGAAGGATGAGATCCTAGATGAAGCGCATAACGCTCCTTATGCGATGCACCCAAGGAGTTCTAAGATGTATCGAGATTTGAAAGAGCATTTTTGGTGGAAGGGAATGAGGAAAGATGTGGCTGAGTATGCTAAAAGATGTTTAGTGTGTCAGCAAGTTAAAGCTGAACACCAAGCACCTTCAGGCAAGCTTAATCCTTTGCCGATTCCGGAATGAAAATGGGAGAAGATAACCATGGATTTTCTGATGGGATTACCAAGGACTAGCAAGAAGCATGACGCTATTTGGGTGATTGTGGATAGGCTGACTAAGTCAGCCCACTTCTTTCCAATTAGACAGACAGATTCTTTGAATGTTTTGGCTAAGAAGTGTGTAGACGAGGTGATCAGACTTCATGGGATTCCGATTTCGATAGTGTCTGATAGGGATCCTAGGTTTACCTCCAGATTTTGGGAGAGTTTGCAAGAGGCTCTGGGGACTCGGTTGCATTTTAGTACGGCTTTCCATCCCCAGACTGATGGACAATCGGAGAGGACGATACGGACTTTGGAGGCTATGTTGAGAGCTTGTGTTTTAGATTTCAAAGGTTCGTAGGATGATCACTTACCTTTGATTGAGTTTGCTTACAATAATTCCTATCACTCGGAAATTCAGGTGGCACCTTATGAGGCTTTGTATGGTAGGAGATGCAAGACTCTATATGTTGGGATGAGGAAGGTGAAAGGAAGCTTGGGACTGAGTTAGTGCGAGTTCTCGTGGATAAAGTGAAGTTAGTGAAGCGGAGGCTTAAAGCACTCAAGATAGGATGAAGAGCTACATGAAGCCCATAGGAAAGAAATGGAGTTTGAAGTGGGTGAGAAGGTGTTTCTTAGAGCTTCTCCATGGAAAGGTGTTTTGAGGTTTGGCAAGAAGGGCAAGCTTAGCCTGAGGTACTTAGGCCCGTATGAGATCATTGAGAGGATCAGGCCTTTGGCTTATAAGTTAGATTTGCCATTGGAGTTGTCTAAGATTCACAATATGTTTCATGTGTCGATGTTAAGGAAGTATAGATCGGATCCTTTGCATATAGTTCAACCTTCAGAGGTTCAGTTGAGAGAGGATTTGACCTATGAGGAGCAACCAGTGGAGATTTTGGATTCCAAGGAAAAAGTGTTAAGGAACAAGAGTGTGAAGCTGGTTAAGGTCTTATGGAGGAACCATTCGACCGAGGAAGCGACTTGGGAGCTTTTGGAAGCCATGAAGGAGAAGTACCCCTACCTCTTCATGGATTCAGGTAAGGATTTCGAGGACGAAATTCTTTTAGGAGGGGAGTATTGTTGGGCCCCGAAAATTTTATTTATTTATTTGAATTAATTATTTATTGATTTATGGATTTATTCGTTAATTATTTTAATTTTTCCTTAATTGATTTAATTATGTGTTTATATAGATATTTTTATGTTGGGCTTGGAAATTTGAAGTTGGGACTTTAAATGAAGGCTTGGACCTAATATTGGAAAGTATGGGCTTTAGGAATGAATGAATAAGAAGAAGGAGGATTAGAAATAAGTGGATTATGTGTAGTGGGCTTGTGAGGAGGAGAGCTCAAAAAGGGATTGTTAGAAGGAGAGCTCAAAACTATGTAGTTTTGAGGTAGGGATTTAAAGATGAGAATAGAAGAGTTAAATGAATTAAAGGAAGAGGAGAAGAGTAGCAAGTGTCGTAGAACCCAAAAGGAAAGAAGAGAAATCGTGAACCAGGGAGAAAAGGAGAGCTTTCGGTCAAGAAAGGAAGGAGAACCGTAGGAGGCTTGGAAGGGAGGAAGAAAGATGAGGAAATAGAGAAGAAATCTTCTTGTGAGAGGTAAGTTTTACCTTTGCTTAAGCTAGGTTTAAAAATGGTGTAAGATGGAAGTTAGGGTTTGTGTAGAGATTTGAGAAAGATAGAGAGAAAGGTGAGATCTATGGAGTTTGGGGACTTTTAAGCTAAGGTTATGGTTATTCTAGCATATATGGCTTATGGGTAGGTTAAGTTTAAAGTAGACTTTCATTTTGCTTGATTTTTATGAATGCTATGCTTTCCTTTAAAATGTATTTATTGAATAGAGTGTGATTTAATTGAAGGAAATCAAGAGAACCCCACTCAAGACAAGGAGGAAGGGCAATCTTGAATTCGGATTCTGACGATAGGTGGGTAACATTTTATAGTTGTTGTGTAATGGGCAAATGCCCTATGTGTGCTATCTTTGTTAAAATGTGTGTATATTGAAAGTGTATTTCTATTGCTTTGAATGAAAAGTGTGAAACTATGATGATTCGAAAGAATGAAAGAAGCATAAAAATGCTATTCTTGTGTTTGAATATGTGAGCACAAATTGTTGTGATTGGGCAAGAGAGAACCTACTTCGATAGTCACGTGCACGTTGACCCCCCTTTACGGTAAACTTCGTGTTTACGGTAAACTTCGGTTTCTGTCGTGTTTATGGAACTCTCGAGCCAAATGTGTGCATTCCATCATTTATTTGTGTTTATGATGCATAATATGTGTTTGATTGATATGAACTCTCATGTTATGCTTATGTGATGATTTTGGATTATTTGAGCTTTATATGATAAATTGCTATTGTTTCGGATTGTTAATTATTTGTTGTGTGGTTCATTACCCGATGGCTATAAACTTGTTAGCCACTGAGTTGTGTTAGCTCACCCCATTCTCCCTCCTCAGGTGCAAATTCAAGTTGAGAGCTGAACCTTGCAAAAAGCTTCGGGCATCACTCCAAGAAATTTAGCTACTTTTGTATTAAGTTAGTAACTAGCTTTTGGAATAGCTTTGTAAGCATATTGATCATTGAGCATCTCATCTTTTGTATTTTGTACTTGATCTTGATGAATATTCCAATATGTAACCAAAGCTATGCATGAATCCTTGTTATGATTTGAAAAGAGTATGAGAGCTCCAATACTCTCTTGTCATGTGTTGATGTTGATTTGTGTACTGTGTATGGCCTTGAAATAGTATGTGTGTCAGCTCTCTTAAATTGTTGAGTTGCTGCTGAGTTATTGCTTTGGGAGAGGCCGCTGGAAAATTGTTATGGTTTATGTGTTGTTGAAGTGGGATGTAGTGCTGAAATTTCTGGACTGATGTGCTTATGTGGTCAGTTTTGAGTATATTGTGTTGTGCTGCAAATTCTGGGTTGTTTTAGGTTGAATAGGATCATTTGGACTTGTTGAAGGTGCTAGACGAGCTTTAGAGCTTGTTCATGTGGTGTAATGAGTTAGTTTTGAGGTATTGATTGCAAGGTGTGAGTCGTTAGAATTATATGCAGGTGCTGTCTAAATGATAGATTATCAGGCAGAGCTTTGAGTCCACTTTTGACCCTCATAGAGTTGGAATATAGGTCAGTGTTCTTCATGAAAGTTGTAGGCAATTTTCTTAGCTTTCCATAGACACTAAGTTTGTTAAATTTGGAGTTCTGGGTCAAAAGTTATGAGGTTAGAAGTCGATAGGTCGGCTGTGAGGCGGGTCGCCTAGGCGCTGTGGTGAAGGCGCCAGCCTTCGCCCATGGGGACGAGCGCCTCGGGCTCGCCATGCAAGCAGCAACGCCGCCCATCGCTGGTGGCGCCAAGAGCCCGCATGTCGGGTTCTTGTGCGTTGGGGTCGGTTTCGGCCGTAGCCCTCTTCCTTCTTTTGGCCATAACTTGTTGTGTAGACCTCCGATTGACCCCATTTTTTAAGCGATGGATTCCTAAGGGATTTTTCTATCTTTCCAAACTTTATTTATCAGTTTTTATTTTAAATTGAAAAAGGTGGTTTGAAACCAAGTGTGGAGGTCGGCTGATCAAGTCTGAATATACTTTACAAATTTTAAAATATCTGGAGTTAGAGAGCTCGGATCGAAGCGATTCTTGTTTTAAATTAAACTAGAGACATAAACCTACAAGTTTTATGAAGGAGTCGACTGACAATTAAGCCTTTAAGATTTTCAAATTCTGACCTGAAGTTGGTAGTGTTCAGTTTTGACTGTTTTCTTTGAAATAGTAATTTAACCATAACTTCTTCATTTCTAATCCGAATTGAGCGTTTTCAGTGGCGTTGGTATCGTGAGAGAATAAGGAACATATTTTCTTAAAAAAAGCCTATCCAACTTTTCTATTGCAAGTTTCCCCTATTGTGGTGAGTTATGGGTCTTCTATGCTTATGTGTGCTTGTGTGGTCCGAATGTTGGGCCTCAGCGACGGGGTCCAACATCAGAGCCTCAGGCTCAACGATTAATGCGCTTATATTGGGACAGTTCAGGCTCTCGGTCACAATACCGAAATAAATTAGAAAAGTGTCACATGCGCATGTCATTTGCATTTAATTTAATCATTTTGATTAAGTGAAAGGCAAAGTGCCTTATGCTCTGTGGTACCAATCATGTGGTACTTCTGAAGGTGAATTATGAAACAACTGTGTCATGCTTGAGTGTTACATGAATTCATTTAGTTATTTATGCCTAATCGAATGAAATGTATAATTTTCTATGCTTAAGTGAAATTGTGAAATGTGATCAAATATGCAACAATGTGAATATATATTATGTGAAATGATGTGTTGCATAAATTGAGTGAACCATCGATGATGGTTACCTCACTGAGTTCGTAAAACTCACCCAAAATTTGCAATTATTTTTCGGACCCGAAGGATACCCGTTAGGTAGCAGGCGTATAGCATATCGCTTGTGAGTGAGAGAAGTGGTCGAGGGATCGGTTCGCGTCTTATTAATGTCGATAAAAATTTGTATTTTCTAAATTTTTGTGCAAATGATTAGGTCATGTTGTAAAGTCAACAGACTGAATTAATTTTGTATTTTAAAAAAAGGGCCCCCGTGGTCATTGTAATTACCGATGAGTGTTTATGTTAATTGTTTTCTGCATTGTGGATGTTAGTGTTTCAAAAATAAAATTTATATTGAGTTTTGACTGAGTGATGTAGCACGCCACCCTCGCAGGGCACGGACTCGGATATCACCATCGATGTCGGGTTTGGGTCATGCGGGAGTGAGGTGTTACATTTAGGTGGTATCAGAGCCCAAAAGTACGAACTTACATGGGCACTTTCTGAAACGTAGGCCAAATCACATACATTAAAGTCATGTCATAGCAGACCGTGGCAACTGATCCATAGTCTGAGTCACATGGGTATGAGTCATGTAAGAAAATTTATGAACAGATCATTTGCCACAGAATCAATTATATATGCATGGATAAAACGAAATCACATACTTGGCTTCCGTTTATGCTTCCACTGGTTAAAGAATTTTCTGTTTCCACCCTTACTGCAGAGTTATTCTTCTTTGCTTTGTAAAAACTTGAGAAACGAAACTGAAGCAACCAACACCGCACTCACCGTTCCCTTTTATTTATATACATATTGCTGCATTCAGTTTTTTTTCTTCGCATAACTACCTTTGGTAGTTATCTCAAGAGGCTCGAGATTATTATACCCGTCATGGGTGTAATAATAGCTTACATCTCCCACTCACACATGATGAGTTTAATTTTAAAACAAACTCTACAATACTCATACTTGTTCAATAACCAGTGTGACCAGCATACGACGAGAGTACATTGTCATATATCTATTAGGAGTATATGACATCTCGTTTTAACAAATTGATCCTAGGACTTATGAGTCCTTGAGTAGACATTGTATGCTATACCCTAGGTCATATCTCGCATTTGCATTTTTTCTTTGATCTCATTTAGTTTCTTTAAGTCATAACTGTATTCAAATTCTCTCATAAAGAGACGATGGTCATCTATGAATACTTTTCATGCGAGTCAATGAGCTAAATTAAATGACCTTCCTCTGTTCTCAATTCTCTTTTGAATTAAATTTAATTTGCTTTCCTAGAATTATTCCATAAGATCGCATCATACATGTGAAGTGAATCACACGTTAATACAGCACTTAGAAATACAGTAGAATGCACGAGAAGGGGGGGTTGAATTGTGTATTCCCCTTTTTTAATATCTTTTTCAGAATTACTTGTTAGAAATAAAATTCTTTACAGAATCTTTATTAATCCTGATTGATCAAACTTTTCAATGCTAAGTATATGAATAGTAAGTAATGATCAACTTTGAGGCAAGATAAAGATAAAGAGTAAGAGTAGTAGACACGCCGGATTTATCTGGTTCACCCCAAACCGTGGGCTACGTCCGATCCTCGAGTTTCTTCCGAGATTTCACTATCTCTTCAAGCGTTACGATTTCTTTCACGAGCCTCTTGTGTCTCTACAACCAAGATTCTTTCACACTTAGCCTCTGCAGCTATCTCGTATAACTTTTCTTCTCGAAAAATATTTGAACACTTTATTCTGAAGATAGCACTCAGCTAATTCGCATTTGATCGCTTTTTCACTTTGTGTAATTTTTCTAACATCGACCCGACTCTTGATTTCGACTTGACTTGTATTTATAGCCTTCGTCTCTAATCGCTTCTTTGATTCTTGAATCTTGAATCTTTAAAGAAACAGTTAATCGGTTGAGTTCTAGAATTCTTTCGAATCGACTCTTGCGTCTGTTTCTTTTCAAGGCTCTTTGCTTTTGCATCTGCGTCTCAAGTCTGCTTTGCTTTTAAGGCGTCTGCATCTGCGTCTCGCTTTGCTTTTTGCGTCTGCGTCAGATCTCGCTTTGCTTTTGTGTAAGCGTCAAGCGTCGACTTTTTTCAACTTCGTCATGTTTGACTTTTATCAACTTCGCCTGTATTCCGACTGCTTTTCTTACAACTTCTGCTCGGACTTAAATGCATCTGCTTTTGTTTATCTTGTATATGATCTCTCTTTGTTATACATCAAAATCATTTTTATGTAAAGTCATTCTGACTTAACAACATGATCTCTTGGCAATAATCTAAAGTAGCAAACCTTAAATTCAATTCTCAAGAATGAAACAAGAGTCATAAGGGTATTTAATGAGGTTCTTCTAAACCTCAAGGGTCTCACACAATGTAAGATGAGATCTTGCGACTTACATTAATCCCTTTTGTGGTCAGTTATGCACACATGGTAAAAGTCATGTGCTACGGTATTTACCCACTTCGTTTACCTTGAACATCTTTTTATTCAAGAAATACCGTACAGATGATAGCTCAAACATACTCAATGTTTAACTTGAGTTCACTTATCTACTCACAAACTTATTCAGAACTCTCATCTGGCAACGTAAGACAGATATGGTGATTAATAAATCACTTTGTACCAATTTCCTTGCGGCATCTATGGTTTAAGTTTCGCGCTCTCAATTATCACCTAGATAATAAACTTTAAACATGCCTCATCTCTAGCGACCATAAACACTAGAGGTGATTTCCGTGTGAGGGCGAATCTATAATCATCTCATGTACTTATGATTCATCTCAAAATATATTGGTACATAAAACACATATATTCATGAATCAAATGATACACAATATAATTTTCATCATACATTATATCCAAACAAGTGACATTAAACTGAGTGAACATACATAGAGAAATGTTTTATCAATACATTTCAACATCTACGTAATCCTAGTGACTTTACATGCCTAATAAATACATCTCTAGAAATTGGCTTTGTCATTGGGTCTCTATCATATCTCGCGTAGATATATATCTCATGTCCACTACTCCTCGTACAACTATATCTTTCACATAATTGTATTTAGTATCTATGTGCTTTGTCTTTACAATGAAATTTGGGTCTTTTGTATAGCGATTGCACTGACTATCACGATTGATGATCATTTGGATTAATTTACGCTTTTAGTGACTCCCAAATGCACAAGGAATCGATGAAGCCATACAACCTCTTGTACTGTAGTTGAGAACACTATAAATTCAGCTTCCATTGTGGATAATGCAATGCAGGATTGGTTCTTACTTTTCCATGATATTGCTCCATGGTTTAGTAAGAATACATATCCCGAGGTAGATTTTCTTTCATCTAAATCTCCTCCCGATCTGCATCTGATATCCTTGTATACATAGATCATTGCCTTGATAACACAATGCATAGTCCACGGTTCCTTGAGATACCTCAATATTCTCTTTACCGCTTTCCAATATGCTTGGCTGGATTTGACCGATATCTCGCTACCATCCCAACAAAGATAACAAATATCCGGTCTTGTACACATCATTACGTACATAAGACTTCCAATCTGCACTAGTGTAGGAACATTCTTCATTTGTTCCCTTTCTTGTATGCTGATCACAATTTCTTTTAATAAGGCCTTCATTCTTAGCAATAGGATTGTCAATTGGTTTACAATTTTGCATATGGAATCGCTCAAGAATTCTTTGAATGTACATCGCTTGTGAAAGCGATAACAATTTCTTTGAACGATCTCTTGAAATCTTGACTCCAAGAATGTATGCCGCTTCACCCATGTCTTTCATTTCAAATTCAGATGATAACCATTCTTTGATTTGCTTAAGAAACACACAGTCATTACAAGCAATTAATATATCATCCACGTATAAAGATAAAATCGCGAATTTATCTTTGGATCTTTTAACATACACACAATGGTCTTCATCGATCATTTAAAAATCATACGAAATGATTACGTTATGAAAATGAATATACCATTGTCTTGAAGACTGCTTCAGGCCATAAATTGATTTTAATAAACGACATACTTTATTTTCATGACCTGCCTTGATGAAACCTTCAGGTTGTTCTATATAGATTTCTTCATCTAATTCTCCATTGAGAAAAGCAGTTTTTACATCCATTTGATGTAATTCAAGATCCATATTGGCTACTATAGCCAGAATAAGACGGATTGAAGCAAACTTTACAACAGGTGAAAAGGTTTCTTCATAATCAATTCCCTCCTGTTGCTTGTATCCTTTTGTTATAAGACGTGCCTTATATCTTTCGATATTGCCATCAGCTTTTCGCTTAATTTTGAGAACCCACTTGTTCCCAATTGCTTTACGTCCTTCGGGGAGGTCAACCAAGTCCCATACTTGATTTGAGCTTAAAGAAGACATTTCTTCTGTCATTGCTTTCATCCATTCTTCTTTAGCAGGGCCAATAAGAGCCTCATTTACATTCCTTGGCTCTTCTTCCTCTTGCGGAACAATCATATTAATTTCTCCTTCAATCTCAAAACGACGTGGGAATTACTCCTCGATTACTTGTCTTAATCGAGATTCATCATGAACAAATTCATGATTGATCCGATTGCTCCACTGATCGGTTATCATAGAGAACCTTTTGTGGAATTGCTCCCACTTGGTTGAAGTTCTCATCTTGATTCTGCATAACAGAATCATTCTGATCAAGTGACTCATATAATAATAGGTCTTTACCTATTTCACCTTGCTTGGGAAAATCATTCTCTAAGAATGCTACATCTCGTTATTCAAATTCAATTACACCTCCACTACCTTGTTCACTTATGAACACGTATCCTTTTGAGTGTTATGAGTATCTAATAAAAATACTTTTTCTCCCTCTTGGGCCTAATTTCCCATATTTGTGAGAGAGATCATGAACATAGGCTGCACACCCCCAAGGTCGAAGACTTGACACGTCAGGCCTCCTACCAGTCCACAACTCATATGGTGTGCTAGTAACTGATTTTGTGGGCACACGATTAAGTACATAAGTGGCTGTTAGCAACGCATCACCCCAAAAGGTAATTGGTAAATTTGCTTGGGCCATCATGGACCTAATCATTTCTAATAGCGTCCTATTTTGTCTTTCAGCAACACCATTTTGTTATGGGGTTCTAGGAATTGTTAACTGCCTTTCTATTCCTTTTTCATCACAGAAAGCCTTGAACTTTTCTGACAAGTACTCTTGTCCACGATCAGTTCGTAATGCTTTTATTTTCTTATCTAATTGATTCTCAACCAAGTTTGAGTATTTTATGAAACAATCGGATGCTTCTGATTTATGAGAAATCAAATAGATATGACCATACCGAGTATAGTCATCTATGAACGTGATGAAATAGATTGCCCCACGTCTAGCCCTTACATTCATTGGACCACAGATGTCGGAATGAATTAATTGCAATGGATATAAAGCTCGTGCTCCCTTTCCAAATGGCTTTCTTGCCATTTTACCAGCTAAACAATGCTCACATGTAGGTAAATCTACGTGACTTAGATTACCTAAAAGTCCTTCTTTAACCAATCGATTTATTCGATTTTGACCAATATGACATAGTCTAGCGTGCCACAAAGTTGCATCATTGTTGGAATTACTAGATGTGAATAATGAATAACTAATATTATTATTTTCCTTCAACACATCCAGACAATAAAACCATCCAATAAAAACCATGACCATAATTAATAGATCCAAGAAACAAATCCATTCCACCACCGTGGAAATTTACATTAAAACCAAGTTTAACTAACATTAACACGTATAAAAGATTCCTACGAATCTGTGGAGCAAATAATACTTCATGTAGGATGAGAGGTCGCCCTCCACGCATGTCCAATTTACATGTAACACCCTTTTAGTAAGACCAACCCGATATCGTTGGTGATATCCGAGTCCGTGTCCCACGAGAGTGGCGTCTACGTCGATCGATTTAAAATTCAGTATACATTTTTTTGGGAGCCATTAACTCCACGCTCACACGGCAAACACAAGTAAGTAATTAAAACCGTAGTCAATATAATCCCGTTTCAGTTATTACGGTCATCCACCATAATTACAATCACCAATGCAAAGAAACATTAATACCACAAGGGCTCAAGAAAATACAATGCCTTGTTATACGATGATTGCGAATACGGTTTACTAAGACACTAATGCGCATACTAACTGATCCCACCTCTAACCTTTACTCGTCTACATGAGATATACTCCGTGTCAACCGGGTATTCTTCAGACCTGAAAATAGATGCAAATTTTGGGTGAGTTTTGCGAACTCGGTGAGAAACCATCATCGATGGTTCACTCAATTCATGCATGTTCAATCACCACCAAATATCACACACGAACACAGTTCACAAATGTAATCTCAAATAGTACATACCATTAGATTTCACAAATGTAAGGCGACGCTTTCATACAATCCAAATTCAATCATACCATATATGCAATGCACATGAGATCCTTTCCATTTTCATTACGTTGTTGTGGACTGTGCTTTGGCTGTCCCATGAACGGGCACATTGCGTTGAGCCAATGGTCTGAACATTGGGCTTGAAGCCCTAATACATTGAGCCCGAGGCTCAATACGCTGGACCCGAGGTCTGTGCGGGCTGAAAGCTCTCATATCGTTAGGCGTGATATGCCCCGATCCGGTGGTTCTTCCGGTCACAATCGCTTTTATCTCGATCATGTCCTTATGTATGAATGCATATGTTCCAATTTCCATTTACAGTTATTGCTATCACTTACATTCAATGCCATTTCCTATTTCTTCGGACCTTCGGTCCGGTATTTCAATCATATATTTTTTCCAATTTATTGCATCATACCATATCGCATTTAAAAGTCACATCCAATGTATCAAAACGGATAAGTAACACTTCAGTATCAATTTCCCCATTCCCTCGAACCTTTGGTCCGAGATCTCCCATTCACAAACAGTTACACACAAATAGCACTTCGTTATCTCATTCCCCATATTTCAGACACCTATGGTGGTCCAAATCAATCAAAGTCAAATATACATAAACCCTCCATTATCTCCACATGGCATAATAGCAAAATCTTAAACACATAAAGGTTGAGGAACCAACTAGGTTACTCACCTATTACTTCCGAGCTAATGCCGGAAAGCCTCTGTGACGTCGGTCAATCGACGCTCCAATTGGACCTCTATATGAATCAGAAAAAGTACGAGTCACTAAATATGAAATTTGTGCTCATAATGATGAGATATGCATGTTCATGAATTCCCGGTCCTAATTCAATATTTTCCCATAATAAAATTCTATGAAAAATTAGAAATCCATAGGCGCTGACGGTGCGCAATTCGGACCTCTATAGGTCCCCAATTAAATAAAACAGTGTTTACAAGTTCCGTCAATAGGGGCTACGTCAAATTCCCGTCTAAAAATTTCCGTTTTCTCATAATATGAAATTAAATATTCAACGAATCCGATGCCTCTGGAATCAGGTCAATCGGACGTCGGACGGGAAAGAAATTGACAAAAGAACAATTGTACCATTTAATACCAAATAAAATTTTAAAAAAAAATATAAACATTTCCATAAATGCGCCTCATGAGGCGAGGCGCCGCCCTCGAGGCTGAATCACCTCGTTTAAATCGCGAGGCGGCGCGCCTCGCGACCCGCCCGATTATCTCGCCTCGCGGCGAGATGTCGCCCTCATGAGACGGCGAGTCACCTCACCCTTGCCCTTTTCCTTTTTTTCAGATTTCAATCCTACTTTTCAACTACTCTAACTTTTAGCACACAAATCAGAAAAATACCCACTATACCTCATTGGAAAGCTTATGAAAAGCTCTACAATTCTCAAGAAGACCATAAAAATCAATTCCAACCCTAAGGGTGTCAAATAAGCCATCAAACCTTCTGCCTTCACAATTTCCCTCAACACAGGGCAGTACATTTGCAATTTCATAACTCACTGATTCCTTAGTAATAAATTACCACAAAAATATGCTCAATAAGTTCACAATGTCCTCTACAACTTTCATGAACAACCCAAAATCAAATTCTATTGCAAACCAAGTCAATTAATTCATCTAATGTTACTGTCCTGAAATCCTTCACTTTGGGCAGTAATCTTACAAGAAGCATAACTTCCAGTATATAAGTCAATAAAATCAGAACTTTATATCCTTGTAAAGATAACATCATAAAATTCATTTTTCATGAAGCCCTCAACACCCAATTCGATCTCTAACAATTTCAAAATTGTTATGGAAGTTTCTGTTATGATCAGCCACTCATAACCTAATGTAGGGTTCACTTTTGAAAAATCATAACTCTCAATTCTGACTTCTAAAAATCACAAACCATATGTCATTTTCAAGGTAATCTCTTCCTCTACAACTTTTCAGAAGTTCACTAAAACTAGTTCAGTCCACTTAAAATGTTAAAATTGCCTCCAATCCGTAAACTCACAAAATCACACTTAAACTAGGTTTCATCCAAAATGCTCAAAACCAATCATTAGTAATCAATTCATATCTCCCAATACACAATTCCAAAAATAGCAAGATCAGTAGAAATGGAAAGATAATTCAATATACTACAACTTCCATGAAGATCATTTTCCCTAATTCCATCTCAATTAATTCATAAAAATCAACAAAACTCAGATGTCATGGTTGCGGTTACTGTTCACAGGCAATGGAACAGTAACTTTCCATGCAAAATTTCACCCTTCTATCATTGAAATTCAACAACACCTATTTCACACTAAATTGAAGCCAACATCCCAGAGTTTCAGTGGCCACTAACCTTACCTCATTTTCATTTCTACACATTAAATTATGAATAAAACAGTAACATCAATTATAATTCCAACTTTCCAGATTTCAGGTTAACCTTAGTTCAACCACTTCCAATACCTTTTCACATCACTAGACATCAAAATAAATACAAATTAAATTTTAATACAGTCATACATATATTAGGGCTAACACTGAAAAATTTACAGCATTAACTTCCTCAATTCAAGGACTCAAATAATTATCCCTATTCAATTCAAAATCAAACCATATCATTAACTTCAATGCATCTTCATCTAGCCTCATCCCCTTTTCTTCAAATCATAATAATCATCACTTTAATGCCTACCTAAACCTAATACATGCTTTAAACCCTTTTATTAACTCCCCAACACTATCATGGCATTTAATTCCATGTAAATACACCATTTAAAGATCAAAACTTAAATGAAAACTTACCTAATTTAGAACCTCCTTTCCAAAGCTTCAATAACCACTTCTAACTTCCACACCAAAATACCAACCTCCTTTCCTTCTCAAGCATATACCAAACTCATCTTCTAGCTTTGATGAGAGTAAGAAATAATAGCTTGAAGTTACAAGGAAGATGAGAGAAGGAGAAAAATTTCGATGGTTTAAAGAAGAGTTTGTTTTGTATGAGTTTCGGATGGCTTAACAAAGCCTTAAACAAATTTCATTTCCTTTCCTTTAAACATATCCGAGAGAGAGCATTGAGAGAAGCATTTAATGTTGCCTTTTAAATGGCAAATTATGATTGGTCCACAAATTTAAAGAAAAGTCAAAATATAGTTGTTTAATCCAGTCCAAAATTTTACTCCATTTCACTCCAATGGCCCTACTTTCAGTCCCAAAATAAAATACCCAATAGTACAGTACCAGTGGGTAGCGATTTTTGCTACCGAGAATCGACCGGTTCGCCAATTGGCGATTTATTCGGTCCGAGAAATTTCCCCGAATTATTTTTCTGAGAATTAATGAAATTCTCTAAAATTATAAAACAGTAACATGCACTCAAATAAATTTTCAATCACAAAATCACCTTTTCTACCCCAAAACATGTTTAGGCGATTCATCAAGCGATTTTGCCGGTCAAAATTTTCTCCGGAAAATTTCAGAAAAATTTCTAAAAATCTCTTAAAATGTAAAACCATTTATGGTGCAGTCCAAACAATTTTCCAAACTCAATTATCCCATGAATTCCAATAAAATTGCTTTAGGCCCAATTACCGGGAATGTCATGAATGCATTTACCGTAATTTCATATACACAATTGATACTGTGTATCAATCCTATTATGCATGAACAGTTCTAAATATTCCCTATTAGTCACATCCTATGCCAAGTTTACTATTTTACCCTTCCAGGAGGGGGTGGGATGTTACAACATGTCCCAATTCCTTGTACAGCAACTTTGGAATTGTCACCTACATAAATCCATCGACTACCATGTGGGAGTTTCCAAAACTCAACGAAGGCATCACGATCCTTCGCTACATGGTTGGTTGCTCCTGAGTCTGCAATCCACAAAGGATGTGATTTAGTTAGAAAAATAGAACAAGAAACATTCACATAACAAATGTTTGTACTATAAAGTTGTACTTTCTTGGGCTCGGTACAATCTAGAGCAAAGTGGCCCTTATTACCACAATTATAACATTTCACATGTTTCATGTTCTTCTTCTTGAAGGGACGTTTTCCCTTTCCACGTTGGTTCCAATTTTTCTTCTTGGATTCTTGAGGGGAGTGGTTGAATTTCTTATTCCTTTTCCACTTATATACACCATGATACTTGCGTTTCTTGTTCATAGCTCCATGTGAGCTAAAACTAACTGCATATGCCTCAGAAGACATTTTTTAGGCTTCAAGACGCTCTTCCTCCAAGATAAGATGTCTCGTAGCATCTTCCATTGTCTTGATGTTTTCATTATGAGTTAGGTGCATCTTCATATGCTCCCAACTCTGAGGCAGTGAACGGATCACAGCTTGCACCTGTTGCTCATCAGACAGCTCATGACCAACATCACGTAACTCACTTACCATGTTGGACATTTTTCTCAAATGCTTCTGCATTGTATCATATGGGCGCTTCTTATAAGTGTCAAACTTAATTGTAAGTGACCTCACTTTGGTCACTGAAGCACCTCCAAAACGAGCAGCTAATGCGGACCACATGTCCTTTGCAATTTCAAACTTACGGAACTCACGCATGATATCATTATCCATGCTACTCAGCAACGTGATGCGAGCTAAAGAATTTTTCTTTTTCCATAAGTCATACGCATCACGGTCCCGTCTATATTGGGCTGTAGTGCCCTCCTCAGGAACATTCATAGTCAGGTTTAATGGTTCTAGAGCCTCTTGCTCTTCTAGTACATATTGGATTTTCATACTCCAAATCTCGTAATTATCACCATTAAGTTTCTCACCCTTATTGAGTTATGCAACTATATTCTTCGAAGCAGTAGACATTTTCGAAACACTAAGTTTCTATAATAAGAAAGAAATATATACACATTAATGTCACACTAATCGTTTATAGAGCAAATAATTTGATTACAATTGCTTATGAAATCAAAAGTCCACAAAAGTGTTCAATCATCATTCATACAACAATCGAATCTTAATTACTTTACTCTAGATTTAATAAAATTCATGTAAACATATTACATAAATATTAAAACCTTGTTCTTATCAAACAAGCAACCTATTGTATACCTATGAACAATCTATAGGTAATGAACCCTACGCGGAAATGAGTTCACGAGTTCGCGTGAAACATTTTGCGAAGCTCGAATTACAATAGATCTAACTATTTCCATTGGAAGACCTATAGGATATAAAGTCCTAATTAACTCTCTTATACGCATCCTTTTCATAAATTTCATCACTAACAAGTTATAAGTCTTCTCAGGCATATTATTCTAGAGCATTTGTAATAGTTCGCCTTGAGGTTGAGGTAATGTCGCAAGCAAAGTCATGTACTTTACTTCAACATCCTTGTAAGCTAGACAACCTCCAAAATATAGCTTTTGTTGGACCAATGGTGGTTGACAAATTAAATCCCTTTATGTCTTGATAATAATAAAATATCTAGAATTAGTTAAGAAATTATTTCAGGTATTATTCAATGAAAGAATCGTGCAAATCAAGGTGAGCAAGTGTTTAATCATTGAAGAATTAAGATAGGAGGTTCATTATAAGGAAAATGGCTTAAAACATGAGGATTATAGAAGATCCAGATGGATGTTACCGTTGAAGGCAGAACAAGTCGACCTGCAAATCATAAGTCGACTTATATATGAAGATATATCAACACAAGTCGACTTACATAACACAAGTCGACTTATTGAGACGACAAGTCAACTTACATAAGCACAAGTCGACTTATTGGAGAGCGGAGTTACAATTTTTACGTAAATGGTTGAAACAAGTCAACTTATTCATTCGACAAGTCGACTTATGGATGCACCAAATCAGCTCCAATGGTCCAATTAGCTAAAAATGGAATGGAGATTATCAAAGAACGGTAATAACAATCTAAGCAACTGCTAGAAGAGCTCCAACAACTATTTTTCTTCTTATATAAAGGTTGGATGATGGATGAAGAGAAGACCAAGGTTCTACAAGCTATAATACTCTTCAATTGCTCCTAATTGCTCTTTATTGCTCTCATTGTGTTATACTATTGTTTTGAGCACTTGTTCTTGAATCTTTGTCATATTTCTTTTACAATTAGAGTGACGAGTGAAGGTCACGTGTGAGGTTAGATTTGTGCCGTAAGACAAATCGATTGTAAGGGTATCTTGAGCCGAAAATCAAGTGGCATTGTAAAAAGTTCACACTCAACTACAAAGTGTGCAATAAAGTGGTTGGCAAAATCCTAAGTGGGAGCTTAGGTAGAGGACGTAGGTCTTAGCACCGAACCTCTATAAAAACAGTGTTTGATTTTCTTTCCTACTCTTTTCATTTAAGTTTATTTAAATTATTCTTGGGTGTTTTAACTTCTGATTTTATTGTAGAAAATTACAAAAAGATTAAGGATCTATTCAACCCCCCTTCTAGATCACTTACAATTGGTATCAGAGCAGAAGTATTCAGGGATGGCACACAATAACCTAGTGGAAGAAGGTAACACAAACAACCGTCCTCCTTTATTTAATGGTACTAATTATTCTTCTTGGAAAAATCCTATGAAGTATCACATCATAAGCGAAGGAGTGGAATATTGGAAGATAATTATCTTCGGTCCACAACCACCGTTAAAAGAAAATGGTGAGTTAAAAACGGAGCTGGAATACGACGACAATGACTGGAGACAAGCTTATATCAATGCGAAAGCAATGAAGCTAATTTACTGCGCTCTCACAGTTGAGGAAAGAAACTGAGTTAACTCGTGTACCAGCGCCAAGGAAATGTGGGAGAGACTTCGTATCACCCATGAAGGAACCAACCAAGTCCGAGAGACAAAGATCAACATGCCGCTTCATAACTATGAAATGTTTTTCATGAAAGAAGGTGAGTCTATTTCCACTATGCTTGATCGTTTTGCAGAAATCATAAATGGATTAGGCAACCTTGGAAAGCATATGACGGACAGCGAGAAGGTAAAGAAAATTCTTCGCTCACTACCAAAGGAATGGGACTTACAAGTCACCGCCATTATGGAGTCCAAAGATCTCAACCATCTAGAATTCAATGCCTTGGTGGGATCACTTATCAACTATGAGATTATTCTCAAATCCAGAGGAGGTAGAGGTAAACCACAAAAATCTATTTCTTTAAAAGCTAATACTTCTTCTGTTGATGAAAGTGATGAAGAAATAGATGAAGAGGAGGAAGACGAAGAGATAGCAATGTACGCCAGAAATTTGAGAAAATTCAATGGACTTCTCAAAAATCGTAGAAAGGAATTAAATGGTGGAAGAAATGGAGAAAAGAAAAAATTTGCATTTGAAAGAAAATCCAAGGGCTATGACGAAAAGAAAGGCAATGAAGAATGTTGGAGATGTGAAAAACGGGGACATCTCGCAAGAGAATGCAAAAGCTCATCCTCCACATCAAACTTCCAGAAAAATGACAAATACGACAAAGGAAAAAGGAAAACTAGCCTGGTGGCAACTTGAAGTGATGATGAGGAAGCATACCAAAGCGATGATGAAAATAACTTGGCACTTATGGCAAAAAGTTCATCAAGTGACGATAAAAATGAGGTAACTTTCAATGACCAAGATCTAAGAGATTATTTTGATGCCTTACAAGCTGATTTTGAAGAAACTATTGAGATTAACAAAAAATTAAGAAAGAAAATACGAGAATTGGTTGCTGAAAATAGTACCTTACATGAAACAATTGATGATTTAGATAGTCCAAAGGAAGATCATTCTGCATGCCTTATTGAAAAGGAAAAACTTGTTTGTGAGCTTGATAGACTTAGAAAATAATTTTCGTATGTGGTTGGAAAATTTGTGAATGGAAACGAAAAGTTTGAAAAACTATTATCGTTGCAAAGATATTCAATTTCTAAACATGGATTAGGATATGATCCTTTTGATAGAGATTGTTCTTTAATTTCCAAATTTACTAAGGATGGAAAAATCGCTCAATGTGCTAGATGCTTGAAAGATGGTCACATAGAAATTGCTTGCAAGAGTACTAGAAGATGTGTTAAGGTTAAGAAAATTTGGGTTATTAAAGGCACAACACCATCTAATGTGGTTTATATGGCTAACCAAAATGGACCCAAAATGGCTTGGGTACCTATAAGAAGAAAGAACGTTGATATTGTAGGTACAAGCAAGGGATGAAAGGCCGTCAAGCATTTGGTACATCGATAGCGGATGTTCAAGACACATGAGTGGAGACAAGGACCTTTTTGCGGAAATCAAACCAAAGAATCAAAGTTATGTCACTTTCGGAGACAAAAACAAAGGTAAGGTCATTGGTATCGATAAAGTGGGTAAGGAACCTTTGCCAACCATTGACAATGTTTTGCTTGTAGATGGTTTAAAGCATAACCTGTTAAGTGTTTCTCAACTTTGTGACATGAATTTCAATGTAGTCTTTGAATCATCACATTTCATGGTTAAGAAGGATGGTCATGTTGCTTTCATTGGTTTGAGACATGGAAATACATACATTGTGGATTTACATGATGATAGCTCTTTTAATGAAAGATGTTTGGTGACATTAGAAGAAAATGCATTTTTATGGCATAGAAAATTAGGACATGCTCCTTTGCCTCTAATTTCTAAGCTTTCGAAAAATGACATAGTGAGAGGATTGTCTAAAATCAAATTTGTTAAAGATCACTTGTGTGAATCCTGTTTAAAGGGCAAACATGTTAGAGAATCTTTCAAACCAAAGAAAGAAATTTGCACATCTAGAATTCTTGAACTTGTTCATATGGATTTAATTGGGTCATCTAGACATGCTAGTCTTAGTGGTAAATTATATGTCCTTGTGATTGTGGATGACTTTTCTAGATTTACTTGGGTGAGATTTCTTGCTAATAAAAGTGATGCTTTTAATGAATTTACCAAGTGGTGTAGATTGGTTCAAAATAAGAAAAAATTGTCTATCGTTGCAATTAGAACCGATCATGGAGGTGAATTTGAATGTGAACCTTTCGAAAGTCTTTGCGACAAATACGGAATGGAACATAATTTCTCGATGCCAAGGACTCCGCAACAAAATGGTGTAGTAGAAAGGAAGAATCGCTCACTTGAAGAAATGAGCAGAACCATGTTAAATGAATACAACCTTCCTAAATCATTTTGGGCGGAAGCGGTCAATACCGCATGGTACGTCATCAATAGGGTGCACTTACGAAGAGACAAAAACAAGACACCATACGAGCTTTGGAAAGGTAAGAAACCCAATATTTCATACTTTCATCCTTTTGGTTGTAAAGTTTTCATTCATAATAATGGAAAGAACAATTTAGGGAAATTTGATTCAAAATCTGATGTTGGTGTGTTTATTGGTTATTCTCAATCTAGTAAGGCTTCTAGAGTTTTCAATAATAGGACTAAATGTGTTGAAGAAAGTATTCATATTAAATTTGATGATATGATTTCACCCCCGAGAAAGGTTTGTTTTGATGATGATGCAGGAAGTTCAGGTAATAAATTTGAAAAAATTGAGTCCAAGATTGAGGAATTAAAGTTAGATGAAGAAAATCATGTACCCAATATTAAATCGTGGGCAAAAGCAAAGAACTATCCTATGGAGCAAGTCATTGGTGATTTAAATGATGGTGTGAGAACCAGGAGAAATATCTATGAAAATATGAGCAATTCAGCCTTCATCTCTTTAGTAGAACCCAAGAATATAGAAGAAGCTCTTAAAGATGAAAACTGGTTATTAGCCATGCAAGAAGAGCTAAATCAATTCAAGCGGAATGATGTATGGGATTTGGTAGCTCCCATACATCATTAGAGCTTCTCTCAAGTTTTCTATAGAGACTAAGTTTGTCAAAATCGGAGTTCGGGAGTAAAAGTTATGAATTTCGGAAGTTTCTGATTTTTAAGTGAAAAAAAAAAAGAAAAAAAAAAAAGAAAAGTTTTAGCGCCTCGCCCTAGCCTGGCGAGGCGGGCACTCAGATCTTGCCCTCGCTAGGCGACGCCGCCTAGCGAGGCGGGCGGCCATGCTTCCGCCTCATGAGGCAAGGCTCGCCCTCGCGAGCTGTGCGCCCTCGCTAGGGCGACGCCTCGCCCTAGCGAGCGGGCGCCTCGCCCTCGCGAGTTGGGCGTCCGTACGCCATCCGACGCCGTTTTGTTTCTTAAATTTCTTGATTTCTTTGTTTTCAATCCGACCTTTGCTCACTATTTTGCCTATATCTTTTCCGTCCGACATCCGATTGAGTTGATTCTTTTTGCGTTGGATTCCTAAGACAATGAATTTCATTTTATAAGAAATTTGTGAACTTTTGAGATTAAATTAATGGTGATTAATTTAATCAAAGTGAGTCGGGAAATTTTCCGAGCATGATTCAGTGTTTTGTGAAATTCAGGATCTGTAGAGATCCGATTGAAGCGATTCTTGAGGCGAAATAAAGATAAGACAAGGGGCTACAAATCATATGAAGACATGAAATGTCAATTTTGCCCTTATGACTTTTAATTTTTGAATTTAAGTTCGGATTGGGGTGTAATTTTTGGATTGGGAACACCTGTGAGTAATTTGAGTATAACTTTTGATCTGGGAATCGAAATGAGACGATTCTTGTTTTGAATTAAACTAGAGACATAAGGATACAATTGTTATGAAGACAGCAAGTTTCAATTCTGGAATTAAGAATGTGAAATTGTGGACGGAAATAATCGTACATGGAAAATGTGTTAGAATATGGATTTTCCCGCACTGTTTTGCACATAACTTTTGATGTAGTACTCGGAATTGAGCGCGGTCAGTGGCGTTGGATTCGTATGAGTGAGAGGAACATTTCTTGAGAAGGAAGTTTTGACAAATTCCTTCAAATTGATAGTGCGAATCAAACCGCAAGTAAGCGTAACTTTAAGTTTTGAATGGAGGGCAATTTGGTCATTTGACCTTCATTTAATGAAACACATATATGGATGTCGTTTTGGCTTATTAAAAGCCACGAAAGTGTCTGGAAAATTTCAGAAGAAGAGAAAGAAAATAAGAAGAAGAAGAGAGTGGAAGCTTGGTTATGGAGGAAGAGGAGAGAGAAAGTTATTTTGATTTTCTTCTTATTTCTTAAGGATTTTGGGATGGTTCCAAGAGAAAAAGGTAGAGGAGCATAAGAGCTTCCTTTCAAGCCAAAAAAATTCGAATTTGGAAGAGAAAGAGGTAAGAGAAATTGTTCTACTTTGAGATTTTGATTAATTTTCGGTTTAGAATTATGACATATGAGATGGGTTTATGGATTGTGGAATTAATTTTGATGTATATGCTTTAGGTTGGGTTTAATTTTGGATGAAAAATTGATTAAGGTTTAGGCTTAATTTTATGATTGAGAATTTTGAGATATTTTGGTGTAGAATTATAGGAAATATGATGAATTGATGATATATGAAATCAATTTCGAAGAATTTGTATTTTATGGTATTGTATTGGGATAAATTGGTTTAGGCCAATTTTAAGATTTGGGGATTTTGAAATTGAGGATTTAAATAGTTTGGAATTAATGTGAATTGATGAATTGTGAGATTAATTTTGAAGAAATTATGTTTTATGAGATTTAAGTTGGGTGTATTGGTTTAGGCCAATTTTGAAAATTGGGATTTTCAAAATTGGAGATTGAAATAGCTTGGTAAAGTGATGAATTTGGGTTCTTTATAGTTAATTTTGAGATTATACAAATTTATGATGTGGAATTTGGGTTATTATGGTTTAGGTCGATTTAAGTGAAAGAAGGAAAGAAGCAAGGATCAAATTGGAGCTTGGAGCAAGTTTCTAGCGTCATTTCGAGGTGGGTAGCATATTTATAATTTGATCTGTAAGCAATATGAATTTTGAAAATGAAAGAAAGCAAAATTTTGTATGCTTGATAAATTATTGGAAATGTTTGAAAATAAGAATTGATTTAAAGTTGGAAAATATGATTTCGAATGATTTCAGAAATTGGTACAAGTTTAAATTCAATTGTCATAAATGCATTATTGAATTATGCACACCGATTGAATGATTTGATTTTTGAAATTAGTATTTGAATGATGAATTGATCGAATTGTATGCGTTATGTGAATGTGTGGAAAATCAAGAATTTGAAAAGTGCCTTGGGCATTCTCAAATCTCGTTTAGATTATATGTTATGTGGGTTGGTTAGGTCCTTTGGTGAGTCAGTATTGTCTCTATTCGTAAAGCCTTCACTCGGCTGCCCGCTAGTGTACGGAACTCCGATTCGGATTCCTCACGGCTACACTGGACCGCTTTGCGGAAAGTGTAATACGTTCTATTCTGTTGCATGAGGACCGCTATCGGATCGCATGCGATCGTCTTTTGGACCAAACCGACCATTTTGATCTGTTATGTGATTTTGATTTTGTTAATGTGCGTGATAATTTGCCGATGTGATTGCATTCATGTTTATGAGAAATTTTGGAAAAATGAAGAAAAGGGTTTTCAATCGGAAATTTATGAAATTTGATATGAAAAGTTTGGAAAAATTGAAAAGAGTTTGAGAGAAATATTTCAAAGTTGAAAAGTTTGAAACATTAGCCCTTTTGGCAAAAAGTTTATAAAGAAATGTTTTACGCTTATTTATCGGTTTATAAATGTGTTATCCACGAGCTTGAAATCACCCCTTTCATCCCCATCTCCGTTTTGAGCAGAGATCGGATGAAAGAATGTGAAGACATCGCCTTTACATATGTGTCGCTTAGATTTTGTGTATTTTGGATTTTGAGTATGGATCTGTTTGTGGTTTAAGAAAGGTTTGAAAGAAAATGTATTTGTGTATAAAGTTAAGTATTGTGAATGATTGTGTAATTTGTATAGGAAATTATGGAGAATTTGAGAACATATTGTATGATTGATTTGAGAAATATGGAAGTATTAGTTTTAGGTTTGTGTTTCTGCTGGTGTTGGGATTCCGGACGGGAGAGTCCGATGGTTCTGATTTCTGATTAGGGATTATAGAAGTGTATTTTGCCTTTGCAGGAAATTTTGGGTTAGGATAAAGGCAAGGTAGTTATCTTCTAAATTTTGGTAAAAAAAATTTGGATAAAAGTGAGATTTTGGATATGTATAAGTGTATATAAGAGTTTGAGAAATTTGAGATTGGTATGGATTTATATCAGATTATGTACGACTGTATGGATTTAAGATGATTGGTATATGATTGAGTAACAAGAAAAGAAATGAGAATAAGAAAAGAAAAAAAATTCAAAACGGATTTTGGACGCGTCTAGGGTTTCCAACGCTACTATGTTCAATGATCGTTTCCTTTGAAAATTGTTGTCGGATGTCGAATCATTTAGTTAAGTGTTTGTTTCGCATTCGCTTTATTCGCTTTGATTCCTCTTGATCGAGTTAAACTTTAGATTCGATTCATTTCGATTTACTTCGTTTCGATTTTATATTCGATTCGCATTTGCTTTGCTTCTGATTACGTTGTGATTTGAGTTTATTTTTGCTATTGGCTTCCGCATTGTATTTCTGATTCGAAATTTCGATCTGAAATTTCTGTCTCCTTTCGCTTCCGTCTCCATTGATTCCGTCATTCATTCTGCTTTTCCGGTTGGGATCCGGTTCCCAGATCGGGTCCCAACATTTATGGTATCAGAGCATAGAGTGAAGTGTTAAGTTTAAATAGTTGGATTTCGAAAGCTGGATCCAACATTTATGGTATCAGAGCCCAGTAATATGATCTTACTTGGGCGTATGAGTATGAATAAGGAATTGATACGAGTTTGTAAAGATAAAAGTGAATTTGTGAGAGTGTGCTAGGTGGTCATTTGATTTTGATGAAAGACATATGATGGTCTTTAGGAATTTGAAATTGATGTGCATGACTATTTGACGAATTCAAATGATTGGTTTGATTTGAGTGTTAAGAATATGTTTGATTTTCGGAATGTGTTGAGGAAATTAAGATTAGAACTTCTTGAGAAATTGTGATGAATTGATATAGATGAAAGAATGATGACATAATGATGATTAAACCATATTAGGGTTCCTTAAGAAATGGACCATTAATTTGTGTCCATATATGAAGAAATAATGAATTATAGAAATAGTGTTTTGATATGATATGAGTGATATATGATTTAAGGAAGTGAAAATTTTGAAGAGATTGAGAATATGTATGAAGAGTAAAAGTGATGAAAAAGAAATTGATTATGAGTTGTGGAAAGAAATTAGTAAGAAAGTGCTTGATGATCATTGTTTAGAAAGAAATTTATGCAAGAATGAGTTACTTGGAGTTAAGTAAATATGAATTTCGAGGACGAAATTCTTTTAAGAGGGGGAGAAATGTTGGACCCCGAACCTTGAGTGACAATTTGAGTTAGTAATATGAATGATCAAGTGGATGAGTTGATTGAAATGAAGTTATATAGCAAGAATTAGAAAGAAAAAGTGTGAAAATTTGAAGGGTTTAGAAAGTTTGACTTTTTGGAGAGAGAATATTTGACTTTGAGAGTTGACTTATGATTGAGGCAAAATTAGAGAAAATGATCTACATGAAAATTGTAGCCTCTGTCGAGAGATTTTTGTGGACATAAAGTTTGTAATTTTTTATATCGGGAGTGAAAGTTATGATCAGTCAAAGTTTATGTTTGATCGGGTTTGACTTTTATATTGGTTGGAACTTTGACTGAGAAATTAACCTAGTTAGAGGTTAATTGAGCTTTGATGTTCTTCATGAAAATTGAAGGATTTGTTTTGATCTTTATTTCGATATAAAGTATGAAATTTTTCGATCTCGGAATATTAAGTTATGATTTTTACAAGTTTGTACAGAGGATAGTATCTTTGACCGGAAAATGGACTCCCGTAGGAGTTGAATTGAGTTTTATGTTCTTCTTGGAAGATTTAGAGCTTCTCTCAAGTTTTCTATAGAGACTAAGTTTGTCAAAATCGGAGTTCGGGAGTAAAAGTTATGAATTTCGGAAGTTTCTGATTTTTAAGTGAAAAAAAAAGAAAAAAAAAAGAAAAGTTTTAGCGCCCTCGCTAGGGCGACGGCTCGCCCTAGCGAGGCGGGCGCCAGATATCTTCCTCATTGAGGCGACGCCTCGCCTAGCGAGGCGGCGCTGCTTCTTCGCCTCGCGAGGCAAGGCTCGCCATGAGCTGCAGGCGCCTCGCTAGGCGACGCCTCGCCCTAGCGAGCGCCTCGCCTCATGAGTTAGGCCCATCGCCATCCGACGCCGTTTTGTTTCTTAAATTTCTTGATTTCTTTGTTTTCAATCCGACCTTTGCTCACTATTTTGCCTATATCTTTTCCGTCCGACATCCGATTGAGTTGATTCTTTTTGCGTTGGATTCCTAAGACAATGAATTTCATTTTATAAGAAATTTAGAACTTTTGAGATTAAATTAATGGTGATTAATTTAATCAAAGTGAGTCGGAAATTTTCGAGCATGATTTAGTGTTTTGTGAAATTCGGGTTTGTAGAGATCCGATTGAAGTGATTCTTGAGGCGAAATAAAGATAAGACAAGGGCTACAAATCATATGAAGACATGAAATGTTAATTTTGCCCTTAGGACTTTTAATTTTTGAATTTAAGTTCGGATTGGGGTGTAATTTTTGGATTGGGAACACCTGTGAGTAATTTGAGTATAACTTTTGATCTGGGAATCGAAATGAGACGATTCTTGTTTTGAATTAAACTAGAGACAAAAGGATACAATTGTTATGAAGACAGAAAGTTTTAATTCTGGAATTAAGAATGTGAAATTGTGGACGGAAATAATCGTACATGGAAAATGTGTTAGAATATGGATTTTCCCGCACTGTTTCGCACATAACTTTTGATGTAGTGCTCGGAATTGAGCGCGGTCAGTGGCGTTGGATTCGTATGAGTGAGAGTAACATTTCTCGAGAAGGAAGTTTTGTAAAATTCCTTCAAATCGATAGTACGAATCAAACCGCAAGTAAGCGTAACTTTAAGTTTTGAATGGAGGGCAATTTGGTCATTTGACCTTCATTTAATGAAACACATATATGGATGTCGTTTTGGCTTATTAAAAGCCACGAAAGTGTCTGGAAAATTTCAGAAGAAGAGAAAGAGAAATAAGAAGAAGAAGAAGAGAGTGGAAGCTTCGGTTATGGAGGAAGAGGAGAGAGAAAGTTATTTTCGATTTTTCTTCTTATTTCTTAAGGATTTTGGGATGGTTCCAAGAGAGAAAAAGGTAGAGGAGCATAAGAGCTTCCTTTCAAGCCAAAAAAATTCGAATTTGGAAGAGAAAGAGGTAAGAGAAATTGTTCTACTTTGAGATTTTGATTAATTTTCGGTTTAGAATTATGACATATGAGATGGGTTTATGGATTGTGGAATTAATTTTGATGTATATGCTTTAGGTTGGGTTTAATTTTGGATGAAAAATTGATTAAAGTTTAGGCTTAATTTTATGATTGAGAATTTTGAGATATTTTGGTGTAGAATTATAGGAAATATGATGAATTGATGATATATGAAATCAATTTCGAAGAATTTGTATTTTATGGTATTGTATTGGGATAAATTGGTTTAGGCCAATTTTAAGATTTGGGGATTTTTGAAATTGAGGATTTAAATAGTTTGGAATTAATGTGAATTGATGAATTGTGAGATTAATTTTGAAGAAATTATGTTTTATGAGATTTAAGTTGGGTGTATTGGTTTAGGCCAATTTTGAAAATTGGGGATTTTCAAAATTGGAGATTGAAATAGCTTGGTAAAGTGATGAATTTGGGTTCCTTATAGTTAATTTTGAGATTATACAAATTTATGATGTGGAATTTGGGTTATTATGGTTTAGGTCGATTTAAGTGAAAGAAGGAAAGAAGCAAGGATCAAATTGGAGCTTGGAGCAAGTTTCTAGCGTCATTTCGAGGTGGGTAGCATATTTATAATTTGATCTGTAAGCTTAATATGAATTTTTGAAAATGAAAGAAAGCAAAATTTTGTATGCTTGATAAATTATTGGAAATGTTTGAAAATAAGAATTGATTTAAAGTTGGAAAATATGATTTCCGAATGATTTCCGAGAAATTGGTACAAGTTTAAATTCAATTGTCATAAATGCATTATTGAATTATGCACACTGATTGAATGATTTGATTTTTGAAATTAGTATTTGAATGATGAATTGATCGAATTGTATGCGTTATGTGAATGTGTGGAAAATCAAGAATTTGAAAAGTGCCTTGGGCATTCTCAAATCTCGTTTAGATTATGTGTTATGTGGGTCGGTTAGGTCCTTTGGTGAGTCAGTATTGTCTTTATTAAGTAAAGCCTTCACTTTCTGCTGCCGCTAGTGGCACGGAACTCGATTTGGATTCCCTCACGGCTACTGTTGGACCGCTTTGCGAGAAAGTGTAGTACGTTCTATTCTGTTCGCACAGACCGCTATGCGACGCGGCAAGCGATCGTCTATTTGGACCAAACCAGACCATTTTGATCTGTTATGTGATTTTGATTTTGTTAATGTGCGTGATAATTTGCGATGTGATTGCATTCATGTTTATGAGAAATTTTGGAAAAATGAAGAAAAGGGTTTTCAATCGGAAATTTATGAAATTTGATATGAAAAGTTTGGAAAAATTGAAAAGAGTTTGAGAGAAATATTTCAAAGTTGAAAAGTTTGAAACATTAGCCCTTTGGCAAAAAGTTTATAAAGAAATGTTTTCGCTTATTTATCGGTTTATAAATGTGTTATCCACGAGCTTAGAGCTCACCCCCCTTTCATCCCCATCTCCAAGTTTCGAAAGGAGATCGGATGAAAGAATGTGAACATCGGTTTACACATATGTGTCGCTTAGATTTTGTGTATTTTGGATTTTGAGTATGGATCTGCTTTGTGGTTTAAGAAAGGTTTGAAAGAAAATGTATTTGTGTATAAAGTTAAGTATTGTGAATGATTGTGTAATTTGTATAGGAAATTATGGAGAATTTGAGAACATATTGTATGATTGATTTGAGAAATATGGAAGTATTAGTTTTAGGTTTGTGTTTTTGCTGGTGTTGGGATTCCGGACGGGAGAGTCCGATGGTTCTGATTTCTGATTAGGGATTATAGAAGTGTATTTTGCCTTTGCAGGAAATTTTGGGTTAGGATAAAGGCAGCCGTTATGCTGCCGAAATTTTGGTAAAAAAAATTTGGATAAAAGTGAGATTTTGGATATGTATAAGTGTATATAAGAGTTTGAGAAATTTGAGATTGGTATGGATTTATATCAGATTATGTACGACTGTATGGATTTAAGATGATTGGTATATGATTGAGTAACAAGAAAAGAAATGAGAATAAGAAAAAAAAAATTCATAACGGATTTTGGAACGTCCTAGGGTTTCCAACGCTTTATGTTCATCGATCGTTTCCTTTGAAAATTGTTGTGGGATGTCGAATCTGTTTAGTTAAGTGTTTGTTTTCGCATTCGCTTTATACGCTTTGATTCCGCTTCTCGATTAAACTTTAGATTCGATTCATTTCGATTTACTTCGTTTCGATTTTATATTCGATTCGCATTTGCTTTGCTTCGATTACGTTGTGATTTGAGTTTATTTTGCTATTGACTTCGCATTGTATTTCGATTGAAATTTCGATCCGAATTTCATCTCCTTCGCCTAGTCTCCATTGATTCCGTCATTCGTTCGCTTTTCGGTTGGGATCCGGTTCCCGGATCGGGTCCCAACATTTATAATATCGAGCATAGAGTGAAGTGTTAAGTTTAAATAGTTGGATTTCGAAAGCGGGATCCAACACTATGGGTTTTATTCCTTCGGGTGCATCAACCAAAGTCCATACTTGGTTTTCATACATGGAATCCATTTCAGCTTGCATGGCATGAAGCCATTTCTGAGACTCGAACTCTTGTAACCTCTTCATAGTGGTAGGCTCATCGTCTTCTATGAGCAATACGTCATCCTGTTCATTCACGAAATCCATATCTCTCGGGAACAGAGCGTATCCTACGAACTTCGTGTTGTAGAAGGTTGAATCATTACTTCATCTGTATGAGTTCTGATTTGAGTTCAGCGATTGATCTGCGTCTGTTCGAGCATCTTGAACTTCTTGAAGCTCAATTTTGCTCCCACCGCCTTCTTGTAAAAGAAACTCTTTCTAAAAAGACAGCATGCTTTGAAACAAACACCTTTTGTTCCTCGTGAGTAGAAGCGATATCCCTTGTTTCTTTAGGATATCCTACGAACAAACACTTGTCGATTTTGCATCAAGTTTATCTCGATCGTGTTAAACTTCACATAAGAGACAGCCCCAAACTTTCAAATGAGTAAGATAGGGTCTTTTGTTAGTCCACATCTCATATGGAGTAACATCAATCGCTTTGATGGGACTCTGTTTAGCAAGTAAACAATTTGTCTCGATTGCATACCCCCAAAAGGATTTTGGTAACTTTGCAAAGCCCATCATTGATCGTATCATGTCTAACAAGGTTCGATTTCTCCTTTCTGCCACACCATTATGCTGTGGTGTGTAAGGAGGAGTCCATTGAGATAAAATCCCATTATCTCTGAGATAATCCAAAAACTCTTGGTCTAAGTATTCCCACCACGATCGGATCGTAATGTCTTGATACTTTTCCCAAGTTGGTTTTCTACTTCATTTCTGAATTGTTTGAACTTTTCAAATGCTTCAGATTTGTATCTCATCAGATACAAGTACCCATATCGAGAATAATCATCGATAAAGGTAATGAAGTAAAGATAACCACTTCTAGCATGGATGGACATCGGACCACATACATCTGAATGTATTAGGTCTAATACTCCGATCGCTCGCTCACCCTTTCCTTAAAGGGTAACTTAGTCATCTTGCCTAATAAACAAGATTCGCATGTGTCATATGATTCATAATCAAATGACCCTAAACTACCACTCTTATGGAGCTTAGCTATCGTCTCTCATTTATATGGCCAAGCGACAATGCCATAAGTAAGTTGATTTTAAATTATCTCGTTTATGTCTTTTCGTGTCATTGACATTCATAATTGGATGTGACATATCTAATATGTAAATTCCATTGCATAAAGTACCAGTACCATAAAGCATTCCATTCAAACTAATAGAACAACCATTGTTACTAAAAGTCAAATGGAAACCAAATCTATTTAAACAAGAAATGCAGAAATATGTTCTTTGTTAATACAGGTACAAAATAACAATCATCCAATTTAATTACAAGCCCGGTGGGGAGTGACAAAAGTAAGTGCCTCACGGCTAATGCAGCAACTCTTGCTCCATTTCCCACACGCAGTCTACCTCTCCTTTATGAAATGCTCATCGTCACGAGGCCTGCATATCATTGCATATGTAACATCCCAACCTCAATTGGAAGGGTAGAACAGAAATTGGCATAGGATGTGCTAGATTGGGATTTCATAGGATTGCTCATGCATAATAGGATTCTTTGCATAGTCACAACTGTGCATATGCATACATGACATTCCGGTTTTCGTGCTAATGTAATTTTAGTGTGATTAACGAGGTTATTGGGTTTGAAAATTATTCTGAGTCGTCATAAATTGTTTTCTATTTTAAAGTATTTTAGGAATTTTCTGGATTTTTGGAGAAAATTCCGGATCGAAAAATCGCCAATTGGCGAATCGATCGATTTTCAGTGAAAATTTCTACCCAATAATACTGTAATATTGGGTATATTATTTTGGGATTGAAATTGTGGTCAATTGAGTTGATTGGGTTAGTTTTTGATCTGGATTAAAGAAATACTACTTTGACTTTTCTTTAAATTTTGGAAACAATCATAATTAGCCAACTTAGACCTTCATTTAATGCTTCTAACCTTGTGATTTCGGTGATGTGTGTGTAAAAAGAATGGGAAAGAACCCTTTAATGGCTTAAAAGCCTTCTCATCCGAAACCTACATCTACTCTCCATATCCATTGATTTTCTTCTTCTTTTCCTCATCTTCCTCCAAACACTCAAGAGTTCTTCTACTTCCAACTAAGTTGTGTTCTTGCTATGATGAGGGGATACATGTTTGATGTTAGAAGAAAGTAGAGAAAGTGAGAAATTGGTGTAGGATTAAAGCATTGAAGGGGGAAAAGCTTAAGTAGGTAAGGATTTCATTATGCTTTGATTGTGTTTTACTAAATCATGGTGATTAGAAGCATGTAATGGGAATTATGGTACAATTATGATGTTGATTGATGCTTTAATTTGATGATAATTATTGCTTGACTTAATGGGTATAAGGTTAGTTTGAAGTAGGAATGGATAAGGTAGTTTGAATACATGGTTTTAACTTGATTTGTGATTGAATTTTGATGATTAATGTTAATTAGAATTGAGAAATTAAGTGCTGCCAATGTTTAAGTATTAGCCCTAGGACATGTATGAATGTGTATTAATGGTATAAGAACTGATTTGTGTTATTTGGATGCTTGATGATGTGTTAAAGGCAATAGAAATGAGAGAAACAAAGGTTGGACCAAATCTGGAAAATTAGGGTTTTGATTGATTGTATTGTTTTAATCATAACTCATTGTATAGAAATGAAAATGAGATGAGATTTGTGGCCACTTAAACTTTGGGATGTTAGCTACATTTTTGTGTGAAATAGGTGTTGGCCAATTGTAATCTTAAGAGGGTGAAATGTGGCTTGGAAAGTTGCTGTTCTTGACTGGAATGAATGGTACCCGAGAATGTACCCTTGAGTTTTGCTAATTTTTATGAATTAATTGAGAAGGAATAAGGACAAATGGATTATATGGAAAATTGAAGCCTATTAAGTTATCTTTCCAATGCCACTGATTTTGCAATTTTTAGATGTGTATAGTAGGAGTTATGGCCTGATTATGGTTGACTGTTTTTATGCATTCAATGACACCTAGCTGAAATGTCAGATTTGGTGCACATTCTGATTAGAAGTAATTTTAGCAATTTATGTGAATTGAATTGGTTTGAGTGATCTTCTGAAGAATTTTAGAGGAAGTGATTATCTTGAAAATGGGATATAGCATGATATTTTTAAATTACAGAATTGGGACTTATGATTTTTCAAAGATTGGACTGAAGTTAGGTCATGGACTGCTGAACAGGGCAGTAACTTGTAAGACTGTTTTGAATTGGTTAATGATGTAATTAGATTCTGAGCCCTTCATGAGAAGTGTAGTACTGTGTTTTATCTTTTTATGGGTATAAAGTATGCAATTTTTCGACATTTTTACAAGGAGTTATACTGCTTGAAAAATCACTGTCCAGTTTGAGTACTTTCAGGGGCAGCAGCATTCACTGAATTGTTTGACCTAGTTAGCCATTGAATTTGAATTTAGACTGTTCATGAAAGTTGTAGATCACATTGTGATCTTACTGAGAACATTTATTTTGTAATTTTTTGACTAAGGAAATGGGAAGTTATTGAATTTACAAAATACTGCACTGGTTAGGAACTCTACTGCACTGGTTAGGAACTCATTGACTGGACAGAAACTTTGATTGTATTTTTAACACCCTTAGAGGTGAATTTGGCTTTTGGGTTCTTCATGAACATTGTATATCTTTCTTTTCTCTATAAAATAGACATTAATTTTACCCAATTTGGAGTTCGGAGTAAGGAGTTATGACCTATGAAAGTTGGTATGTCGGAGAACATTTTGCAAATCTGTCATGGGAGTAATGTAGTCGACTTGTATCCTTAGATAACTCGACTTATGCATACACAGTAGCATAAGTCGACTTGTTTTCTCATGTAAGTCGACTTGTACTGACCTTTTTCCATTCTTTTGCTTATAACTTGTCCGTCCGGCGTCCGATTGACCTGATTCTCGAGGCATCGGATTCATGACTTATTGAATTTCATTTTCTGAGACATTGAGAATTATTGGACGGGAAATTGACGTGGGTCCGGTTTATTATTTTCTGGTCACTGTTTTATTTTATGGGACCTATAGAGGTCAGAATTGCGCACCGTCAGCGCCAATAGGTTTCTAATTTTTAGACAAATTTTTCTGAGGGAAAAAAATGAGATTAGGGCCGGGAATTCATGAACATGCATATTTTACCTACATGTGCACAAATTGCATATGTAGTGACTCGTTCTTTCTCTGTTTCTTATAGAGACCCAAGTGGAGCGTCGTCCGACCGACGGGGCGGAAACTTCCCGGCATTAGCTTGGAAGTAATAGGTGAGTAACCTAGTTGGTTTCTCAACCTTATGTGTTTATTAATTATATGCATTGATTGCCATGAGGAAGCAAGGATGGATATATGTGATTGATTGATTTGATTGATTTCGGACCATGGGTGTTGAAATATTGGATTAATGATATTGAAGTGCAAATGAGAATAAGTGCGTGAGAATGCATGAGTAAATTGGATTGTAAATGTGTTAGTGAAATAAAAGGTAAATGCATGGGAATGAAATACCGGACTAAAAGTCCGAGGACATTGGAAAATGATCGGAAATAGTAATTGGAATTGAAAATAGAAATGCGATAATTGAAAATTGGAAAATGACATGTGCATTCATGCATAGTAAATGATCAGATAATGGCAGTTGTGACCGGTGTAGCCACCGATTTCAGAGCTTTAAGCTCAACGCACAAGGCCTCGTGCCCAACGTATTCCGAGCCTCGGCTCGATGATCAGGGCTATGCCCAACGTTTCGGGGCTTCAAGCCCAATGTTTCAGAGCCAATAGCTCAACGTATATGAGCTCAGGCGCACGGTCATAACAACGAAAGAAAATGAAAGAATCACATGCATACTGCATAAATGAATGCTTTATGTGAATTGTGTGAAAGGCTTATTGCCTTATAAAATGTGAAATTGACTGCCTGTGATTTCTTGTTTATGATATATGTACAATATTGTGTGATTGTGTGGATATGCATGAGTTGGGTGAACCATCGATGATGGTTTCTCACTGAGTTCGCAAACTCACCCAACATTGCATCTATTTTTCAGAAATGGAGAGTACCCGCCGGACACACGGGAGTACGCTCATCGCTAGAAAGACGAGTATTCGGTCGGGATCGAGTAATCGTCCGTATCTGCATTAGTGTATTGTTTTGGTATTTAGTAGGCCCAATTGTTTATATGTAATTGTATAGAGTGACTGAGCACTAATGAGTGCTAATAATGATTGAAATTGTTTTATCAGTGAAATGGTTTTATATTTGAAAATGTTTTGTTATAATTGGGCCAAGTCAATGATTGTTTTGCGCACTCTAATGTTTTTGAAAGAAAAAGAAAATGTCATACGATTTTTTTTAATAAGGTAATGAATGTTCTAGTACGCCACCCTCGCGGGTCACGGGCTCGGATATCACCATGGATATCGGGTTCGGGTCTCGTCGGGAGTGGGGTGCTACATTAATATATCGAGCCGGAAGTACGAATGTATCTGAGGCACGATCGAAACATAGGTCAAGTTGCATGCATTTGAGTCGTGTCATTGCGAATAGTAAGCAATCGATCCCTAGTTTGAGTCGCACGAGGATAAATCCTACATGTGCATATGTGTTAAGTGACTAAGTGAGAGAAAAAATGAGACTATGTTAGAGGGCGAACCCTGGAAGTGTATAAGCAATTAGGAAAGGAAAAAGGAAAAATGGATAAGGAGATTAATATTGTACCGTGGTTAGAATGACTGTGTTGGCCTAGACTGATTAAGGAAAGAAGCGATATTAATGAATTCCCGAATTAAACTGGCAATATTATGGCGATAGAAAAATGAATATGTCTAGAACTGGGAGAGGTCCACTAGAGTTATGGGAAACATATTGGTTATAATAGGCCTAAGTGAGATTAAACGGCCGGGATGATGACGTAATTAGAGCTCTGACTGTATATGCAATGAAATGGGAAACATTGAAATTGAGTAAAGCGTAGATGATTCGATCGGTGAATCTTGATTCATCAGATTGGTGTTAGCTATCAGTAGATATCATAGATAGATGATGATAGCGAGATTGTGATAAGCTCAATAGTGTGCTGTAACAGTTTACCTAGAACTGAAATAACTACAAGAACTAAATGAGTAAGGTGCCTAATGCCTAGTAGAGTAAGAAAAAGTAGAAAGTGTACAGATAAACTGAAATGAACTTGTGAAACGGTTATGATCTAGAACGCATAAGCTTGAAACTGAAATGGGTATGTGAATATTGTGCGAAGAGTTTAGAAATCAGTGTAATAAGATTGTAAGGGAAAAAGACAGACTGACAATTTCTACTGATTGTATATCGGGAAATTCTGGATTGGTTGAATATGTGGATTTGGACACAGAAATGATAAATGGATAGGTAAATAGATAAATGGATGGAGATACGATGAGTTGTATCAACGTGTATTGGGGACCGTGAATACCTTATCATAGATCGTTTGAGGAAAATAAAGAGATACGTAGGAATAAGGAGATGACGGTGTATCGTCTGTTGTTATGACCTTATAAGGTCAAGCTTGCATGTGACGGATATTGGAATAAAATAATGAGACATATAGTTCAATGATCGTGGAAAATGAAATAATGATAGTGATATAAGAACGAGTTATCGCATTTAAGTTGATCTACCATTGGGAATATCTATTGACGATGCGTTGATCGTGACTAATGAAACGTGTGTGACAGATACATGGAAATCATAGAGGAGATGATCGGTGAATGGCTATAAGTGTAAAGTTCATAATGAGTTAAAGTAAGATATGGGAGGACCGAATGTACCTTTATGAGAGGAAATGAAGAATGATTATGGCATCAGTCCTTTATTTGAGGATTAGCATAAACGGGAAGGAATTTTGTGGAAGTCTGAATTGTATAGGTTATTAATTGGGTTCCAGATAAGATGAAATGAGTCCTGATGATATGTAGATTACTGAATAAGTATTAAAGAAAGTGTTTAGGTGACTGTCACATGGAACCTTAGTGCAAGGAATATTCTGACCTTTCAAATTATGCCATAAAATGGTTCTGATTGAGATAGTGCGTATAGTTAAGAATGACTGAAAAGAAATTAGGGACACTAATTGGCTGGTGAGACGATCATGAACAGTATAATGACGGTAGCAAGACTAATGGTCAAACGAAATGAAGAATCAAAAGTGAAATTGAGTCATGATTTAGACATAACAAGTGAAATATACTATCGAGGTTATACTGACCGTGTAATACGGAAATGTAAAGTATCCAACATGAGTGAAATTTTAATTTGAGGTGATCCTATTGCAATGTGAAGTGAATCGATCTCCATTTATGATGCAAAGCTGTTGAGGAATCTAGATTTGAAACGAAGAATAAAAGAGTCCCGAATCTGCAGTGAAATACTAAAATGAACTGGAAATTATGGAGGTCCAATACGGATGACTAGGTATTGGCACATGTCGATATTCTTGACGGAAAACAATTGAAAAGAGTAAGTGAATGGAGACAAGAAGTTCAAAGGGGAAACTGACAATGATGTGATGTATGGGAAAGTTAATAAGACCCTAATAGGGAATGATGTGAAGTAAGCTAATGGCCGTGACTATGATTATCGACGGAATGTGTTTGAAATTGTTGAACAGTGAAAAGTAAAAAGAATTACCTGAATAATTGAAGAATTTGATACTACTGATAAGCCTACCTTTGGAGAGTGGACAATGTGTGTTGAACTGAAACATAATGTTCAAACAGTAGTAGATAAATTAAATTGACTTTGATAAATGGTATTGGTGTCATGATCGCGTTTGAAAGCCTTGGAGACTGTAAATTCCTATAAGGATACACTGAGTTAATTTGAGGAAAGAGACAGGCATAAATACCGAAAATGCTGAAATGAACGGACAATTCTGCCTACTAAACTCAACTAGTGAACTGATAATGCTGCAATGAACAGATCAATTACAAATATTGAGATTTTCAAAGAATGTCAAGTAGATTATGACTGGAAAATTGAGGTTGTAGATCTAGTGATACTGGATAGAGGTAAGAAAGGTTACTAGTTCAGGAAGCAAACTAGTGTCTCCCATCCTGAATCTGAAGAGTCAAGTGTAATCGGGAGAATGGTATTGAATGAATAAAAATAATAATAATCATAATAAGCATGTGTCGGGATTGAACAAAGGAATTGATGAGCAAAGAAATTGAACAATCAAAGCTAGACATTCTAGTAATCTTATGCGAAAGGTGAAATTGAATAACTATGGGTATAGAATGAAGTGAATATTGATTCAAGTGCTTATAGGTGTGAATGTTCAACAGGAAAAATGTTTGAATATGAGCGTATCATAGAGTTTTGACTTACTATAGGGATATATTGCTACCCTGAACAGTGCCTAACGGGAGTCAAGACCATAATGACTTTGAGACTGTGATGAGTGAGACAAAGGAAAGTAACTTAGGAAAACTGCATGGGTTAGCTAAAGTGGATCGAGGATCGGACAAATGAAGCAGTAAAATGCATATCTGAATTAAGTGTGAACATTATAGAGCGATAAATTGTCTAAAGAGAATTGACTTTGAACACAGAGCCAATGGAATATAAAGAATGACTGCATTAGGCATTAGGTAAATTATCACTGGTTATGGTACTATGGATCTAAATGTCACTGTATTGGTACCAAAGGAATGTGAATCGTCCCTGACGAGATAAAGGAGGTTATTGTAAGTATCACCTTGAAAAGATGTACTCCATGGAATACGACTTAGTCTCACATATGTTATTGGGGAAAAGATATTAGACGATATAGTGAGAAAAGATATTAGATGGATAAGCGTGATGATTAGTGAACAGGTTCGGAAATAATGAACTGAGTCATAGTATTGGAACTAAAGGTAATGACTACTCTGAAAATGGCAAGTGAGATAGCTAATAAAATGAGATCGCCAATTGACAGCCTTGTAGAGTCCGTCGATTGTCTTGAGTGATAATGAGTTAGTCAAATAAGTGGTGAACAAGCGGTGAGTGTAGTTCTTGTGATCATTGAAAATGAATCATTAAGTGGAAAAGTGTATAGGACATGTAAGGCGGTTGAGAACTGTCATCTTGAAATGTGGATGATAATTTCGAGGACGAAATTTTTATAAGGAGGGGAGTTGTAACATCCCAACCTCAATTGGAAGGATAGAACGATGAAATTGGCGGGATGTGCTAGATTGGGATTTCATAGGATTGCTCATGCATAATAGGATTGCTGCATAGTCACAACTGTGCATATGCATACATGACATTCCCGGTTTTCGTGCTAATGTAATTTTAGTGTGATTAACGAGGTTATTGGGTTTGAAAAATTATTCTGAGTGCGTCATAAATTGTTTTCTATTTTAAAGTATTTTTAGGAATTTTTCTGGATTTTTTCGGAGAAAATTCCCGGACCGGAAAAATCGCCAATTGGCGAATCGGTCGATTTTCGGTAGCGAAAATTTCTACCCAATAACACTGTAATATTGGGTATATTATTTTGGGATTGAAATTGTGGTCAATTGAGTTGATTGGGTTAGTTTTTGATCTGGATTAAAGAAATACTACTTTGACTTTTCTTTAAATTTTGGAAACAATCATAATTAGCCAACTTAGACCTTCATTTAATGCTTCTAACCTTGTGATTTCGGTGATGTGTGTGTAAAAAGAATGGGAAAGAACCCTTTAATGGCTTAAAAGCCTTCTCATCCAAACCTACATCTACTCTCCATATCCATTGATTTTCTTCTTCTTTCCTCATCTTCCTCCAAACACTCAAGAGTTCTTCTACTTCCAACTAAGTTGTGTTCTTGCTATGATGAGGGATACATGTTTGATGTTAGAAGAAAGTAGAGAAAGTGAGAAATTGGTGTAGGATTAAAGCATTGAAGGGGAAAAGCTTAAGTAGGTAAGGATTTCATTATGCTTTGATTGTGTTTTACTAAATCATGGTGATTAGAAGCATGTAATGGGAATTATGGTACAATTATGATGTTGATTGATGCTTTAATTTGATGATAATTATTGCTTGACTTAATGGGTATAAGGTTAGTTTGAAGTAGGAATGGATAAGGTAGTTTGAATACATGGTTTTAACTTGATTTGTGATTGAATTTTGATGATTAATGTTAATTAGAATTGAGAAATTAAGTGCTGCCAATGTTTAAGTATTAGCCCTAGGACATGTATGAATGTGTATTAATGGTATAAGAACTGATTTGTGTTATTTGGATGCTTGATGATGTGTTAAAGGCAATAGAAATGAGAGAAACAAAGGTTGGACCAAATCTGGAAAATTAGGGTTTTGATTGATTGTATTGTTTTAATCATAACTCATTGTATAGAAATGCAAATGAGATGAGATTTGTGGCCATAAACTTTGGGATGTTAGCTACATTTTGTGTGAAATAGGTGTTGGCCAATTGTAATCTTAAGAGGTGAAATGTGGCTTGGAAAGTTGCTGTTCTTGACTGGAATGAATGGTACCCAGAATGTACCCTTGAGTTTTGCTAATTTTTATGAATTAATTGAGAAGGAATGAGGACAAATGGATTATATGGAAAATTGAATCCTATTAAGTTATCTTTCCAATGCCACTGATTTTGCAATTTTTAGATGTGTATAGTAGGAGTTATGGCCTGATTATGGTTGACTGTTTTTATGCATTCAATGACACCTAGCTGAAATGTCAGATTTGGTGCACATTCTGATTAGAAGTAATTTTAGCAATTTATGTGAATTGAATTGGTTTGAGTGATCTTCTGAAGAATTGTAGAGGAAGTGATTATCTTGAAAATGGGATATAGCATGATATTTTAAATAACAGAATTGGGACTTATGATTTTCAAAGATTGGACTGAAGTTAGGTCATGGACTGCTGAACAGGGCAGTAACTTGTAAGACTGTTTTGAATTGGTTAATGATGTAATTAGATTCTGAGCCCTTCATGAGAAGTGTAGTACTGTGTTTTATCTTTTATGGGTATAAAGTATGCAATTTTCGACATTTTACAAGGAGTTATACTGCTTGAAAAATCACTGTCCAGTTTGAGTACTTTCAGGGGCAGCAGCATTCACTGAATTGTTTGACCTAGTTAGCCATTGAATTTGAATTTAGACTGTTCATGAAAGTTGTAGATCACATTGTGATATTACTGAGAACATTTATTTTGTAATTTTTTGACTAAGGAAATGGGAAGTTATTGAATTTACAAAATACTGCACTGGTTAGGAACTCTACTGCACTGGTTAGGAACTCATTGACTGGACAGAAACTTTGATTGTATTTTTAACACCCTTAGAGGTGAATTTGGCTTTTGGGTTCTTCATGAACATTGTAGATCTTTCTTTTCTCTATAAAATAGACATTAATTTTACCCAATTTGGAGTTCGAAGTAAGGAGTTATGACCTATGAAAGTTGGTATGTCGGAGAACATTTTGCAAATCTGTCATGGGAGTAATGTAGTCGACTTGTATCCTTAGATAACTCGACTTATGCATACACAGTAGCATAAGTCGACTTGTTTTCTCATGTAAGTCGAACAGATCGACCTTTTCCATTCTTTTGCCTATAACTTGTCCGTCCGGCGTCCGATTGACCTGATTCTCGAGGCATCGGATTCATGACTTATTGAATTTCATTTTCTGAGACATTGAGAATTATTGGACGGAAAATTGACGTGGGTCCGGTTTATTATTTTCTGGTTCTTGTTTTATTTTATGGGACCTATAGAGGTCGAATTGCGCATACCGTCACGCCAATAGATTTCTAATTTTAGACAGATTTTTCTGAGGGAAAAAATGAGATTAGGGCCGGGAATTCATGAACATGCATATTTCACCTACATGTGCACAAATTGCATATGTAGTGACTCGTTCTTTCTCTGTTTCTTATAGAGGCCCAAGTGGGCGTCGTCCAAATCGACGGGCGGAAACTTCCCAAGCATTAGCTTGAAGTAATAGGTGAGTAACCTAGTTGGTTTCTCAACCTTATGTGTTTATTAATTATATGCATTGATTGCCATGAGGAAGCAAGGATGGATATATGTGATTGATTGATTTGATTGATTTGGACCATGGGTGTTCAAATATTGGATTGTGATATTGAAGTGCAAATGAGAATAAGTGCGTGAGAATGCATGAGTAAATTGGATTTTAAATGTGTTAGTGAAATGAAAGGTAAATGCATGGAATGAAATACGGACTAAAAGTCCGAGGACATTGGAAAATGATCGGAAATAGTAATTGGAATTGGAAATAGAAATGCGATAATTGAAAATTGGAAAATGACATGTGCATTCATGCATAGTAAATGATCAGATAATGGCAGTTGTGACCGGTGTAGCCACCGATTTCAGAGCTTTAAGCTCAACGCACAAGGCCTCGTGCCCAACGTATTCCGAGCCTCGGCTCGATGATCAGGGCTATGCTCAACGTTTCGGGGCTTCAAGCTCAATATTTCAGAGCCAATAGCTCAACGTATATGAGCTCAGGCGCACGGTCATAACAACGAAAGAAAATGAAAGAGTCACATGCATACTGCATAAATGAATGCTTTATGTGAATTATGTGAAAGGCTTATCGCCTTATAAAATGTGAAATTGACTGCCTGTGATTTCTTGTTTATGATATATGTACAATATTGTGTGATTGTGTGGATATGCATGAGTTGGGTGAACCATCGATGATGGTTTCTCACTGAGTTCGCAAACTCACCCAACATTGCATCTATTTTTCAGAAATGGAGAGTACCGTTGGACACACGGAGTACGTCTCTTCGCTAGCAAGACAAAGTATTCGGGTCGGGATCAGTGTCGTCCGTATCTGCATTAGTGTATTGTTTTCGTATTTAGTAGGCCCAATTGTTTATATGTAATTGTATAGAGTGACTGAGCACTAATGAGTGCTAATAATGATTGAATTGTTTTATCGGTGAAATGGTTTTATATTTGAAAATGTTTTGTTATAATTGGGCCAAGTCAATGATTGTTTTATGACTCTAATGTTTTTGAAAGAAAAGAAAATGTCATACGATTTTTTTAATAAGGTAATGAATGTTCTAGTCGCCACCCTCGCTGGTCACGAGCTCGGATATCACCATGGATATCGGGTTCGGGTCTCGTCGGGAGTGGGTGCTACAATATGTGAGCCACAACCGTATCTAATACCCATATGTTATGATCGAAACAAGATATTAACCTCAATGACAAACATACCAAGAAGTCGAGACATCGATGCCTTCTTCGCTTGAGCCTCCAGATAGACTTCTGATTCCGCTTCGGTGACCGATCTTGCCACAATGGAAGCAAGTTCCTTTAGTGCGATCTCTTTGGTTTTCTTCTTGCTATACTTCCTTTTGGCTTCTTAGACCTTTTCTTCTTCGCTTTCTTTTCTTTGAACCGAAGAAGAGTCCACCATCGACACTTGCTTGCTATCCTTCTTGATAGCTTGCTCATTGCCTTGAGCATATTGATCAACTCGAGGATTGTTGTGGATACTTGGTTCATCCGATAGTTTAACACAAACCGTGAATAACTGTCGACAATCCAACCGAATTAAGTCAATACTTAATTCATAATCCATGACAAAACCTAAGACGGCCAATCTCTCAATATACCCATTCATCTTGATGCATACCGCACTGCAGAGGAAACTCGAGTCATCTTAGTAGTGAAGAGTAGCCTCGAGGTCTCGAACCTTCGACCGAGCTTGCTCATCAAACAGCTCCCTAAGATGAAACACTATGGTATAAGCATCCATAGACTCACGCCGCTTCGCTCTGGTGACATCGAGGCAAGCATAATGCAGTAGCCATGTCACCGCTCTTTAAAATGCTTTGATATGCTTTCGATCCTCATCGAAGCATCGCAGAGGTGGATCGGAAGTGGAACATCTAGGATATATCCCAGTTCCTCAGACCTGAGAACAATTCTCAGATTTCTCAGCCAATCGAGAAAATTTGGTCCAGTTAATTTGTTGGATTCCATAAGCGAGCGCAAGTTCACACTTGAAGTCATCTTCAATAACCTAAAGGGAAAAGAGAGAAAGAATGTTAGAATAGAATTACTTGCATGATCATAAGGACTTGCATGACATGCATATGGCTCCCACTAGTTTCAAAGAATCCATTACCCTCATAACGAATCCAAGAAACATTATGACATAATGTCCTAGTGGGTCGATATCCGACATTCCTAAAAATGACCTTGGGTTTGCCCAACAAGCCACCTTAGTTCAATCGGTAGGTTTCGATCATACCAATTGCATCATAGATAGATATCCGACATTCCTAAAATGACCTTGGGTTTGCCCAACAAGCCACCTTAGTTCAATCGGCAGGTATCAATCATACCATTTCCATCTTAGGTGCAACTATCGACCAGTGCTATCAACTTTTGATGTATGCACACACATTGGGTTATCAACTCTTGATGCGTGTACATATGATGTACACTACCCAATTTTGCCTCTGTCCACGTTGACCTTGAGTTTGCTCAACAAATCAACGCTTCTAGTGAAAACCCACCCATTAATCCGAAAATCTCATTTTCCATGGTTCAACATATCCAGTATAGAGTGAGCTTGGGTTTGCCCAACAACCCAACTCTATAAGAACTCGGTTCTCCCATATTAATGGAAGGCGTTAGTTTTCATATTATTTGAGGGTTTTCAGGTCTCATCTTCTTCTTCTCCAAGCCGTAGGATTATAGTCACTATGACTATATGGAATGATTTAGGGTATATGATCAATCACATTGAGTTTATACCTAAAATCATCCATCATCCCTCCTTTGCATGTTATAAGTCGACTTGTGTATGTATAAGTCGACTTATGCCTCTATGTAAGTCGACTTATGCATGTGTAAGTCGACTTGCTGTAATCGCAGCACTAACAAGTCGACTTGTACCATTGTGCAAGTCGACTTATGTGTCTACAAGGTGCGGACAAGTCGACTTGTACATTGTGTAAGTCGACTTATCCAAGAGAAATTGCTATCTAATCGGCTAATTTCTCAATCCGTGTAGTTCAAATTCACAACACCAAGTCTAATACACATTATTATGATGTACCAATGAAACACTTTCATTGTTGCTTACCATATATAGTCAAAACTATACATGAAGAATTTGAAATCAGTGAATACACTGTTATTCACTTGGATCTCCAAATAATTCAAGAATATCAAATTATCAACCTAAGTATCTCTAGGTAGTCTACACTTTATCAAGACTACTTCGGCACTGGTCACAAAATTTGTGACGGCCAAAACAATCAAGATAAGGGAATATACTAACGAGACGCTAATGAGACACATTTGACATCTAAAATTATTTGAAACCTAATTTCAAAAATTCATTTAGGCAAGCATACAACATCAATGTAACACATTTTAATCACATTAAAAATGATCCAAGGCATTGGAACTGAAAATTACACAATTTCTTAGTTCAAACAAAACAACTCCAGCAATTTTCTCAAAACTGCCAAGTTCTATGTTTTGCTTGAAAAACCCATTGAAACAATTTCAATAAATTCTGAGAAAATTACAGAGGTCACTAAATGTTCCCAAAATGCTCCATGAATTTTTTCAGGATTTATTTCCATCAAAAACTCATTCAACCTCAGCAACAAAGCCAATGTAACATCTGTGTTCCTTAACACAGCTATTCCCAGAAGCACACAATAAATTCTCAAATAAATAATAAATCACCTCGAAAACATTTTTCCATCCACATAGACATTCATAAACTTCTTAGGGATATGTAGGTGAAAGAAAATACAAAAAAAAGTTTTTCTACAATTTATTCTCGAATTTATAAGCATGCCTGTTCAGTGAATGTGCACAAAGACAGCACCTAGCACATTAGGGAATAAATTAGCAAAACCATATCAAATCACATTGATAAATTCCGAGCTTCCACATACATATGCAACAACATTTTGTAAACATATCTGGGCAAGAAAATTTCGAAAACTATATCTCATACTGAATTCGAAATTCAACACATACAACACGCATCATCATCACAAGCTATAGCAACTCCGACCTAGTCATGGTTTCGTTGTTATATACGACACAAGTGGCTCTGATACTACTGTAGGAAAATCCCGGTGTGAGCATCACATGCCCACGGTGTGAAAAACAAAAATTTTTGTTCCGGGACCTTCCCGAAAGCCAGGATCCATGTGTATATATATAACAAACTCAAACCGAATGACCAAAGGAGACCGTCTCTAACGGTATCCACGCAGAGATCGGAGAACCTAACCGGGACAAACCCTTTGACCCGGGAATAGCTAGAACAAATTAAAGACTACTAGATCTTACCTTTGTTCTATGGAGAGCTTGGAAATGATGGAGAAAGCTTGAGAAGAAAATGCTTGAAGATGGAGAAGCACGATGATGAGAAGAGTTAGAAACTTTCTTTCAACTTCTCTTCAAAGCCAATGATGATCATAAGCAAAAAGACCTTAAGAAACTCTTTCTATTTCTTCTTTTATATCCCACGATCATCATCTTTTCTCCATCAACTAGTATTTTGTCTTTTAGTCATTAATGACTAAGCAAAATGATGGAAGGTTCTTCCATCTTCCTCCTTCATCCACGTACATAACATATATATATATATATTATTTAATTAATTAATCATATATATATATGTATATATATTACTGAAGTGGTCCAGTCACACTAGGGTCGGTCCTACCGGGTCCCGGTATGGGATAAACCCCCGGAAACCTTTTTCAGCAATATCGATGTCGCGATCTCATCGGGACATATCTCGATCTCATCGGATCCATTTAATCTGTTGCTCTCCATTTATTGGAACTCGTCCAAAACTATTTTACAAGTTCTTCGAGACACTCTTATGTGTGACCCATTAGGTTTCGGTTATGTTGGCCACTTAGATTAACACTTAATCTAAGCAAGTCATGAGCGTATCTAGCAACACATCATGACCCCCAATTGACCGGAAAGTAATTGGTTTGACGAATGAATATATATTCATCATGGACCATATCACGAACCCTTCTATAGACAATTACCGTGCAATTCGTCCTTTCACCATCCTATACCCCACTTGGTTATGAGTATGGGCAATGTGTCAACTCTTTACTAGACTGACTACGTCAAATCTAGTCCAAGTGATTTCAGTTCTTGTCCTGGGACTCATTACCTTATATGTCACTGAAGACACTCTTCACGACATACATACTCCGGCCAGAGATTTCTAAGTAATAACCCTGACAAGAGGCCATGGGTATCATCTTCTGCTATCACAGAAGTGGTGAATCCTCTATGGGCTACTCAATTACCTTCGAATACCTCAAACTGTACCCAAGCACCACCCTATGAGCGACCTCAGAAGGCAACAAGGAATGGAGTCAGCACGTAATCAAGATTCAAGATATCCTCGAGTACCTCAAGTCTAAGGATACTTGCACCATTGCTATGATGAGATTATCAACGACATTAGAATAGGACATCCATGAGATGATCTCATGGCAGGTCATCCAATGTACTTACTACCTCTAGTAAGCATCCACATCTCAACCCTAAATATCTCATATTTACAGTTTCTAAGATCCACTGCTTGATCAAATCAAGGAGCTTGAGATGTGCTAGTCTTTCCGGATTCTGATGTCCGAGCTCAAGAATCCTATGACTAGGATAATTTAGATAATGACATAATTGCACATGATAGGAATCTCAGTAGTATGATCACATCATAATTTCCTTCATGCTATGTCATATATCATGGACTTCATTAATTTGATTACAGATCTACATCAGTTCATAAATAATGAACAACAAATTAATGAAATATGCCTTTCTTTATTTATTCATAAAGAATGTACACTACTTTGTACAAAAACGCGCTAAAGGCGATTGCCTTTAGGGCACTACTCTAACACATCTTTGATATCTTGGGCTAGTAAAAAGCAAGTTAGTGTAGCTATTTCCACTGCTAAATCTGAATATGTAGCAGCTGGGAGTGCTTGTGCCCAAGTTCTTTGGATTAAAAATCAATTGCTTGATTATGGTATTGTGGTTAAAAATATCCCTATTTATTGTGATAATACCAGTGCAATTTGTTTAAGTAAAAATCCAATTTTGCATAGTAGAACAAAGCATATAGAAATTAGACATCATTTTATTCGTGATCATTGTCTAAAAGGTGACATTTTCTTGAAACATGTTTCTACTAGTGATCAATTAGCTGACATTTTTACTAAACCTCTTAAAGAAGATGTTTCTGTGAACGTTAAATTGAGATTAGGCATGTGTGATTTAAATTCCTTTGGTTGAATCTATTTTGGCTACATTCAAATATCAAATGGTCAAATCATGAGGCAAATGGGCAATCACATCTGAAGATACATTCATTGTGTTTGTATACTTGGGCTGAAAGGTGACTTATTTGGAGTATTGGACACATTTTTGACCTTTAGCAAGTCGACTTATGATGTTTCTTAGTGTTTGGGTAATGCAGATATTTGAGGATAAGTCGACTTATAAGGTATACAAGTCAACTTATGCATGTCGATAAGTCGACTTATGAGGTAGATAAGTCGATTTATGGTCGAACGGAGACTTTAAAACATTTTCTTCCCCTTCTTCTCCGCAGACCTCTTCTCTCTCAAACCCTAAAAATTTTCTCTCACAACTCGACTTATTCTCTTCAATCTCCAAATCTCACTTACCCATCCATTTTCGACCTCCATCTACTCAAAACCCCCTCATCTTATCCCCAAATCAACCCTCTTTTTCAAACCCCTCTTTCAAAACCCTAACCTGCGTTTTTTCCCCTTCTCTCTAAACTTCCATGGCTCCTAGAAAATCCTCTCAGAAAGGAAAAGAACCTGCTCAATCTCAAGGTCCCCACGTTCCTACTAGACCACGAGTTCGGGGGTCTTCATCAAGGGGAGATGCTGCGAGGGAGGATGATGCGATTGAATCGAGATTTGTTTCGAGGGATGCTCAAACATTGTATTATAAGGTACTTAAAGATGAAGTATTGATTCCCTCCATGAGATTTGATTGGATTGAGTTAGATAGTAGCGAGTTTTCAGATGTGTTTACTGAAATCGCTAACCTTGGGCTAAGAGATTTTCTGGGTTTTTATGATGATATCTATGAAGATATAGTAAGGGAATTCTATGCGAATCTGGTTGTGATGGGCAGTAATGTTGAGAATGGAGTTACTCTGTCATCTAAAATTAACGGGAGAGCAATTTATCTTAGTGAATAAGATTTATGTACCTTGTTTCATTTGCCTAGAGGAGGAGTTAGGCCTAGAGCTTCCCTTACTGATTTTGAGATTTTGAGGAATCTTTGAGGTGATCTTGATGAGGAAGCCAAGAGAATTTCGGCTATACTGAGGAAAAAGGGGCTGATCTGTTGGTTCGGTTATGTTCCGACCATTCCCCTCCCTTTGAGGCTATGGATCTACCGTTAAATTATCGTTTATTACATTATGCGATTAACAGGGTTGTGTTCCCAAAGAAAGTTAGCAATAATCAGATCACTGCTTTGGATAAAAAAATTCTTTGGCACTTGGAGGAAGGAAGAAAAATAAACTATCCGAGCTTAGTTATCCAAATGATGAGGAAAAAGGCGACTCTATTACGAGGACAGCTGAAAGGGAAACCAATCCGACATAAAGGAATGCCTTATGCTGCTTTGATTACCCATATCTCTCAAGTCAAAAGATGCAATCTGGATTCTTATACGAGTTTTCCTTATCCTCAAAGTTGGAGATTCACGCCTTATAACTTGAGGAGCATGAAGTTGGTTAGGACAGTTGAAAAAGGCTGGGTCTATTCCTATCATGTTGAGAAGCTTGGGTTGACTTTAGTAGGTGGCGGTTCCTTGAGAAAACGATCTAAGAGGACGACAGATCGTCCTAGTAGCTCACGGCCAAGTAATGTGGGAAGAAGTGAAGTATCCCAGTGATATTCGGAAATTGAGATCGCTTGGATGAGATAAATGGCGACATGATGATCAACAAGATATGCTTATAAGGATGGAAAGAAAATTGAAGAGCAACGCAGCATGCTTACCCGCTTAGAGAAGAACATCAAGAAGATTTTTGACAAGCTAGGGTGTAGGCACGATGATTCTTCGTCATAATGTGTATTGCATTGTGCCTTGACCAACATTTCCACTTCTGTTTTGTTCTATGTGTTTTGTTTTCTGTGTTTGTGTTGGTTTGACATACTTTGTAATGACGATTGCTATTATTTGTGTTTGATGCAATGTTTGGTTATCAACTTCATTAATCTTCATTTGAGTATATTTTTTACTATTGATTTTTATTATGAAAAAGGGGAGTAAAATTAAATTGGAAATTGATATTTGATTAAGGGGGAGACAAGTTATTTCATTGATTTGCAATTATGTTGATCTCTATTTTAATCCTTGGTTTATTAATTAAAGGGAGACAAACTAACCATCAAGACAAGGGATTAAAATCCTTAATCAAGTTTTATATCTTTCAAATTTCTTTTCAATTTCTAAATATTTTGTCATTATCAAAAAGGGGGAGATTGTTGGACCAATGGTGGTTGAAAAATTAAATCCCTTTATGTTTTGATAATAATAACATATCTAGAATTAGTTAAGAAATTATTTCAAGTATTATTCAATGAAAGAATCATGCAAATCAAGGTGAGCAAGTGTTTAATCATTGAAGAATCAAGATAGGAGGTTCATTATAAGGAAAATGGCTTAAAACATGAGGATTATAGAAGATCCAGATGGATGTTACCGTTAAAGGCAGAACAAGTCGACCTGCAAATCATAAGTCGACTTATATATGAAGATATATCAACACAAGTCGACTTACATAACACAAGTCGACTTATTGAGGACGATAAGTCGACTTACATAGCACAAGTCGACTTATTGGAGAGCGGAGTTACAATTTTTACGTAAATGGTTGAAACAAGTCGACTTATTCATTCGACAAGTCGACTTATGGATGCACCAAATCAGCTCCAACGGTCCAATTAGCTAAAAATAGAATGGAGATTATCAAGGAACGGTAATAACAATCTAAGCAACGGCTAGAAGAGCTCCAACAGCTATTTTTCTTCTTATGTAAAGGTTGGATGATGGATGAAGAGAAGACCAAGGTTCTACAAGCTATAATACTCTTCAATTGCTCCTTATTGTTCTTTATTGCTCTCATTGTGTTATACTATTGTTTTGAGCACTTGTTCTTAAATCTTTGTCATATTTCTTTTACAATTAGAGTGACGAGTGAAGGTCACGTGTGAGGTTGGATTTGTGTTAGTAAGACAAATCGATTGTAAGGGTAGCTTAGCGGAAATCAAGTGGCATTGTAAAAGTTCACACTCAACTACAAAGTGTGCAATAAAGTGGTTGGCAAAATCCTAAGTGGGAGCTTAGGTAGAGAACGTAGGTCTTAGCACTTAACCTCTATAAAAATAGTATTTGATCTTCTTCCTGCTCTTTTCATTTAAGTTTATTTAAATTATTCTTGTGTGTTTTAACTTCTGATTTTATTGTAGAAAATTACAAAAAGATTAAGGATCTATTCAACCCCCCTTTCTAGATCGATTCTGACTTTTGCATCATATTATTAACTCGCAATAACATGTTGCGTTAGACCATGTCCAGGCATTAAGCGCATGTTGACTAACTTCACATACATGCTATAAACCCGTCTCTTCTTTGCCTCACATCGAATAAGCTTAGGTGTTCGCTTAATAATAGGCATTGTCTTGAAAACAAATTTTCGTGAATTAGAAAAGTATATTTAAAAAATAGCAAATTTTTTTCTAACACTTAGCTTAACTTATGCTCATATATTGAAATAATTTTAATTTATTATTTTTATTATATTGTTTATGAACAATTTATTGAACAAATCAAAAAAAACTTTTAATCTCTAATTAATTAGACACTTATATCTAATTTACCTTATAATTGAACTAATCAATTATCTTGGTTTAATTAGAAACTAATTTCTAAATAAATAAATAAAATAAAATTTCATGTTAATGAAACAAATTAAGTATTTATTCAATTAGAAAATATACCAACAAAATAGTTTATTTCTAAAGGTAATCTCATTTTTTCACTAAACAAATTAGTGTCTAAATAATTGGAAACTTATTTATAATTTCAAATATAATTGACCTAATCAATTTACTTTGACATAATATTTTAGAAACTAGTTTAATCAAATAAATTAGTTAGAGGAAATTAGAAAACTAATTTCTAAATCATTCCATTATATTATGTATAAGCCCATTCTTATATGGGCCACACAAAAATATATTGAGTGCATTTAACCTCAAGAGCCCAAAACTAAATAAGACAGCCCAAAAATTTAAAAAAACACATGTTTCCTGGCAACCGAAATCGGGCTGGAGGCGTCGTCTGGAGCGTGCGGTGCACGCCACGCCACGTCAGAAGCCTCGGCGTCGACGACGTGTAGTCCATGTGCCTGACATACGCTCGCTGCTACACGCGCCTGACGCTCATCTTCTTCCTCCGGTCGTTTTCGTTTCTAGTTCTTTTCTTCCTCCTATGGTTTTGTTTTTTCTTTTCTGTTCTTATTTATATATAAGATAACGTGTTTATATATATATACATTGCCTTAGGAAAAAAAAACAAAGAAATACAGTAAATATGATAAGAAAAAAATAGTAGCCATTTTTCAACGCAACGTTTAAAAAAAACCCTTCAAAACAGCCATGAATCTTTCGGACAAATATTGTAGATATACCAGAAGATTAAAACTCATGTATATTTGTTGCTTTCAATCCAATACAGCACAAACCCACAATCGGTGCTTTCATCTTGAACCATTTATTCGAGTGAAACACACAAAGCAAAGAAGAGAAAAAAAAATTTCCGCATACCTTTTACATAGATAGAGCAAACACAGCATTCATGAATACGGTAGAATCTCTATACCATTTATGCAAAACCAAATGCTCTGATACCAATGTAAGAAAATTTATGAACAGATCATTTGCCACAGAATCAATTATATATGCATGGATAAAACGAAATCACATACTTGGCTTCCGTTTATGCTTCCACTGGTTAAAGAATTTTTTGTTTCCACCCTTACTGCAGAGTTATTCTTCTTTGCTTTGTAAAATCTTGAGAAACGAAACTGAAGCAACCAACACCGCACTCACTGTTCCCTTTTATTTATATACATATTGCTGCATTCAGTTTTTTTTTTTTGCATAACTACCTTTGGTAGTTATCTCAAGAGGCTCAAGATTATTATACCCGTCATGGGTGTAATAATAGCTTACAAGTCATACGCATTAACATGTGTTAAGTGTTTAAGTGTGAGAAAAGTGATGATATGTCAGAATATGAGCCAATGAAGGTTTATGGGTAATTAGGAATGGGAAAAGAAAAATGGATATTGTGGTTACAAACCCTCGAATGGGATATGAATGTGAATACATTGATATGGGCTGATTTAGGAAAGAAGTGATATCAAAATGAATAATGAGACTTAAAGTGTATAAATTGAGTTTAAAGAAAACGAAATTTGTGATAGCCTGGAGAGGTCAAATATGGACATGAGAGGAATATTGGTTAAAAGTGATGAGAGTTATGATTTAGCATAAGAATATGTTTATGAGAGATCAAAAGTTCAGGATGACTAGGTATTCCTGAATCTGACTTTTATGTCCGATAAAATGGGGATAATTAAAAATGAGAAAAAAGTACATGGTTCGATAAGGGAGAGAAAGATTTACTACAGTTGTGTTGATGTGTGTATTATGGAATATATTGTATCGTAAGTGAAGATATTGTTAGGAAGAAGCGGAAAAGGTGAGATTAAAGTGTACAAGCCCGGTTAAAAGAAATAACTCAGTTAGACTTGGATTTGAAATGTGATAAAAGTTATGATTTAACGAAATAATATGTCTGTGAGAATGAGATTACATTTCTTGATGCATCTGCATTTATAATTATGAATGGATTGAGAATATACACATGGACGATGAAATAATAGGAACATGATTTTACAAGTGATGAAACGTGATACATGATGTGTTACTATGGAGACAATTATATATGTGCTTCGGTTTGAATTGTATTTATGCATACGCTTATGGAAAAGATGATAACTCAAAGGAGAAGAGTGAATGCACTCAAAATGTTCATTCAATGATTATGATGAGATGTTGTATACGAAGAAGAGTTAAATACTGGAAAACTGAAAAAGAATCGTTGTCAATATCTGTGTTAATGTGAGGAAAGAGTGCAGGGCACGATATGGGTCTCCAAATCATATGATGAACCCCAATTATGGGCAGGAACAAGAATAGAAATGTTATTTAGAGTACATGGAAATGTCAGTATCACTAGCGACTATGAATGATTGGAAATGTGATATAAATGCATCTCTATATAAGATGGAAGGATTTTGGATGGGATCTATAGGGTTGTAGAGTATAAGAAATTGCTTAATGCTTCATTGAGCCTTAGTATCGAGGATACATTGACCAGAGAAGGCATGATACGAATTGATCTTAATAAGATAGTATGAAATGTTGAAATTGATTTTCTTGAAATATTAATAATGACCAATATGTACTTATGGGCAATAGGTGATTGATAAGGAATTAGAAACAATATCGAGATTGGTACCAAGAAATTACTAAGATAGGGTCAGAAAGCCAGGTAATTTAGTTAATGAAGGCAAGTCTTCCTTGACCAGTAGTTGAGATGTTGGGCCCCGATTCGCATTAAGCATGTTTAAATTGTTTTTGAGGTTTAGTTTGCCTAATTTTCCTTTTAAAATTAATTTGGGGTCTTTAGTGCTTAGTTCATAGAAATTAATTGGAGGTATTTAGTTAATATTAGAATTTTAATAAGTTGTTGGAGTTTAAAGGCATAAATTGGTGTAAGAGCAATTTGGGTAGTTCACTTATGTGTGTAAAGTTAAAGGTTAAGAGAGAGGGGCCTTGTAGTCTTTTTAATGCCATTAAATGAAGAAGGAAAGAATAAAATTGATGAGTTGTCGTAGGAAATGAAGAAAGCCACAAAAATTGCAAGGAAAGGAAAGAACCTTCTACGTAGTTTTGCTTAGGTTATAAGTTAAAAACAAAGTTTCCAAAGTCATTTACAAGGAAAGCTACGAAATTCACAAAGAGAAAGAGAGGGAGAGTGACCTTCGGTGGTGATAAGGAGAAGAGAAGAAGAAGAAGAAGAGTTAAGGCTTGTTGATTACTTGCTTTAGAGAAAAGTTTCTAAGAGGTTCTTTAAGAAGAAAGAGGAAAAGGAAGGATTAATTTTTCCAATAGAAGCAAGAAGAGAATTTCGTGGGTTTCATATAGGTAAGGAAATTTCAAAAAATTTTGGAGATTCTTGATTGAGTTTTGATGCTAATAGCTTAAGTTAGGTATGGGTAAAGTTATGTAGGTGTTAATTCAAGTTTTCCTTTCCTTAGAATTTCCAATTTTAGTATCCTATGTTAAATTGGGATTATTGTGTTTGATGAAGGTGAAGGGAGGCACTTGGAGGAAGAAGAAAGGCAACTTGACCAATCTTAGAGCTAAAGGAATTAAGGTGGGTGATTTCTTAATACTTGAGATAATAGGCCTATTAAAGTTTTTATAATAAATACAAATTAATGCTTTCCAATGATTTAGAATTTTTGTATGAATTGTTCTTTGTGTTGCTTTTTACTTGTATGTGATGTCCTGTGATTGTGAATTTATGTTGAAATCATGTGTAGCATGTTTTGTTAAATGAAAAAGACGAGAATTTGGGATTTCGGAAAAGATTGCCATTTTGGCAAATTATGGGAAAATGAATTTTGTAAAGGCCAATTGAGGCTAGTGATTATAATTTGTGTGAATTATGTGCTTTTTTTGGGTTTGTGGTGGTCCCATAAGAGTCAGGTGCACCTGTCTACCCACAGACTTCTCCCACCTGCCCGCTAATGGCATTGGAGTTCCTCTCACGGATTCCCATAAGTCACGGCTACACATGACCGTTTTGCGGGAATATGTAGTACGTTCCGTTTCGGATCCACCCGAACCACTTTGTTTGTGATTTTGTAAAATGTTAGGTTGTTTTGTGATGTGTTAAGTTTGTCAATTAATTGATGTGATAAATTCTGTGAAGAGATTTGAAAATTGAAAATGCTTTTCTTAATGTGATATTGTTTCAAATATGAAAAAAATGAATAATGGATTTGGCTTATTTCTCGTTTATTAAATTATTACCCACGAAGCTGCCGAGCTCATCCCCATTTTCCCTCCACAGGTATTAAGCAAGAAACCGAGTCATCACATCGGGATTAAGGAAATACTCCAATGCTTTTTGCTTTTGAAGTCATATTTCAGAAAACAAAGCTTTAGGTCGCATTTTGGCTTGTATTTAACTTTTGATACTTTCATTGTATTCGGGCTAAAATGCCCTCTAAAGCTTTATATTAACTTATTTACATGTAAATGTAAGAGATTTGACTTTGAAATGTATCTTGTATATGTTTTCTAAACATGTATAGGTGTATGGTTTGATTTGACAAAAAGAAAGAGTAAAGTGAGATTACTTTATGTTTTGGAAACAATTAGAATCCTAAGAGTGTGTTACTGCCATTGAAGTAGATAGATATATTTGGATTGGGTTGTGTTGTGGAAGTTTGGAAGATTGAGTTTTATGCAGGTAATGGAGTTGCATTGAAGAAATTTTGCTAGAGCACTTTTAGGGGAGGTGTTGTCCAATTTTTCTTAAAACGGACAAAAACTTCGTTTAGGTTTTAGGCGCTCTTAGAGCTTGAATTGAATTGAGCGGTCTTCTTAAAGATTTTATTATATATTTATAGCTTTCCAATGATATATAATTTGTCACATTTGGACATAGAATGAAAAAGTTATAAAGGTTGAAAGGTTTCAGCTACTGTTAATAAAGGTTAGTTTTGAGCAGTACTTTTGGGAGAGTTTTTCACCCTCTTAGAGACTGATTTGATTTTTACTTTCTTCATAGAAAATGTAGATTATCTTTTCCCCTTTTCAATGAGGTATAATTTGCAATTATTGGAGATTGGAATAAAAAGTTATGAGGTTGGGAAGAGCACAGTTACTGTTCATTTGGTAAGGGTTACTATTCCATTGGTGAATATATAGGCAGTAGCTTTAGGAGTGTTTTTACCACTTTAAATCACTGAATTAATTTTTTCACCCTTCATGAATTTTGTAGATCATTTCTTTATCTTTCCAATGAGGTAAAATGTGACATTTTTAGACTTGTGTATTAAAAGATATGAATTTTTAAATTTTTGGCATTGTGTAGGAAAATTTGAGTTTGGGCTGAAACTTTGAAGCAATTTTTGATCCCCTTAATGGCAAAATTAGTTTTTAAATCCTTCTAGGAAGTTGTAGAGCTTCCTTTTACCTTTTTATTAAGACCAAATTTGCAAATTTTGGATTTCAGCATTAAGAGCTAGAAATTTTCAAAGATTCAGACTTTTTAATTCGTTAAAAAAAAAGGAATTGTCGTCGCACTCTGCAGAGTGCGAGCTCGTCGCACTCACTTTTTTTATTTTTTTTATTATTTTCTGATTTTTCAATTTTGATAAATTAAACCCCTTTTCCTATTTTAATTGTCTTTCCTTCGTTTGACCTCCGATTTTACAATTTTTGAAGCATTAGTTTTCAAAAAACAAATTTCTACCTCGCATTTTGGTAAAGCTAGAGATTCGGATTTTAGTGGGAATTTACGGATAATATTATAGAGAGTAAATTATGTGCCAGTTTTGTATATAATTCTGTTGTTGGACAAATTTGTGATCTATAGAGATCCGATTGTGGCGATTTTTGATTCAATTTAACCTAGAGACATGGAATTCCATTTTAGCTTAGGAATCGGATTAATTATGGGCCCTAAGTAGATCAATTTTATTGGAGGATAATTAGGGTGAATTTATCAAGAGTTGCTCGGATGACATTAAAATAAGTTCGATTGAGTTAATTTTTATGGTGAGGAATTCTTCCCTCGTGAGATGCGCGTCCAGATGTCACGTAGGACGTCAGACACATGTCTCACCAGGGAGGGGTTCCAACATGAGATCATAAGCTCTTCTCTCGATTCAACAATAGAATTTGGTAATTCTTCCATCGTCTAGAGGTCAAAGGCCCCTCGCTTGAGTCAATCGGGTTTACTTCAGAAAGGAACCGACAAACGCAACGAAGGAAATTTTGAAATAAGATGACAGGTCTCCCGGAAAAGTTGTGATGTGATGTCTTCTTTATTTAAAAAAATGATGACAATATGGGAGTTACATCCATAGCACAGACTCAAGCATAAGGGTTAGAAAAGGCTATCAGGAATATATATATTTTGTTGATGTCAACTATCCAACTATTTAAGAGGATTTCAGCAATTCGAGGAGACATTCTAGTTAATGTAAGGTGAAAATTGGTCCACATCATAGGCTGGGGAAATATGTTTGAGAACCACAAATTATCTCTGATAATGGGGTTTCCAACACAGGAAGTTATGGTTGTAGATAGATTGAAATGTGTGGAGCAATGGGTATGAATGAACAGACATTATAATAAGTCAATGTGGAATCATCGGGAAATTGAAAAAAAACTGTTGAAATCTGTCGAGAAAAAGGAAGTTCAATGAAAAATTGAGGATAACATGTGATATATTACTGAGGAATTAGTTACTTAAGGAATTACAAGAACTAAATAAAAGCACAATGAGTTTGAGGTTATATCTATTGGAGTTAACCATCCCCTGATAGGATTATGTTATTGAAGGTTAATGTAATCCAAGCAACATGATATCAATGAGTGACTATGATCATATTGACAAATGAAGATGAAAGTTTAATGGTTTGAGGGGAAAAAATGTAAGCCACGTCAGTGATAAATGAAAACAAAATAATTATGGTGTTAAGTATGCCATTCAGATTTGGAGATTTTGTCGTATCTACAATAGAGGTTCCTAATTGAGATCAAGAGAGAATTGGTTGTAGATACATGACTTGAAGATTCTGCAATAGTAGTTGGTTTGAAAGCATAGAATCATGATGTGGACATAAACATATGAGATATACATATGACTAGACAGATTAGTAGAGATTAAGGTAAGACTGGAATTGGACAAGATTGAAAGGATTGTGCAAAGGGACCTGTCAGTACCACATATGTGGATATTAGGTTACTAAATCTAGTGCAATAAAGAGGGTATAGTGACGAGTTAAAATGGAGTAAAAAAAAAGAAGAAGAAATCTTATTAGTTATGGAAAAGTAATATCAGTTTTGCAAAAAGGAAGTGGGAAAGCCCAAATTGAGGATTCGAGGAATTTTGATGGAGTAAAGTATGTGTACTACCTGATAAAGAAATGTTCTAGTAAGTGTACCTCAAAAGAGCTATTGGCGGCTAAGTATATCGAACTGAGTGATAATATGTTTGAGTTCCTTATAGTTTTGCCTATTGGAGACAGGTGTAAAGCTTATATCGTCATTATTTTGGTGAGACGACAAAAAGAGTCGATCACCCTGAGAAAAAGTCAGAACAAATTTGAGATATTGTTAGTGAGTGAAATGAATTGAAAATCAGAATAAAATGTATTGATAGACGAATGGATTTTGGTGGATTACATCGAAGTTGTGACTATATGGAGATAGATGTGAAGGTTCAGTGTACTAATACCGATGAAAAAAAAAAGAAAGAGAGAGAGATGACTTGTCCTTGAGTGTATCACCTGTGCTAAGGTGTAGCTAAGTGTGACATAAAGTGGTCTATATAAAATCATGACAAAAATGGGACTAAGGCATGATGAGTGATTTTATGTTTAGTATTGTTATAATCCAATATATGTGGCATTGAAACTGGAAGTAAAGAGTTGAATATTTTGAAACTCATCAAGGACATAATTAAGGAAGTATGATATCTAAACAGAGAATTGATAGAAAACGGAGGAGTGTATGCGATAACAGTACCCCTACCTTCTTCAGTATCAAAAATGAATTTCGAGGACGAAATTTTTATTAAGAGGGGAGAGTTGTAACATCTCATCACTGATGGGAAGGGCAAAATCGTAATTTGGGACGGGTTATGAGTGAGTAAACTAGTCTCGGCATGTTCATGCATAATATGGCCTCCATATATGCATAATTGTACTTTTTGTATATGCACATTATTGTACATGCATTCATGACATTTCCCGGCATATGTGTTTACTGTGAAAAACATATGATTTAGTGCTTGAAAATTGAATTGAAGTGATTTATGTGTGTTTTGCATTTTTAGGGACTTTTAGGAATTTTTCTGAAATTTTTGGAGAACAATGTCCGGACTGGAAAAATTGTCAAGTGGCGGACTGATTGGATTTTAGGTACTAGAAAGATTGTCCAATGACACTGGAAAATTAGATACATGATTTTAGGATTTATTACTTTGAGCCATTGGAAATTTGGAGAGAAATTGGACTAGAAATTAATTGTTTTGGAAAGGAAATAAATGAACCTTTAAAAATAAGACAAGTGGCAAGTGACACATGTCACTTGCCTAATTAATCTTATGCTTAAGTGTTATATAAATATCTTAGCTTTGGAAAAACTTACACGACACTTTGAGGTTAGAAAGTGAGAAAGGTGCTTTGTGAGATTTTCTTCTCTCATCCGTGGGTTCTCCTTTTTCCTCTTCTTCTTTGGTCTTCTTCACTTGTTCTAGCTTATTTGCTACTCTTCTCTTCTACCTTAAGTGCTCCTTTTCATGTGTTCAAGCTTAAGCTTTCTACATCCCTTAAAAAAAAGGGTGATTGTCGTGTATGTGAGGTGAGAAGGAGGAAGTGGTGAGTTGGTGAAAAGTGGAATCAATGAAGAATTAAAGGCTTATTTAGGTGAGAATTTTGTTTTGTGTTCTTTAATTAGTAGTTAGAAGCATTTATTGTGCTTTATGGTACATTAATTTCATGAAGTTTGTATGTTGATTGTATGGGCATAAGTCATGTTTATGTGAGGATGAATGATGTTGAATATATGTAGTGTGTGAATTAAGTGTTTTGGATTGGTTTTGATGTTAGTATGATGTTAGATGAGTGGTAAATGAAAGAAAGACAATTGTGTGTGTGTACTGCCAAATTGTGACTACTTATTCAAGTGAATGGCTTGATAAACTTGTGGCTGATTTCATGGCTAAATTTGATGTTTGTTGATATAGGATTGGTGTTGAAATGAAAGGATTAGAGTTAGTTACAAAATCTGGAAAATTGACTTTGTGTATGTTTCAGGTTTTTGATCATAACTTTTGATATGGTTAGTCTATTGAGTTGAGGTTTGGCTTGTATTAAACTTGAGAAGTTTTTCTAGAATTTATATGAAGGAAGTTCTGTCCAATTGTGGCTTGAAAGATCTTAAATTTTGCTTTGAAAGTAAGATATGTGTGCAGAGTGAACAGTGGTGCTTTTACCATTGACTGATTTGTGACCTGAACCTTGGGGAATTTTTTTAGGCTAAAGTAGATAGATTTTGTGAAATTGGTCTTCATGGAAGTTGAAGGATTTCTTGTTAGCTTTTCATTTCCACTAAGTATGTTATTTTTCGATTTTTAGGTTGGAAGCTATGGCTGATTAACTTTCAGATGGTAATTTGTGTATTAATGTGTTCTAGTATGTGTAATGTTTCTAAGTATGGATTTTGGTGATTTCTGGGTTCTAGTGCAAATTTTGGACTGTTATGATTGGAATTATCTCAAGTGAGCTTATGGAAGGTTGTATAGGAATGTTTTAGCTTTGTAATGAGGTATAATATGCGAATTTTGGATGAAGGGATTGTAAGTTATGAATTTGTAAAGTTTGGATATGGTTTAGGTTCTATGCTGATTTAATACCCTATAATAGGGCAGCCACAATAATGGGAGCATTTAACCTAGTTAGAGATGGAATTTGGTTCTAAGTCCTTCATGAGAATTTTATCATGTTTTCTGATCTTTTTAGTGATATAGAGTATGTAATTTTTCGAGAATGGGATAGGAAGTTATGCTTTTTGAAAGATTGTGTTACTGTTGAGAATGACTTATATAGGTAGAAACTTTGATTGAGAATTTGATTTGTTTAGAGATTGAATTTGCTTCCAAGTTACTCATGAAACTTGTAGAACATGTTTTGATCTTTCTTTTGAATTATAGCTTGGAATTTTTGGCATAAGGAATGGAAATATAGGATTTTAGTAGAGTGCGATTCTTTGTTAATATGGTAGTTTCTTTGTTTCATTGGGCGAAACTTTGTTTATTTTTGACCCTCTTAGAGATTGAATTGGATTAGGGGTCTTCTTAAAGATTGTATCACATGTTTAGAGATTTCTAATGGTGTATAATGTGCCTTATTTGGAGTTAGGAGTAAAAACTTATGGGGGTTGGACCTAATTTAGTTACTATTCATATTTTAAATTTGGGCAAAATCTTTGGAAGGGTTTCTCACCCCTTTAGAGTCTTCATTGATTTTTGCATCCTTCATAGAAGATATAGATTATCTTTTACCCTTTTCATTGAGATATAATATGCAATTTTAGGGATTTGGAGTAAGAAGTTATGAGGATTGAAAGAACACAGTTATTGTTCATATGGTCAATTTATGAGCAGTAACTTTGAAGTAGTTTTTGACACCCTTAGAGGTGAGATTGGTTTGTGAGCCCTTCATGGAACTTGTAGAGTTTCTTGAGATCTTTCCAATGAGACCTCGTTTGTGATCTTTGGACTTTTATGTGAAAATTTAGGCGTTGAGGAAGGAAGTGAAAGAATCTTTGAATTTTCTTAAATTTATTAGTCTTATTATTAGTTTTATTTATCAATGGTATTATTTTCCTTTGTGCATAACTGTTTCGTTCGACCTCTGATCGACTCGATTTTTTAGGCGTCGGATTTGAGTAATATTTAATTTCATTCATATGTGAAATTGGGAATTTTTAAAAATGAAATTGATGGGGCTTGATTAGGTCAAAGTGAGGAGACCGAGTAGTGATTTTTCCGCTCCGTGTTTTATCGAGAGTTGGACCTATAGAGGTCCGAATTGAGTGATTTTGGTATTTGTGAGTTTCTAACTTTTCGAGGAAAATTATGTGATGAGAATTTTTTTTAGAATAATGCCGCGAATGTCACGAACATGCATTGTACACATTTAATTACTACAGTGCATTATTAAATATGTCTCGAATGTACATTTGGTAATGTTTGAATATTTTGACTATTATAGAGCGTGATTGGAACGTCAACCCACGACGTTGCGAGACTTCGAGCATTAGCTCGGAAGCTATAGGTGAGTGACCTAGACGGTTCCTCAATTATTATTTGCTTATGCTTGTACTTCTATGGTGAATAATGGCGGGATTGTGTTTTGATTATGGATTCCGGACAGAAGGTCTAAGGTATTGGGAGATTATGACATAGAAGTGTTGTTTGTCTAAGAATTTGGGACCTCCGTGTTTAAATGTGATTAAATGTGAGTGTGATTTTAATGTGATTAATTGTGAACTAATTGGTCAAATGTGATAATTTGGGATTGATTGTGATGTTGATATGCTTTCATTGAGACATATGCATTCCATGCATGAATGCATGATCAGTTAATGACAGTTGTGACCGGAGCAGTCACCAAGAGCTACAAGGTCAACGTTTATATTTGGGCCTCGAGCTCCACGGTGATTCAGAGCCTCAGGCTCAACGATTAATGCGCTCATATTGGGACAGTTCAGGCGCTCGGTCACAACACCGAAATAAATTAGAAAAGTGTCACATGCGCATGTCATTTGCATTTAATTTAATCATTTTGATTAAGTGAAAAGCAAAATTCCTTATGCTCTGTGGTACCAATCATGTGGTACTTCTGAAGGTGAATTATGAAACAACTATGTCATGCTTGAGTGTTACATGAATTCATTTGGTTATGTATGCCTAATCGAATGAAATGTATAATTGTCTATGCTTAAGTGAAATTGTGAAATGTGATCAAATATGCAACAATGTGAATATATATTATGTGAAATGATGTGTTGCATAAATTGAGTGAACCATCGATGATGGTTACCTCATTGAGTTCGCAAAACTCACACAAAATTTGTAATTATTTTTCAGGACCCAGAAGGATACCCCGTTAGGCAACGGGCGTATAGCATCTGCTTGTAAGTGAGAGAAGAGGTCGGGATCAGTTCGTGTCTGCATTAGTGTCTAATAAAAATTTGTATTTTCCTAATTTTTGTGCAAATGATTAGGTCATGTTGTAAAGTCAACAGACTGAATTAATTTTGTATTTTAAAAAAAAGGACTCTCGTGGTCATTGTAATTACCGATGAGTGTTTATGTTAATTGTTTTCTGCATTGTGGATGTTAGAGTTTCAAAAATAAAAATTTATATTGAGTTTTGACTGAGTGATGTATCATGCCACCCTTGTAGGGCACGGACTCGGATATCACCATCGATGTCGAGTTTGGGTCATGTGGCAGTGGGGTGTTACATCTAGGGTATGGGATAGAATATAAAGGATATAGTGTTAGGATCTATTATCTCACAGACTTTGTGTAACACCCCACACCCGCATGATCCGAACCCGACATCCACATGATATCCGGTGCATGCCCATGAGAATGGCGTCTAACCACTCGATCGAAATCGATACATTACTTTTAAATAACAAATGCGCGAAGTCTATCCAATTGGGTACAAACATTTTCAATAGCCACGAGATCAATCTTACGAATACAAATAACCATTTTAGTACAAAAGTCAAGACATGCAATGCTGAGGCCTTGAATCGATCCCGACTTGACCTTCACTTGAATCCTGCGAACATACTCCGTTTTGCTAGCGGGGTACTCTTTGATTCTGAAAAATAAGTTGCAATGTTGGGTGAGTTTGCGAACTCGGTGAAAACCATCATCGATGGTTCACTCAAATCATGCATTACATAAATTGCGTATATGCACGCACGATAATATTAATTAACAGCATTTACGATGGTCTATAACGATTCTGACGATATCTGATGTCGATAATAATGATCTGATGGCGTAAACGATTTACTAACGATTATACGATAGTCAATATCGGTATATGGTAATCATACATAACAATTTACTGATGTCACATCACGGTTCGCGATATTATGCAGCGATTCTGATAATTCATGTCAATACGCAATCATCATTGTCACAATTCGGTCATTCATTCACAATAATTTGCGATGAAGCGATCACGGTCATTCACGGAATCATACGGTCATTTCGGACATTCAATACAGATGCAATGCATATGAGACTCTTTCCGATTATTGATGTTGTGCCCAGCGCTCGATCGATGATCGATGAGGACACGCGTCGAGATTTCTCCCTCGAAGCTAGGCCCGTCGATCAAATGTTGAACTCGAAGCTCTTTTCAGTGATATTAGCAACTTGGGACACATTCCATTATCTGATCATGCATTTGTGCATGATATGCGATCTTCGATAATTGATGTTCATGATTTACGATTATGCGACTATGAAAGCCCAGTATTACAGTTCTCAGTGTCACTCAGTAATTCAATCCAATACAGTAATCGTATGCGAATCAGTCACATATAATTCAGTAATAATACAGTTCACTCATACATTTCAGTGGTCATACAAGATGAGTTCGATTCAATACGGTGAGAACATACTGATTCGATCATGTATATTTCAATAATCATGCAATTTCCAGTGTCATGGAGCAGTACCGTTCAGTACAGTAAAAGCATACAATTCAATCACATTCATTTCAGTAATTCATACATTGAGCATTTAGACAATCAAGAATTTGAGAAACCAACTAGGTTACTCACCTGTAACTTCCGAGCTACTGCCTGGAAGTCCCAGCAATGCCCGTGGAACAACGATCCAACGGTGCCTTTATAACAATGCGATGAGATCCATTACAAAATCGCTCAATTAAATAATACAAGATGTGCATATGTCTCTATGAAATTATGTCCAATGCATGATCACGATTTTCGGTGCTAAAACCCCATTTCGATATCCTATGATCGATCTCAACTTTTCACTCAATTGGATCAACACTAATTTAGTTCAATCCTCAGTTTAGTTTAATTTTCTCAATTCATACTTTCTATAACAATTTCCTATCCATTGGTCAAATTATACAGTGAAAATCTCACTTAGAACTCCAATTGTCTCAATTTAATATTTTGGTCACACTATTAACCATAATTGACCTTAATCTCTACGAATCAGTACCATCATAATTAAATTCTAATTTTCATAATTATTCTCAATCGTAGATCTCTTTCCTTAGAGCACAACGAATCTGGAATCACTTCAATTGGAGGACTATATCAAAAGTTATGCCCAATAAACCATAATTAAACCAATAAAACAGTTCCCGTCGTCGCGACCTTGCGGCCTTCGCCGTGCCACAAGCGAATTAAGCTCGCCATTGCGTGTAACACGCCGCAAGGCGAACGCCACCTTGACTCGCCGTGGGCGGCGGCTGGCTGACGACGTCCCCTTCTCCCTCGCTGCGGCGTGAAACCCTTTTGCCCGCGCTGAAATAATAATCCTTTCGCCGCGACGTGCGAGTCTCAGGTCGTCTTCTCCGATCGGTTCCCGTCCATTTTCTCACTCTAAACCCCATTAAACACTCTCAACTACTCAAATCAACTATAATAAAGGCCATAAATGCAGTAGGAACCATTAATAACAACATTAAACCAGTAAAAACTTACCAAATCACAGATCGATCCACAAATCCCTCAAAATCGTCGTAAACCCTAAAAGGTTTCAAATCCAACGATGATCCACTCCAAGCTCCTCAATCCTTTATCAATCACAATAGACTTGTTAGCCTTACACAATAAGAGGAAAACCACAAGAAATAATCAAAGAATCCTCACCCATGAGAGGAAACGAAGAACGCCGTGGAGAAGGGGAAGAGAGAAAATCGTTTTGCCTTAGATATTTTCCCCAATTCTCAAACCTAGGCTATATATATAGACCTAAGTCTCCAAATCAGTCCAAAATTCAGTCTCTAAATTTCAACGGCTCAACATCATAATTTCCTATCAGTAAAATCCTAATTTTTCCTTTACCATTAGACGATTCTTTCGATCTATGCACGATCAATTGGTCGGTCGGTCAAAATTTCCGGTCCGGGCATTTTCTCCCGAATTTCCGGAAATTTCCTCTAAGCCACTATAAAATACCAGTCACTCATAAACTATTCTAAATCAGTCACTTGAACACATTAACTCCTAATTCCTCATTTAATCACGATTGATCGATCCGATCAGTCCACAATTCGATCGGTTCCACAAACCATCCAATTGATCGGTTCAATTCACAATTAAATACCGGGAAAATCATGAATGCATGTACCAATGAATATATGCATATGCAATAAACCGTTCCTCTATGATTAGAGACCCGATAAACATGCTCGATCAATGTATGCGGTGAAATCCTATCGATCGTCCCAATATTACCATAATACCCTTAATGACGATAGCAGGATGTTACAATTCCCCCTCCTTATAAAATTTCGTCCTCGAAATTTCATATCTGATCGATGAGGAGGACGGAGAATTTATCCGCTCCTTTCGATTCGATTCTCGCTCATATCTTTATAATTATTTTCCAATCCTTACACTCGGTACCAGAAACACATTTATCAATTCTTAGCATTGCATCTTAATCCAATCCGTAAATCACTTTGTAAATCAGGATCATCTTTTCGATTTTAAACCACTTACCAATCCATTTTCATGACAGTCACATAGAGGCCATTTAATGACGAATTTAGTTTCCTTATCGATTCGACTCGTTGTCATAAACTGGGATCGCTCAACCCCTATTACAGATTCGTTTTACGGTCATTATTAACTCAAATCAACCATAGTCTTCGACTATGTTCGAGATAATCTCGATGGATTCAATGATATCGGTCTCACGTTTGCCTCGTGATCACATCCGTTAATTATTCCACGAATAACTATTCGAGTTCACACTCTAAACCTTTTCTTACTCTTTCGGTGCATTCATGTTGAAACACAACACTTCATAACACGATTATCGGTCATTTCCTCGAAGTTGACTCCCATTTAAAATTTCCCAATCTGTTTCTGATTTTCGAATCACCGATTGTTTTGCCAATATCTTTTATACACAATTTATTTGAAATTCCGATAACTCATATTACTTTCTTTTACCAATTTGACAATTATCCATCAGCAATAACACTCTTATCGCTTATTGAATTTCTTTCAATCCATTTAATCTCCTTTGCGAATCATTCAAATTCCCAAAGTATCTCGATCATCATTGATTTGCATATCCATGGATATATCCATAACCTTTCTATACGATTAATGTCCCCACACTTTTTAAGGCATACAATTTGAGAAAATCGATCACGATGCAGTCTACAACGTTATCCTTGTCCCTAGATACGTTTAATCACATTGCCTTATAGTAACTAATTACCTTATAACCTTTACTGGGACATTTCACCATATATTGCCACATCACCAATTTAAAACAATATAATTAACACTTAAGCTGAACAGTTCTCCACATAAGCCGTTATAAATCACTCCCTGGGTTGAATAAACATTCATCACTTTCCGAACAGTTTTACTCAATTATTTGCGAATCAATATTCACCTCAATGAGCAAATTCATATTACACATTCAAATCCCTCAAATTAGCATAGTGCATATTTTCGCAATAACAGATTTTATCTCTGACACTTGAGTCTCAACTCAGATTAGAATCCCTCATTTCAAATCTAACTCTCTATTGTCCTTTTTTTAATCACCATTTACTTTCATTCATCAATTTTACTCATGAAATTCTTCAACATCACAGTTGTCACATGTCTTATCGGTCATTCTCAATACCTAGAAACTCAATTCCAACTATGCACAATATCCCATATAGATCAATCACACATCCATATAATCAGAGTAATTAAACCGGAACATCTGTTTCATTTCTCCGTATCATTATCTTACCTTTCAATCTTTTCGTTATTGCATCATACCCTTGAATTTTCACACTCAAAAATCAACATCATAGATTTACCATCATTCTAAATTTCTCACTAACGTAATCGATCTTCAGTCATAAATCATTATTTATAACACTTATCACAGTAATCAATCCCAATTGTAACATTTCATTTCATTCCCTTTTTACACACTGAAACTCTGGTCATTTCTATCATATTTCTATTTCCTCTATCAATCCACAAGTCTATATTCATATCACATATTTCAATACCACTCTCTTTTTGCATATCATCGTATATCCATCAATATCGATACACTAAATGTTCATTTGTTAGATCAGACCATATACTTTTTCTTATCCTTCGATGATCGCCACTTCCTTTTATCACACTCTATCGTCTTATCATTTCCTCTCTATCTCTGACCGCTTATCGACTGATACACGCTCATGCATGCGACTCATACGCTAGACTGGGGATCAGTTGTCACTGTCTGTCGTGACGACTTTACGACTTTAATGCATGTAACTCAGTACAAATTTCAGAACGCCCATGTACAATCGTACTTCTGGGCTCTGATACCACAAATGTAACACCCCACACCCGCAGGATCCGAACCCGACATCCACAGTGATATCCGGGTCCGTGCCCCGCGAGAATGGCGTGCTAACCACTCGATCAGAAATCAGTACATTACTTTTAAATAACAAATGCGCGGAAGTCTATCCATTGGGTACAAACATTTTCAATAGCCATCGAGATCAATCTTACGAATACAAATAACCATTTTAGTACAAAAGTCAAGACATGCAATGCGACCTTGAATCGATCCCGACTTGACCTTCACTTGAATCCTGCGAACATACTCCGCTTTGCTAACGGGTACTCTTCGATTTCGAAAAATAAGTTGCAATGTTGGGTGAGTTTGCGAACTTAGTGAAAACCATCATCGATGGTTCACTCAAATCATGCATTACGCAAATTGCGTGCAGACCGCGACAATAATATTAATTAACGGTTTACGATGGTCTATAACGATTTCTGACGGTATACATTATCGATAATAATGATACGATGGCGTAGAACGGTTTACGTAACGATGTACGATAGTCAATATCGGTATATGGTAATCATACATAACAATTTACGATGTCACATCACGGTTCGCGATATTATGCAGCAGATTCTGATAATTCATGTCAATCGCTAATCGATCATTGTCACAATTCATCATTCATTCACAATAATTTGCGATGAGACGATCCACGGTCATTCACAGTAATCATACAGTCATTTCAGACATTCAATACAGTATGCAATGCATATGAGACTCTTTTCCAGTTATTCAGTGTTGTGCTCAAGTGCTCAGTCAGTGATCAGTGAGGGACGCGCGTCAGGGATTTCTCCCCTCGGGCTAGGCCCAATCAGTACAGTGTTCGAGCTCGAAGCTCTTTTCAATGATATTAGCAACTTGGGACACATTCCATTATCTGATCATGCATTTGTGCATGATATGCAGTGCTCAGTAATTCAATGTTCAGTAATTCGTGTTCGATGATTTACGATTATGCGGCTATAAAAGCCCAAGATTACAGCTTCTCGGTGTCACTCGGTAATTCAATCCAATCTGATGTCGTATGCGAATCACCACATATAATTCATAATAATCTGATTCACTCATACATTTTAGTGGTCATCGATGAGTTCGATTCAATACGGTGAGAACATACAGATTCGATCATGTATATTTCAATAATCATGCAATTTCGGTGTCATGGAGCGATGCTGCTTCGATGCAGAAAAGCATACAATTCAATCACATTCATTTCAGTAATTCATACAGTGAGCATTTAGACAATCAAGAATTTGAGAAACCAACTAGGTTACTCACCTGTAACTTCCGAGCTCTTGCTGAAGTCCCAAAGAATGCCCGTGGAACAACGATCCAACGGTTCCTTTATAACAGTACAGTACAGTCCATTACAAAATCGCTCAATTAAACAGTACAGTAATGCATATGTCTCTATGAAATTATGTCCAATGCATGATCACGATTTACGGTGCTAAAACCCCATTTCGATATCCTATGATCGATCTCAACCTTTCACTCAATTGGATCAACACTGATTTAGTTCAATCCTCAGTTCAGTTCAATTTTCTCAATTCATACTTCCTATAACAATTTCCTATCCATTGGTCAAATTATCAATGGTGAAAATCTCACTTAGAACTCCAATTGTCTCAATTTAATATTTTGGTCACTATTAACCATAATTGACCTTAATCTCTCGAATCAGTACCATCATAATTAAATTCTAATTCTCATAATTATTCTCAATCGTAGATCTCTTTCCTTAGAAACACAACGAATCTGGAATCACTTCAATTGGAGGACTATATCAAAAGTTATGCCCAATAAACCATAATTAAACCAATAAAAGCAGTTCCGTCGTCACGACCTTGCGGCCTTCGCCATGGCGAACGCCTCGCCACTTCGCCGGCGAAAGCGGGCTCGTCGCGGGCGTCAACCAAATGACGCCGCCATGACGTCCCTTCTCCTCGCCGGCGTGAAACCCTTTGCCCGCTGAAATAATAATCCTTCGCATGGCGAGGCCTCGAGCATCTTGACGCGCGAAGTCGCAGGTCGTCTTCTCCGATTGGTTCCCGTCCATTTTCTCACTCTAAACCCCATTAAACACTCTCAACTACTCAAATCAACTATAATAAAGGCCATAAATGCAGTAGGAACCATTAATAACAACATTAAACCAAGTAAAACTTACCAAATCACGATCGATCCACAAATCCCTCAAAATCGTCGTAAACCCTAAAATGTTTCAAATCCAACGATGATCCACTCCAAGCTCCTCAATCCTTTATCAATCACAATAGACTTGTTAGCCTTACACAATAAGAGGAAAACCACAAGAAATAATCAAAGAATCCTCACCCATGAGAGGAAACGAAGAACGCCGTGGAGAAGGGGAAGAGAGAAAATCGTTTTGCCTTAGATATTTTCCCCAATTCTCAAACCTAGGCTATATATATAGACCTAAGTCTCCAAATCAGTCCAAAATTCAGTCTCTAAATTTCAACGGCTCAACATCATAATTTCCTATCAGTAAAAATCCTAATTTTTCCTTTACCATTGACGTTCTTTCAAGATTATCGCAATTAATTGGTCGGTCAAAATTTCCGGTCCGGGCATTTTCTCCCGAATTTCCGGGAAATTTCCTCTAAGCCACTATAAAATACCAGTCACTCATAAACTATTCTAAATCAGTCACTTGAACACATTAACTCCTAATTCCTCATTTAATCACGATTCAGTCAGTCCAGTCAGTCCACAATTCGATCAGTTCACAAATCAGTCAATTCAGTCAGTTCCAATTCGCAATTAAATACCGGGAAAATCATGAATGCATGTACCAATGAATATATGCATATGCAGTAAACCAGTTCCTCTATGATTAGAGACCAGTAACATGCTCAGTCAATGTATGCAGTGAAATCCTATCAGTCTGTCTCAATATTACCATAATACCCTTAATGACAGTAACGGGATGTTACACTTTGAATCTCTCGACATGTCACCTTTTGGGAACATAAAATGTTCTCCACAATATCAAAATTTCGGGTTAGTGAACCCACATCTCTAACCCTACCATATCTTTGTTTTATGATATTTCTTCTGTAGTTCCGTGTTATAGCTTTCATAACTTAACCCAATCGACAACTGATCCTATTGTATCTTCTCCGGCTACAGATCCTTTATCACCAATTGACCCTTCACCAAAATCTATTGAGCCTCCACAACCCCTCCATCGATCCTCTAGAGTAAGTCAACTCTCTACTCGTCTTGAAGACTTCCATGTTTATTCTACTATTGTTTCTCTATATTTCAATTTGATTACCGATATGAGTACTATGAATATTGACTTAGCAAGTTAATTTAAGAATAACTTGTTTCTAATTTTATGTTAATTTGATTAAATATGACATGATGATTTATAATATGAATGGACATATCAAGATTAATGAAGGATGGATGTTGTATGATTTATAATTTTGATTATGGTTTGCTTGAGGATAAGAAAAAGCTTAAGTGTGAAGATATTTGACATATACATATTTAACCATAGTTATATACTCATATTTGATGTATTTTGTTTGATATTTTAGATTTTCATTATATATTTGGTACTTAATTCTCTATGTGTGCATTTTAGATTATAATTGCCTTTATGGACTAAAAGGAAAAGAATTCAAATGAAGATGTGGCATAAAACAGAAATTTGAAGCAAATAAGGGATACAAGGTCATGTCTATGGTGGTGTAATTCTCATAGCCCATGCAAAATCTTATGTTCTAAAGACTTTGGGATATGCACGGTCCAGTACATACCAGTGTATCTCCCATAAATCCTTAAAATTACTACAAAAAGACATGAATGGAAGCAAACAAGAAGAGTAGACATTCAAAGGTAATTCCAGATATGGAGAACCTTCAGAAGGGACGATATTGATTGAGATTGTGGAGAACGCGAAGAAATCATCAAATGATCCAATCGATTACAACATCAAACCTCAAACTTACAAGAACATTCGATAGAAGAAAAAGGGACATTTAAAATTATGAATCCTTTGTTTTCTACTTTTTATTTTTTTTATGTTTGATTTCATTTTTATTATGTTTAAATAATCATCTTTAGTATCTAGGTATGATGAACCCTAGTTAGTGGTACAATATGTTTTGATTCTTTTATTTAATACAATTGTTTTGATTGATCTATTTTGATTCAATTATGTGTTTGATATATGTTCTAATAGATTTGAAATATTACTACATAATATGATTTCATAATATAGAGATTGAAAAATCCTATGTATAAATAGGTTTACCATAATTGAAAGGACTCGATTGAAAACCCAAACTTAGGTCAACATAAATTGTAGATTATAGTCAAACCTAATTGCAGAATTTACAAATTGGTAAAGCAATCTTAAAATATTTATCCTGAATAGTTTTAGTTAATAAACCTAACATTAGTTGTTAGTAGTCTCACATTACTACTATTTATTATGTTCGTGGGATTGGACATACACTTGCCTATACTAGCTATAGCTACGCCGTACGTTTACGGTTAATTTAATATTGACTAACTAACCCGAGTCAATAATTTATTTTTTAATGATAATTTGTCATTCTTTTTTATTTAAAAGCAAGTTCAGAATAAGAAAGAAGAAGTTCAAATGATGATAAGTAAATTGTATGAATTTAAGAGATGGAAAAGTTACTAGAGTGAAACAATCAGGATAAAAAATGCAGATAAAGAACACCCTCGTCTTATTGAATTTGAAAGGATCTTAGTTTCATTATTTCAATCATATTTAGACAAAAAGATGGAGATGGTTATAACTACTTTGAAGTAGCTTTCTAAATTGCACCTAGAAGACTAACCTTTGGTCCCGTTTGGTTGGCACGGATTGTTGCTGGGGAAAGCAATCTTTTTCTTAAAATTTAAATTATTACGTTTGGTTCGTTTTTTTAAACAGTTAGGAAAATACAAACTTTCCTAATTTAGGGACAGTTGTGACACTTTTCTTAGATTCTAAATCCCAACACCCCCTTGGCATTTAGATTACTTTCCCCAACAATTTAATCTAAAATATATATTAAACAATTTAACCCTTCCTTTTCTCTCAACTCGAGACTTTAAAATATATAAATTTCAAATGAATTTTAATTTAATAATTTAAAATATATAAAATAAATATTAGTTTTTAAATAATAATTTTAAATTATTTACTTTTAAAATAAAATATTTTACTAATAAATATTATATAAAATAATAAAATAAATTTAAATAAAATATTTTTGTAATTTTATTTAATTTATAATTAATATTAATAATAAAATATTTATTATTATTTTAAAAACAAAATTTAAAAATTCACAATAATTATAAAAGTTGAAATAAATAAAATAACTAATTAAAAACTTTGAAAAAAGGAGGAAGGAGAGATAAGAGGGGGGGGAGGAGGAAAATTTTAAAAATATTTGAAAATTTTGCAAAAAATCTCTCTTATTTTAAAAAATTTCCAGTATCGGTCGATATTTAGATTTTGAGTATTTTTGCTTAGAAGTTTCAACCGACAATCTTCAAATTCATATTTTTCTTTATTTAACGATTTCAATTTTTATTCTATTTATGCGGATGTAATTAGAAACATAAATTAAAATTAAGTTACATTCTATAAAATACTATTACATAGCAAACATTATAATAAGAATCCACCAAGGTTATTAAACCGGGATAGGACCAAGGCGATTCGATCGAATTTATCTGAGCCAATTTGTCCGATTCGGTTTTAATGAATAACCTTAAATATCAAAACCATTTGGTTTATCGAGAGCCGGCCGGTTTTTTAAGGAACCAGTTATTTGATAACCGGAACCCTTTTCGTTCTTTTTCGTACAGGAAGATGAGAAGAAGGACGATGAGAGTGCCGTCGACAATAATAATGGCAAGACAGATGAATTTCACCCTGTTGATCCACTCGAGAAGCTGCGAAGTGACCTCAAGTATATAAAGTCTACTTTTACTAATAATTTCCACCGGAGGAACCGCCACCGCATCTGTTGACGTCGTTTCCGCCGTCTTCACCGTCCCCATCTAGGGTTCAATCAAGAATGAAAAACCACAATCAGACCCAAAAAGACCCCAAGAACAAACACCAAATTCTAAAACCCAAAAACGACTAGAAGCACAAACATAAAGAACGCACCTTGGATCGTTTAGAGGAGTTTGGAGGAGAGGAGTCGGGGGAGGAGGGAAAGGCAAGATGGCGCTTGTTTGAAGAGGAGCTCTGTCGCGTTTCGACCATTTTCTTGTTGGCGGTGGTTGGTCTGATCGTCGTCGGGTGGTGGCACAAGGACTCTCTCTCTCTCTCTCTCTCTCTAACCCCCCTAGCTTCAATGATCCGACAAGAGAAGAAATGGTGTTCATTTGAGAGAACAAAAGAGATAAGCTTTTGGCTCAGGGGTTGAATGATTAAACTATGTATTAGTTAACAAGTCCTTGGTTGGTTGGGTTTATTTATATTAATTATTTTGGCTAATCTAAACTTCCTTTTCTTTTCTTTTTTTAACTGAAAACACATATTAGTTAATAAAGGCAATTAGATTAGGATTATGACCAAAGCAAGGAAGTAGACTGATTGGCCTCAGCGTAAAGGTCTATATGACTTTGTAGCAATCTGGCTTCGACTTGTGAAGCCTTTCAGATAACTCTTGTAATTTTATTTCAATAATTTTATTTTTGTTATTGACTTTATAATTGCTCTATTATTTGTTCAGAGCGCTTAATAAGAAGAGAACGTATGATCCAATTGATATTGATTGTCTTGAACATACTGATTTTTGGATCAAAGAAGAAAAACCATCGCCTGATCTTGATTATAATGAGCTTGAAAGGACCATTTATGAAGAAAATGCATTCGTCACAACAAATGAATTAAGAACATCTATTGATGGTCAATTCACATCTTATTTTGATTATATTTAAGTTAAAATTATCTTTGTATTACAAGTTTACAATTGAAAATAATTTCATACGTTACTAATTTGTAATTTATTTTAATGCAGTAGAAGAAGTGGATGCAAATACTTTGGATGAAAGCGTAGTTTACGAATCTTTAAATAGTGTTGGAGAATTTGGAGCTTTTGACGATGATGAGACGCAACCTCCTTCAGAAATACAATCTTTCTCTTAAATGTTATTTTAAGTTTTATATTGGACTCATATTTATTTATTTTTAGTTCATTAGATAATAATAAACATTGGTGTATTTTCATTTCAATAAAATATTTTATTTTATTTATTCTTATAAAATTTTCATCTTATTTATTATATTCGGTTTGATAGCGGTTCACTAGGTTGAACCTCTAAACCTTAAACCTTTCCTTCGACCGGTTCGATGCCCGGTCCGGTTTTTAAAACATTAGAATCCACCCAACTTTCCTAATAGAATTCTTACAAGTATCCAAACATATTAATATCTTTATTTTCCATAGATTTATTTTTCAATGAATTATATTCCAAATTCACTTTACTTTTCCTCCAACCAAACAGTGTCTTGTGTATTATCTTCCAGCCTTGGAATGACCTCTAAAGCTTTTAGATTTCTCAAATTTATGACATATATTTTTTGGTCGTGCCAGTGAAGACCGTCATAAGCATTTAAAAGAATTTCTAGTTATATGTTCTACTATAAGGCCTTTAGGGAATTAAGGAAGAATAAATAAAATTATGTGGTTTTTTATTTTCATTACATGATTTTGCTAAAGATTGGTTATATTATTTGCCAATTGGATCTATTACTAAATGAACTAAATTGCATAAATCTTTTCTTGAAAAGTATTTTCCTACTCTTAAAAAAGGATCTATTAAGAAAGAAATATGTGGAATCAGAGAAACTAAGAACGAGCTACTATATAAATATTGGGAAAGATTTAAAAGACCCTAAAATTCAAGATCGAGAAGTAGATCTCAATGGCGAAAGAATATGAAGTTGGAGATTTTAACAAAGACTGGTCATCATCACGCCCTCAAGGGGTATGGCTCGATGATTGAGAGCGGGGCTTGACTTTGGTTAGGTCCTAAATTCGATTCCATGCTTGCTCTCTTGAAGAACCCAGAGAATAGCGGAGTTTACTTGTAGATGGAGAACTAGTTGGACCCTCAATGATGAGGTCTTGCCTACGCTTGACTGCCTCAAGGGCAGACGCTTAATTAAGCCTCGAAAAGGTATCCCATTGACCGCCTATAAGGTTTCCTCGAATAAATAAATATTAAAAAAAAAAAACACCACCGTCGGCATCACTTTTCTCGTAGTGGCACAAAGTTACAACCAACTAGTCCTTTGGGTACAGGGACTCCCACCTTAACAAGACAACCAAGTGCAACTAAGAACACTTGTCTGTGCTCTTCGACCAACCATGCTGGCTCATTCGGTGTTGGCTTCACCGGTGCACTTAACCTCCAACGAACCAAAAGCATCGATTCTGAAGTTCGACTGGACACGAATTCAAGGACTGATGGTGGTGTGGCTGCGAATGTTAACGCAGTCGAGGGCCATTAGAAAGCTTACATGCTTGTATCAAGCGTATGTTGCTATTGTTACACGTTGTTGGCTACAATGTTGTACTTAAAGTTCTTCTACGATGATTACCTTCGGGCAATTTCTTTGATATATATAGTTAGTAGTCTACCAAATCCTTTAGTGTTTCTTGGATTGATCAGGGTGAAATTAAAAACAATTCATGTTTGTTGAACAAGTGAGCCTAAAATTAGATAGGATTACGAGGAAACAAAGACTTAGGACTAATAAATAAAACCATAAATGATCTTAGGGTTCATATCTTTAACGATTATTATTAAATATATAGGTACATATCAGCTAACATCTAATTGTCCGTGTAAGCAGATTTTTGGGATATGTTTAGAAACCAAAAGCCGAATATTGCAATTTTGAAGAGTTAATCATTCAGTGTAAATTTTATTTAAAATATAATATTAGTTTTATACTAATTATTGTTCCTTTTAAAATAAAATATAACTTCATAGTATAAAATATTTTTCCTAGAAATAAGATAACATGTAAATTAAAAGAGAGAATTGTAAATTTTTAATCTAATAAATTGAAAATTTAAATTATGTTTTTATTTGAATTACACTATTAAAGTATATTTTAAATTTTTGGATATTACGTGCAAATGGTCCACTCATATAATATTATATCCATATGGAAAAAGACACAGACGTTGACAGATGTCCTGCTGAGAGCCTTGCCTGAGGCTCAGATTGGATGCCCCATTAATGCAGTTTGGAAATGAGCTATAGCGAATCTGAACGATTTCGCCTACTTGGCTACATCAGATTATTGCCATGAACCCGTTTCAGTTACCAGAAGGGGTCCTCAAGCATGGTCATTCATGCCTATGGACAGATTCTGTCAGATATTGATAATAGAATTTCCTCCTGATCAGCTAATTGGACTGTAGTTGCATTACATCATTTTACAGGCAATTCTTCGGCACGACCATCACATATTCACATCAATGCCAAAGTTTTGAGTTTTGACCTTCTTCAGGTCCAAAGCTAGAAAGCTTGTGATTTTTGCCTCTTGTTCAGTAATGGGAAATGAATTTTGTTTGCTTGAACGTTGAACCATATTACAAGATGTCTTTTAAAATGACTCTAGCGCAGAAGACAGACAAAAAATAAATAAATAACACCCTGGAGGCTTAACAGAATGGAGGAGAAGTGATGCATGCAGATGATGTAGCTTGAGATCAGGAGTTTGGTGAGGAAAACCATGATGATCATAATTAGGACTGAAATGATCGCAACAATAATGATGACCTGCATATAATTATACGACCAACGGTCTGTTTTTGATTATTCACTAAACTTTATGCTATTCCTTTACCCTTTGTTTAAAGTAGAGTTGGAGCTCAGCACCCAGCTTTTTAACTTCATTGATACGATTATCTCCAAAATGATGGCCTCGTCCTTGAGTCCCTCGTAAACAAAATAAAAACAGGTGTCGTCGGAGATTTCAATGGATGTCGCATTTTTAGCATTCATCTGTAGTTTTCAGGCGTGCACTTCTCCAGGATGCTACCTGCATGCCGAGACATGAGAATTGACAGGGCAATCTTATGCTTTCCACATAAAACGCATCTTACCAAATAAACTTTCTAGTCCGCATGCATGCATAATTGATATTTAAAAAAATGGCTGATAATAGCTACCTTACCACTAATCATTTCTTTGATTACATGTCGGAAAACTATTCAACAAGTCAAAAACATCCCAGAACAGAAAGGACCTTGATAATTTGTAACCAGTACTTGTCCCATTAAACCCTTTACCTTAAAATAGTTCTTTCAATGTTCTACTCACTCTACCATGATAAGTTTTGTTTAGTTTCTACTGATCTGCGTAGTTAGTAGGCATTGCTGTTTTCTTTTTATTACCAGGATTTTCCCGTCTATCAAACAGATGATAAAAAAAATGGACTTATGATCAACTTTCTCGATCTTGTAGGTGATTGAATTGCCTTAACAATCAGTTTTACACGCATACTCGAAATCGATACTTATTTTCTGTTGTCAAGAAATAATACGCCCATTTGCTTCTGTTCATCATTCTTTCAACAATCACTAGGAAAGAAAGGCAAGATTTTGCATGGTCTTATATCTCCAATAATGCCATTGCCAGACTAAAAACGGGTACATGTATCATTCAGAGGAAGAAGTCCTGATGATCGATGAGAACCCAGATAAATGATACTTCACTACAATGATCATCGCCAGCCACAAAATTCCGATAATCACATGGAATTGGAAATGTCAAACTGACTCAAAATAAGGCAATAAGACATAGATTCTATCACAACAGGCTAACAACACAATTATGTCAGGCACAACACGTAATAAACACTAATATTAATTGTGCAGTGAACAGGGAAGGATCAGCGAGTTGCAACAAAGAGAGACAGATGTTGCAGATTTATAGACACAAACAGGAACCTTGGTCCTACATTTCTTCCCTACACCGAAGAGCTATGTTAAAGTTTCCAAAATAAGATCTGGCAAGAGATTTCGTTCCAACATCCTGAAAATCTTGGTTCTTATTATATTGTTTTTATTACATTGATAATGCACATGAATAGTTTCTGATTCCGATCTACAAATAACAAGTGCACTTCAGAAAAGAAAAAAGAGCAGTGTATAGAGTTACACTTCATATTACAATCGATGCCTAAATTTCAAACAAAAATTTAATCAAGTCTTCTCGCTGGAATTTCTATTGATAGACAACAACTTACTAAACATTCTTTTGGGTCTTGTAGGAAGAGCACAAAAGGCTTTAAACTGGAACTTCTCCCAAGACCATCTGATTGCAAATCGTGTTCATCCAAATTATCATCTTCAGCCAATTTCATTCTTAAAGTTGAGAGCTTTGACTTAGATGGTTTGAGCCCTGAAACACTCCATTGATCTTCTCCTACGGTGCTAGTATTGGTGCTGAATGCCGCTGTAGGCCTTGATGGGTCAATCTCATGTGAGGCTAAGAGTGCTTTGATGTTACTAGGAAGCTCAGTGACTTTCCCACCAGCCATGGCTGCTCTTGTTTGCTCAAAGAAGAGAACTTGCACGACGACTCTCAGAGGGAGTAACTCGTTTTGCGCAGCATGCATGCAGGCTTCAACTGATAGCTTCTTGCAGTCCAGGGTTCGACACAACCGTTTCCTTTCAGACTTGTTTAGGTCTGGATGTGTCTGGATGTTCATACATGATGTTTTCGGTGAATTCCAATTCTTAATTATTAATGACAATTGAGTACCTCTTAAAGTTAGAAACTTGCTTAATTTTGGCCACCTATATGGCTTTTGGACCCTTCAACCATAAATAAACATATAAATGTAATACTAACTCTCTGTCAATATGACTGAGTGAACCTTAACCACATGTTTTCTGTAGCTCCGCAGATGCGAGTACATTCGAAGATTATAAATTTGCAAGCTCATTTCTCATTAATCCGACAAATGAGGCTAAATTTGCTAGGTCAGACTAGCATTAGCTGCCAGTGCATTGTCGATGTTAGCTAACTCCAAGGTCAACAGAGTTGGTCATCTAACCGCTAACAATGACCCACATTCTAGGATGTGATTGTGAAGTGCTAGCTAGGTATGGCTATTATGTGAAAATGGTAAATTGTTTGAACCAAGAAGAAACTGTTATTTTACCTTAAGATAGATGTCAATGGCTCTGTATAGATCGTCGTGATCAATCCTTGAGAAATCTGGTATGGACTCAGCAAGTGTAATAAACTTTGATAGAGGTGAATTGACATCTCTGGCAATCTCTTGAAGAAAACCATCCACAAGCTTTGCCACCTTCAACTTTGAACTATGGGATGCTGAAGATGACCTCCTGCTTTCTTGGAGCTCCAAATCAATGTTCTCTGCAGAACGAGACCTTCTCCTTTCAAACCCCAACTTGGATCTTGGAGGACTAGTTACAGGACTTTGCCCTTGAGCCATAAACTGCTGTAATATCGTCAGAACCATGTCTACGTCATACAAAGTACCACTTGTCTCTGAGAAAGAGGGTATTAACAAATCATTCACTGTTGCTTCCTCTAACTGAAGTCCCACTCTTCTAGCTAATTCCACCTTTGAACACGACGAGGCACTTAGAATATTGGAAGCTTTTAAGAGCTTTAGCAGGAAACTGCAAGATACTGAACCTTTTTCTGCTGGAAGTAAGCTTACTATTGATTCCAAGATCAGCCTATGCTTTGAAAACACCTCATTGGTTGGGTCTGAATCTGAGTCTGATGCTTCATTTTTGTGACAATTTACTTCCCTTGATATGTTAGGTAGCCATCTAGCTGCATAAATTTTCAATGCCTCCCCAATGAGATTAGAGGGTATTTTTCCTCCAGATTTAATTGCTATCATGCTTCTCCAGTACAGGTCTATGCCTAATTCTGCCATATCCTCAGCCCACCATCCTTTGCATGTTGATTTATGCCTTAGGCTCACTGCTCCATTGCAGGAGATATCATCCCTTCCTTCTGGAATAACTATGTGCCAAACTCACTTTTGAGGATGGATTAAGACTTTAGAGGCTATGGCTTCTATACATCTGCTTGTAATTCCAAGATCTTCTGACCACAAAGGAAAAGCTTTGGTGCTTTGAAGAGTCACAATTGAGTCTTTCCAACCATGAAGTATGCAAGAATTGAAGAAAACTTCAAGCTTGCATATTAGGTTCCCCTTCTCAACATCCTCCGTCATTTGCAAATATTCTGCAGCACATCTTGCAGCTACAATGTTGTATGCACTAAGAGTGATGGTAATACCATAACAGAACTTGGCACAAAGTTCAAATGCTTCAATCCCACCAGGAAAATCTGGAAGTTGGACTATCTGGTGTGGTGAAGTGTCAGGGGACTCAGAACAGAGTCTCTGTAAGCGCAAACACTTGGACAACAAAGGAAACTACAGATGAAGAATTCATGCGAAATTAGCCTTAACTGATCGCAAACTAATTGTGAAACAAAAAGAAACAAAAAGTTTTTGAAGTTTTTACCTTGTGAAGCAAATATCTACTTCCTTGCACTTGAATTATGAGGTCACTAGAGACTTCAGAGGAGACAGACCTGCATTAATGAAATAAATTCATGCCATTTCTGCCCAAGAAAAACTTCTTCAATTCATATCTTCACGTTTAGTAAGTTGAAAAGTCTCACCTGACAGCTTCAGTAGAGTAGAAGGTGTCTGGTTTGGACCCTAGTTTCATAAACTTCATGTCTATTTCTTCTGATTTTCTTCCTGGTTTTACGTCTTCATCAGCTACTTCTCAACATGGATAAACCAGATAAATCAGCCTGAAAAGCCTACGCTGGATTGACCACCAGTTCCTCAGAAGCCAAACAACGTTCTTCCTCCAAGAGCCAACTTGAGATGTTTTCCAAAGAAGAATACAAAGAAAACCAGCTGTTTCCTCCTGTACAAAAATTTGCAACTTAGCAAACCTGCAGTTTACTAGTCATTAAAAACTTCATTCTGTCACCATAAAAAAGGTTATTAAAGGTGGAATTTTATTGGAGGAAAGACGATACCCCAGATGAAAGGAATAACAGGGAATTTATTGTGCGTGAGGTAGTCTCCTAGTTCTTATATTTTGGAATTTACTAACATAAGCTGTCAAAACGATAGGAACCCCAGAAGATCAAACTGTCCAAGGTCCATGTCGTTTCAGTCAAATTCTATACCCCATGTGATTTGGACATGCAAATAAAGAATCAAAGCCACTGCAATCCCGTCAAGATCAGATACATCTCACTCCCACCAAGACGATCAACTAAAAAAGCAAAAAGGAAGGAAAAAAAATAAGAAAATCTATCTGTTTTATAACCAGTATGCAAGGTCACACACCAACTTACCAATGCAAGCATAGAACAGAATTGTTGCTTAAACTAGAAAGACATCCACATAATAAAGAATGACAATAAGAACGTAACCTCACATCTAAGCCTCTTTGATATGGCCAGCAAGCATGAACTGCCAATCATTCATAACAAAAACCGAGTTTGAATCATGAAAATTTGTGAACTAGTACTATTCTTTTTCAATTTAGAGGAGAATATGGTTGAATGCATATTTTTCCAACGGACGTGCCTGCGTGAAATGAGAAAGGCGACACCCACGTGCTTCTCCAATGCCCACTTGCGCCCTTCCTTCTCATCATTGCCACAGCAATTTTTTTACAGTACAGTCCTTGATTATTTTAGTCAAACACTATTTTATACGCAACATCGTACACCTCTAGTGTTCCATCATTAATATCAGAACGAGGATTACAGGCAGAAAATTTTTACCAAGAAAAAGCCACAAAACAAGTTGAAATGAATCGGGTTTACACTTTAAAAGAGCCAAAGAATAAAGAAAAGCAAGAAGGCCGAAAGAAAGAATAGGATATATGTATCACAATCCTTGTCTGCTTTAACCTTTCTCACCTATATAGTTTACAGCCTTACAGGCCATACGAATACCCTGTATTTAACTAGAATATATAGAGCTACCCGTACCAGACTATCTGCAAGCATTAATGGTGTATGGTCCACGACCAGAAATATTACTTATTGCTGGTGTGAAATGAAGAAACAATGGTTTGCTGTGCAGGACTGATGTAGTGTCCGATATAAGGCAAGTGATTACTGGGTCACAAAGTTTTCATTAATGAAATGATAGAAGTTTCATCCTTTGGCAGTTGAAGGATCATTTTCAACTTCTTTGGCATTGGATTCTTGCTGGTTGCAATCTTTCATAAAAAGAACTTGACCTTCAAGTCTGTAAGGTTGTGATTTATGGGAATATGGGCCCTAGTTTATTGATCCAACTAACCTAAGACCAATTAAGCATACGATGTTTGGTACTCCAAACCTTTGATGGCTGCATTTTCCTTGGCAGAAATATCGGAATTGTTTATCAAAAGCTAGCAATGAACAAATCATGGGGGTGGGTTCTGCGAAATTTAATGTATTAAACTGGGTCAGCTTCTGATTACTTCATTGTAAACTAGGCAGCCCCACGTCAGTTACGAGTTAACCAGGCTCTCCTGCCAACTAAACTAGGGGTGTTTACATCACCTCAATGATGAAACAATTGCTTTTAGCCTGATACATTTTCTTTTCACTTACGGCTGGCTTGCTGGATTTTATTTCTTCCTCCTTGTTGTCATTATTTCAATGAAGTGACAGCAGCATCAGGATTTGAACAAGAAAGGGAAGATCCATGTTTCTCATGAGAATGAGTTTGATGATTTCATTCTACCGGGGATTATCCCAAGATGATCAGGAATATTATCCTTCAAAAGAGTACTATGTGTGGTCCACCCACTAACATCTACAAAGGAGGAAAGTTCAGTCGATGACGTTTTGGTAGCTATAACTACTCTTAATTTAGGTTTAATTTGTTCCACTAAATAATGGCTTGCCAGCAGCACTAGGCAGTAGCCCTTCAATTTACTATAGCTAGACTTGACAGAAAATACAATACTTTTCTGCAGACTAGAAAGAACAAGTCACCGAAATCCGCAAGAAAGTGTGAGGATACAGTAGAATGTGATCCTGGAAAGTGGTGAAGTTTCTACTTTTTTGTATGCGCATTTACACCAAATGGCAGGAAGGTGAAACAGGAAACGAAAATATTATTAAACCCTTACACGTGTTCTAGCTGCAGACAAAATTGGAACAAGTAAACCAATAAAAAGATAACAGTGTATAATCAAACGACGCAAACACGCACCTAGTCAGATTCCCAGTTGCTATCACGTGTTGGAAATTGCTCAAGGTAGTAAATTTTATGTTCCTTCAAATCTTTTTAGCCATTTCCAAGTACTACAACACCTAAGGACCATACACATACGAACAGATCAGAGGTGCACTTTAGTGAAGGTGTAGGGTTTTTAAGAACTGGACGTGTCAATAAAACTCGCAGCGTCCTGAGATTATTCTTGAACATGTTTTGCCGTATGTGGTCATGATCACAAGCTAAAAAGTGACCCAGGTATGTGTTGGCTCAATCTATGTCCGGGAGCGAACAAGACCGGACCTCTGTGTTGGCTCGATCAATGCCAGCCCCAAAGCTGAGGGGTTGCCAAGTCCCAAGTGGGCAATTGTGATATTTGAGTAGAGAGCAAAGGGTAAGAAGTGGAGAGAGCAATGAGTGGCTTTGGAGATGTCAACACTACACTAGGGGATGACCCACAATTGCTGTAATGGTCCTTCTCTGTGCCACCCAGCGGGGTGGCCAACCGACAATGGCCCCTTTTGTAGGGCCATGTCTCTTTAGTCTTTTATCCTTGTGGGTCCCTTTTGCCTCCCATGGATACAGGATAGGACCTCTTTTATGGTTCTTATGCAGCCTTGACCTTTGGCCTCTTGAAGAACTAAATCAAAATTTGATCTTGAGAAAACAAGCTTCAGAGACCCTTAAGTTGGATTTGAGCTGGTATTGCTTTTTCGGAGACGTGGCATCGCTATTGCGACACATAATATCTCTTTATGAATTAATTACAAAATTCAGCAATCATCAAGAAAAGGCAAAGAAAAATGTTAAAAATATGAGGGCAGGAAGAAGTGCAGACCCAAAAGAAAAAATGATTAAGGAGGCTAGTTAGGTCGTTGGCAAGCACACATTTGGGAATCTTGCAATTGACAAGAGGGATGGCTCGTTTAGGATCTCTTCTTTTTTTTTTTAGTTCACGAGGTATTTTAGGAGGATCTCAATTTATGAGAAGTGTTTTAAGTCGTTCGTTTTGAATTAATCTCATTTCACACCGGCCACCATAAAAAGTAAAATATTAGTAGAATAAATTTTTTCAATCTCGGAATTAACTCAAGGCATACAGTTAAAGAATGAAAGTGTTGAATCATTCATACCAACTTATTTGATTTCATTTAGGATCTCTTTAATGCCCAACTGTACGTTTGGAAGTTAGCATCTATTTTTTTATTTTTGAAGAACTCCAGTCCAGATATGGTTATCTACCAAAGGAGATTTACTACTTAATGAGCAAAGATCACAGAACGCGACATTGCCATAAAAGGACATTGTTTAAGAGAAAAGAAAAGCCATGATGTATTTGGTCTGCCCCTTGTTCTAAGGAATTATAATAATTGCCACTGCCTTTGCTTTATTTTCCCACTGACAATGTTAAAATCTCCGTAAAGAAAAAAAAAAAAGGGGGGCATGAATACATAATTAGAGGCAGCAATGGCATACCAATACAAATTATGATTCTAATAATTCAAAACTGTCCAAACCATTTTAACTAATAAACAATGGAGCATTCTTAAGTCTCTTAATTAATTGGTTTTGAAGTTATTAACTCAAAAACTACTTCTACCACTCTAAACTTCTGTGACAGAGTTTTATTATTTTAATTTTAATTTTTAACTAGTAAAATATTAAAAGCTTTGCTACACGCTAAAGCATTCTTTTACATCAGAAATTATACAGTAGCATCTAAGTTAAAAGCATATATCATTTTCAGTCACATCCTTAATTTAATTTTTATTGATGTCACATAATATTTTATTGAAGATACTAATAGTTTGTAAAAGGATATTTATCTCAAATTCAAACTTTTTATTTAGGTAGAAAAACGGGTTGAAACTGAAATAAAGGAAACTACAGTCGAGTCACTCGAGGGAGAGAGACTCCCACTTGATCAGCAAGAAGGAGAGGGAAAATGCCAGCCACAGGTTTCGAGAACTAGTGCACTCCTAAGGATAAGCTATAGTTATAATTGGCCAGCCAATCTACGCTTCGATTACTTTCACGATATATATGACGCACCCGTACCTCCCAGTTCCTGAAAATGAGCTCCCTGATAGCACGTACCAATAAATTGAGCACTGGACTTGACTAAGAAGAGATGAGCGAGACAACCAAGCGTAATCAAGGATAAATCTATCTGAAATACCCAAACACTCAAGCAAGGCAAAGCCCATAAAAATCGCCCATAATTCAAATGCCACGAAGCGATGAGCCGACATTGGCACCGAAACTCACAAGCCACGGCCATGGACAACTCCGATGAGGCCACTGCTTTATGGCGAGCCACCGGGTTCTCGCCGAGCAAATTCAAACTTACCTGAAAGGAAAAGGGGAAATAAATGAAACAATCATATTATATATACATATATGATGAGATGGAAAAAGTCAAAGCAAGAGCTATATCAGATATCATTGTCTGTGTCTCATGTAATCCACTGTTTAGAGCTTGAAGTTTTGTATGTATTAAGGAATGTAAATGCTAAATACAGATAGATAGGCCAAACCTGTTGGAATTTTGAAGAAAAGAGAAAGAAAGATAATAGAAGCCAAACTCTTTCTAATATTTCTCATATAAACTCAAAATAATGACAACCTTAAATAAACATATCAATAAACTAACATTCCTAAATGCTAGCAACTAAGAGAACATGGGAATCAAGAGAAGACCCACTATCCCACAATCTTCACCACTAACTAAGTAGATAAACATGGCCACATAATCAATAAAAATAATAATTTTGAATTAATATTCAACATTCTCCCTTAATTCAAAATTATAGATAATTTGAAGCACTTCTCTTCAATGGACGATGCACTTCTCACCATCTTCAACACTTGATGCACTTCTCATCAAACTTCAACTATTGATGCACTTCTCACCAATCTTGCAAGTAATAGTATTGGAGCACCTCTCTCCAATTTTAAAATAAAGTTTCTTCTTCTTCTTGAGCAAAATTTGATTGCTCATTTTTGAACTTGCAATATTTTTGTATATGTCCAAATCTTTTACAGTTGAAGCATTGAGGTTTTCCTTTATGCCAACAATCTTTCTCTTCATGCCCCGGTTTCTTGCAATGGTCACATTGGGAAAATTTACCTTTTCCTTTTGACGATTTGGCAAGAAGAGCTCTTTCATCGATTTGCTCAGTTTCAACTTTTCGCATGGCCCTTCTTTGCTCCCCTGTGCTGCAAAGCATTAATCAATTCGGATAGGATAAATCATTAATATCTCTTGAATCTTCAAGAGATGAAATTTTCGCCTCAAATTTTTCCGGTAAACTAATAAAAATCTTTTCTACAATTTCGTTCTCGATAGATCCTTCCCCGATAGCCGTATTTTGTTCACCAAAATCATCAATCGATCAAAATATTCTTGTATGCTCTCATGTTCTTTCATGCTCAAAGCTACAAAATCTCTTTTGAGATTTAAAACTTGCATCTTCTTCATTCTTTCATTGCCTTGATACAATTCTTTCAAAGCATATCCCAGCGTTTTAAATTGTTTCACAAGTCATAATTCTTGTGAAAATTCTGACTAAACCAGAGAAAATAATAGATAACACTCTTGGGCCTTTTCTTCTTCTTCATGAGCTCTTATTTGATTTAGTGTTGGATTATTTCCCAAAGTGGTAATTCCTTTCTTCTTCCACCCATTGCCATAAGCCGAGACCTTTTAAATGAGCTTTCATCTTGACAACCCATATTTGATAGTTTTCACCGTTGAAAGTCGGTAGTAGAGTAGGCTGAATTGCTAGCACCATTGGAAGAAAAAAAATTTTTCACTTAATCTCACAGTCTCTCAAGGATCTATGGCTCTGATACCATGTTAGAATTTTGAAGAAAAGAGAAAGAAAGATAATAGAAGCCAAACTCTTTCTAATATTTCTCATATAAACTCAAAATAATGACAACCTTAAATAAACATATCAATAAACTAACATTCCTAAATGCTAGCAACTAAGAGAACATGGGAATCAAGAGAAGACCCACTATCCCACAATCTTCACCACTAACTAAGTAGATAAACATGGCCACATAATCAATAAAAATAATAATTTTGAATTAATATTCAACAAAACCACACGTGTACGCGTGCACACCCCTATCGGAAGACTGGAGCTAACTTTGTAATTGCAAGTGATCTCTTCCTGTCCTCCAGTGAATTGTCATTCACATTTTACAAGGACCTCTCTATTGCCCCACCAGCTTCGCTGACCCCAAATTGTCCTGCAAATCTCACTTTCATCCTTTTTTCCTAACGTAGTGGCACCCTCTCTTCGGCATCTTTTCACACATCTCGTGGAGTTCATACTTATTTCTGTGGAATGAGTTTGGTATATATCTAAGATTATTAATCACCGTGCTTAGGACTATTGTAATTAGTGATCGTATGAAATGAAAATGTTTATTTTGAGGTGAACATGTTTTATTTAAAACATATTAATAAGATAAGGAAACGAGAATTACAGTTATACATGTTCCTTTTACAGGTGAAGTTAAGAATGGTTTGCGATAACAGAGTGATCCTCTCCTCCTCCTCCCAATAAGATGAAATGATGAGGCATTGACCCAAAACAGTGTTCTGCTAGGCTAAACGTACAAATACCTTCCTTTTGGTCTGCTGAGTGTCTGGGATTAGGTGTATTAAGGACAAGTAATAGTTGGATTCCAAAGGACAATTAGTCAAAAAATCGAAAAGTTAACACATTTTGTAGTAGGTAAATTATGCGTTGAAACACAACTCACTTCCAAAAGTAATCGGTTCTCGCAAACACTGTCTCCACACACAAGATTCGCTTGCCAGGCAAGTAATCTTGTTACGAACCCAACACCCCACTTTGATTAGTTACAGATAAAAATGTCATGAAAAAGGTTGACGTGGAGATTGCCTTCATCATTGATATGCTAATCCAATCATCAAATATGCTACTAGCTACTTGCATACATAGGTCTTGTGTTGTGACATGAAACTTATGCTCTTTGTGACATATCTAGGCTTTTGTTTTTATTGCTTTGTTTGGTTCTGCTTCTTTTTCCTTCTTTACGAGATGAAAGCAATGCATCATTATACTTTTTAACTGTTGAGGGGCTTGGAATTCACGCTTTTGCTGTTTGGCTTGCAGGAATTTCTATCACTGGACCAGAACTTTATCAGAATAATTTCCCTTCTTTCTTTTCTGCTTAAAAACCTGCCAAAGGGAAAAGATTCTGATCTCTAACTCGTATCAGGAAAAGTTGTGTGTTCCCAACGTTTTAGGGTTCGTGCATGCATGATCGGTTTTCTGTATTACATATGGAGCTATATGCAAGCATTAGGAGCAGGACGGCTATACAATGACAGATATAATTACCTGATCCTTGAAATATTTTCATGTGTAAACTGCTCGTTAGCAAGCACTGATACAGTTATGAATACGTAAATAAATTATGGTATGTACGTCTTCTGCTTTAAATTGATTCCTTTGTGAAAAAAAGATGAACAAATTATATATTGAGAAATTAGTAGTGAGAGGAGTGTATTTGTCTCTATCCATCCAACTAACCTAAATGAACAAGTCGCTTTTGATGATGAGTGAAGTCCCAGCATTATCAATCCAAAAGCTCAAAAGATAGTGGTTAACCAAATTAATCTTATAATTAGAAAGTGAGAAAATGAAACATGAAAGCACCCAAAGAACCCTTCTCGACCCATCGCATGAACTTTAGCAAAGGCACAAGGAAGGATAAACATAAGCTCTGAACAAGATTTTCCATTCAGTGGTCGGTCAAGATAAACTCTTACCATGATGATGACGATGAAGATGAGCTCATGTATACGTGTTTTTTGTTATTTGCCTTTTGATTTGGAAGTTTACCATCATTACGTTGGTATATATATGTTGCGTTGTCCTCTCTTCGTTGTTTAATTCAAAAGACGTAAAGAAAAAGGAGTACGCAGATTGCTAAAAAGAGTACTGCTGTACTCTAAGGATCAAGACTGCTTTAGGACATTAGGTGATTATAGAAACCAAGATTTGACTTTTAGCTTTTAGGTGGATTCAATATATGAACACATACTAATAGGTTCAAATTTTTAAAATTTAATATTGAGATAATTCAGAGGTTTTTCATAAATTTATCCGACTTGTCGTATTAATCAAGTTGGAGTGCAAACGTAATCCACTTAAATTTTAAACTGTGGTTAACACAACGAAAATTTAGTTTTTTTTTTTTTGTTTAAAGAAAAATATCGGAGTAAATTACAAAGCAATTCTAAGAAAACAGATCCCTGACTGATTTTCAAGAAGAAAATGGTGACATCCGGAAGGTACAGTATCAAAAAAATAACTCCAACAATGAAATGGTCCACCTAAAAGGTCAGCCAATCAAAAATTTAGATTTTCGAAAAATAAAAAAAGGCGGAGCAACTGTTCACTGTCTTCAAATGTGTATATTTTATTGCCAATGGGCTAATATTGTATAATAATACCGGGAAAGATAATCATACAGATCCCGTCCAAGGATAATCATAATGATGCGATCTGCAAAGCCATCAATCCTTTGGGGCATAAAGTAGAGGCAATGAGAAAAAGAAGGCATGCATTTTTAGAATGCTGATTCAGGGGCATGTCCTGGAACTTGTTCAATGAGTCGTCTTTTCACGTAGCAAATATATAAACAAAATAGCGACAGTGAAAGGCGAAACATGGTGATCAAGATTGGGCTCCTTCTGACACAACAAAGGAGAGGCTGTCTAAGCACAAAAGTGAGAAAAACACAGGCCAGGCTACCCCATCGCAGGAATATGTAGGCCTAAGCCTGTAAACACATGAAAGCAGCATTTTTACGTATGATCCCAACATGCATGTGGGGGGGTTGTCTCAGGAATTCTCATGTTCTCAAACTCAGCTCAGGTTGGCCTGTTGGTAAGGGAACAACGAGCATTGGCAAATCAAAAGCCACCATAAGCGTCTAGACTGCACACGTGCAATGTGGCTGTCGCAGGTGTTATCAATATATAATCCAGGTAGGTTGTCTAGGAATATTGTCCACTAACTGTCACTTTTTAGCTACCAGTAGATATGTTCTGGCTTCTTCAGGAGTGGGCTTTGAGATTGAAGCATAGGGCAGAATCCTGGAGAAGCCTGTTTTGCCTGTATCAAAAATAACGAGCTTGTTAACTAATAAGCCCAACTAAAATCAACCGGAACAAGGTATTTCAAAAATTAATTTGGAAATAGCATATTAAAAAACTTAATAGAGGCGATAATTACATAATTAAAATCTTTTAATATTTATTTATCTATTCCAATATAAAAAATTGCAAATATATCCAGGTAATAAATACTCAAATTTCTTTTGAACAAAGCCTAAACTATTTTCAAAATAATACTTATGGTTAAAAGGTAATCCCTAAACTATTAATACAATAATTCCATTAGTTTAATTATTGAATTAACTAAATCTTATAATAATTTCAAAAAAGAAGCTTCACTTGAAATATTGCTTTTTCATTCCTATGTTGTAGCTCGTCGAAAGAAAATGGATCATTTAATAAATTATTATTTTAATAAAATATTTATCATTTTCGAAATGTAATTAGCCTTATTTTGTTGCTACACTTTTCTTGGTTATTTCTTTTCTTCCTTTTATAACCCTAGCTTTGAGAAGAAAAAGATAAGAGAGCTTATTAGAAAATGAGTTGCAAATCCTTTTTCTGGAGTAATTACTTGGGCCAGAAGAAGAGAAATTGTTAAGTTCGATTTGAAATAATAGGGATGACATTTTGACTTGGGTTCGACTTGACTCAATTTACATTTAATGAGTTCCTCCAGTTGATTAGATTTCGGATTAAGCTTAACTTTATTAAAATTTCTAAACCTCAGGTTCAGATCAAATTCAGGCTACATAATTTAGCCTAATCTAACTCAAAATTAAAAATTTTAAGCGAAGATGATGTCATTTTTAAATTAATAATAATAATTAGATTTGATTGGACTCAATCTGACTTCAAGTCATGTAAGCTCTGTTAGATTCAAGCTCGTGTCACGGGTAGAAATGACAACAACGAGACAATTCACGAGTTGGTTTTATCAATTTTTAAATAATTTTTTAAAATTACGAGTGTAAAATAACGTCTTTTTTTAATTAAATTAAGGTCTGCCTGATATTTAATTTTATATTATTTTACTTCAAAAAGTTAGGCTTTAAACTGATATGAGTTTGATTTGACTCATAAGTCGATTCATTGAAAACATTTAAATTTAGAGCCATAAGTCAACTTATTATCATCTCCATCGCAAGCCTTAACTTTGATGAAACTTTAAAGTTGAGCATACGCTTGAACATAAATTTTCAAAGCGGGCTTAGATTTGGGCAAGCCTGAGCCTGGTCTAGTGTAACGTGAAGCCTATTCCACACTAAAGTGTAACCATAACTATCAAATTAAATATTTGTACTAATAAAGATAATAGATTGCCTAATATAAAAGGATTCCAAATTATCACAAACCTCTCTCTTTTTTCTATTGAAATTTATGAATTATGAAATTTCTAAATTATTTTATTTCGATTTAAAACTTTCCATACACAAGTGTCTATATATATATATATATATATAGGCTAAAAACTTAAGTCCAATTAGCCTAAAGTTTTGAAAATTAAAAAATTTACTAAAAATAATAAAATGATAAAAAAACATAAAAGGTGATTTACTTATTTATTTTTAGTCTATTTTCGTTTTCTATTTTAATTAAATGAAATTGAAAAATTATTAATGAAAATTTTATGCTTATTATTATATAATATATATTTGCAAAGATCTATTTTATTATCATACAATATTGTTATATTTATATTATATACATAAAATCTACATAATACATTTATTATATATTATATCCATTATATAATCATATGTGTTATATTTATTAAATTCTATATATTATAAAATATATACAATATAGGATTATTCATAAAATATAATAATTTTAATAACTAGAATAATATAATAAATAAGATATGATAAAATTTTTGTACACATGTATACCGTTATTTAATTATAATATAGTTAAAAATTAGATTAAATATATAAATAGAATAGATAGAAAATGCATTAATAAATATAATCGTATAGTTTTTAATTTAGTTATATTTAGATATAACATAAAATTAATTACAACTAAATTATGAAACAATTTAATTACAAAAGCAATAAAGAGAGATCAATATATTGTTCCAATTTATTTTAGTTTTTACTTTGATAATGTCTTTTAAAATAAAATAATATTGAAAAAGGCTATTATGTTATTAATAATAATATTTAATATTTTAGTTTAATTTTGTATTACAAATTAAGAATAAGAAAAAGGTCAAGAAAAACAAGTCAAGTGGAGCGTGTTTGAAGTTTTAGCTAAGTCGTTCTAAATTCAATATAGAGACTTCGGCCTTAAGTAAATTACTACACCTATGGTCTAACCAATTAGATGAGCATCAACATGTTCTTATTTGAGAGCCATTCATCTTTTCTGAATGCATCATATAAGTCTTTATTGATCTGCGCTCTCTAAATGTTTTCCGTAAAACTTATCACTCAAATACCCCAACATAAATTTAGTAAATTTGCCTTAATTGAATTAATAAGGCAATTACTTCTTAATTAAATAATTAATATCTATTTTAATTGATATTTTGTATATAATCTTAACATTTGAATTTGTTAAGATTTTATTGTATTATATTGCAAGTCAAATTTAATTTAATTGAGTTCAACTCATGCTTGTGAATGTAGAGTGTTAAATACATGGTGATAGGGTCAAGATACGAGCGAGATATAATATAAATGTGGTAATGACTTAAAGGTATTATCGATAGTTCGAACTTACCTAAAACACCTAGTGAATTAAAAAAAATAAGGAACATCTCCACTTTACCAGCATCGTATGCATATGAACCTTCTCTAAATATAACCTTGTATTTGGACAGTCAATTGACTTGGCTCACTTAAGTAACATAATATTATTAGGTCTGGTTGACAAGGTATGGTCACATGCAATGGGGTCACCAGACAATCATGTCACATGGGTGGTTCCGTCCCTTAAGGAACCTGTACATTAGACAAAAGAAAGAATGGGTGCAAATGAATATTCTCAATTGTTAGCTCAATACGAATTTACAAGGTAAATTTGATGAGTATGGCACAAGTTGGACATAGAGGAATATGAACACATTTGGTGATGCCTCAACCCACAGCCTCCCAAACAATATTTTTATAGTGCCATTTATATAATGTAATTGTGGCACACACCTCATTTGGATCATTTGCAAATAATCCCTCTATTAATTGAAGGTAAAATTGCATATTATTGAACCTCTCTCAACTCTCCTCTAAACGAGATTTTTAACGTATCTAAGACGCTATAAGTTTATAAAAGTTAGATGAGCATAGATACATTATATCACTAAACATTAGTATTGTAAATATCAATCAAATTCGTAAGATACTCTTTAACTTAAATGAGATTTCTATAATTAATTATATAAGATATTTTAACAGCATTATCTTTGAACAAAATATAATTAAGATTAAAATTAAGTTACGTATTACATAGACTTAAAATAACAAAACCTATTATTTACTACTTTTCAAACTTTGGATTTTATCAAATAAAATTACATTGATTCTCAGAAATCAAATTTCTTGATAGTTTTATGATTATTATTTTCATGAATTTCGATCATAACTAATTAAAATGTGACCACCGACTTCGATATTAAAGCTTTTTTTGGGAATATTTGACATTATTTCATATTTTAAATAAGGATACGAAGTTTTGGTTAACTTGGTCTATTATAAGTACACCACTCACCCGTAATATGTTGAATACTAAAACTAACTTCCAAAAGAGGAGGAAATAGAAAGATGAATTACGGATTCAGAGAAAACATGATGGGTTGAAACTGAAAAAACTATTTGCTAATAAAGACGTTGTATCTGTAAAATTTAAGGATAGCCATATGAGAGAAAGAAGTATTACTTTTTCTTCGAAATGTATTGAAACCATCTAAGGGTAATTTATACACGAGACAAGGCTATGCTATTGGATGGTAACCCTAGAATAAAGGAAACAAACTAACTACCGAAACAAGAAACAGCTGTGCTTATTCTTCCTACTAGTTACAGTGACAGGCTGTGAGCAAGAGGAACGGTTATGTACAAAAGAAATAAATAGAGGATTGGGCCGTAGATGGATTTAGCTAGCCCAGAAGAATGGAAGGGGCTGGGTCTGATGTAACTGGGTCTTCTAACACCCCCCCATCAAGTCGGTGGTTTGGTTGAAAACCAACAACCCCGACTTGGCTAAGTAGATTCCAAAACACGCGTGCGGGAAGAGCTTTCGTAAAAAGATCAGCCAGTTGCTGAGTGGTCTTCACGTGCTTCAGCTCGAGGAACCCTTGGGTTACGCATTCACGAACCAGATGAAGATCGATCTCCAGATGCTTCGTCCTTTCGTGGAAGACTGGATTTTTCGAGATGTGGATGGCGGCTTGATTATCACAATACAAAGGTAAGGGTTTCTTGACTTGGATCTGGAAAGCCTCGAGCAATTGCGTCATCCATTTTAGTTCGCAGGTAGTTGATGCCAAGCTTCTGTATTCGGATTCGGCTGAGGAGCGACTCACCGTCAATTGTTTCTTTGTTTTCCAGGAGATCGGCGATCGACCAAAGAACACACAGAAGCCCGTCAAAGATTGTCTGGAGAAAGCACAACTTCCCCAATCCGCGTCAGAATATGCTATAAGGTGAGGGTTTTCTTCCTTTATGTAAAAAACCCCCAAATTTTGGGTCCCGTTAAGCTATTTCAACACTCTCTTAGCTGCTGCCCAGTGTGGCGTCCTAGGGTTACCCATAAATTGGCTGAATTGTTGCGTGACATACGTAACGTCGGGTCTAGTAAACCCCAAATACTGTAATTTTCCCACCAATCTACGATATTCTTCTGGTTTCTTGAGTAACTCTCCTTCGTTAATTGTCAATTTTGTGCCAGGGACTATGGGTGAGGCACACGGGGAGCAGTCCAGTAAGTTGTGGTCCTTCAGAATGTCCCGAATGTACTTGCCCTAGGTAAGCATCATTTCGCTTTCTCCTCTTGCTATTTCGATACCTAAGAAAAACTTTGCATAGCCCAGATCCTTGATGGTGAATTTTGCATTGAAAATCTTCTTAACATCTTCCATTTGTTCTTCGTCTATACCTGTAATAAGGATGTCGTCCACATATATGAGCACTGCCATGAAGTCATCTTTTGAACCCTTAGTAAATAGACAGTGATCTGCCTCAGATTTAGTGAAACCCATTGAGGACAGTGTGGAGGATAGCTCTTTATTCCATTGCCTCCCAGCTTGTTTTAACTTGTAGATTGACTTGATTAATTTGCATACCTGTCCCTCCTTGGCTTTGGCATAGCCTTGAGGTGGTAACATGTATAATTCTTCTTCTAGATAGCCATGGAGAAAAGCATCGTTTATATCGCATTGGTGTATTGGCCATTGCTTAAAGGCAGCTATTTCCAATAGCATTCTAATTGTTACAACCTTTGCTACTGGGGAGAAGACTTCTGAATAGTCAGCTCCCTCTTTTTGACAAAAACCCTTTGCTACAAGTCTGGATTTCAGCTTATCCACAGTTCCATCTGAATTGTATTTCACTTTATAAACCCATTTCGAAGCTATAGCCTTTTTCCCTTTAGGTAATTCAGTGAACTCCCAAATTCCATTTTTCTCAAGGGCAGACACTTGTTCATGCATAGACTGCACCCACCTTTGGTCCTTACTAGCAGTTTCATAAGATAGAGGTTCAAATATTTTAGAGACATTACCTATGTAACTGCTGTAGCTTCGACTGTGTTTGATGTCCATCTTGTTCACTCCTTCTGTGTTTGTTCCTGCAGGACAACAAAACTGTACTGCTGCATTGCAATTATCAAGGGAATGAATGAACTGATGTGCTGTAGTTTGGAGGACATAATCCTGCAGGTATTTTGGGGTTGTGTGTGGTCTGCTGCTTCTCCTTTGTGGGGCATCAATAGGTTGAACATTCTGGGCTGGGGAATTATTTTGTGGTGTATAGTCGAGTGGCTCATGATCAGATGATAAGGTGTCTTGTTCGGTTGGGTGATGGTCAATTATGGTAGGCATTTGTATGGGAAAGTCTGCATTTTCATTGGTTAGGGGGTAGGTAAACAAGGGTTCAGGTTCCTTGATGGCATGTGTAACATTGTCTGCAAAGGGAAAACCTTTTCATGGAACATTACATCTCTTGATACAAAGACTGACTTAGTGTCTAAGTCCATCACCCTATAGGCCTTATAGTCGGGCATGTATCCAAGGAAAACACATCTTTTAGATCTAGGGTCAAGTTTAGTTCTGTTGGGTGTTTTGTCTAGTGCAAAACAGAGGCAACCAAAAACTCTGAGGTGTTCATAACTGGGTTTCTTTCTGTGCAGTCTTTCAAAAGGACTTTTCCACCCCAAGACCTTGGATGGGATACGGTTTATAAGGTAAGTGGCTGTTAACAGAGCTTCCCCCCAATACCCCTTAGGCAATTTAGCTTGGAATAGTAGGGCTCTAGTAATTTGAAGCAAATGCTTGTGTTTGATTTCTACAACACCATTTTGCTGTGGTGTGTAGGGACTGCTTTTCTGGTGTTGGATTCCCATTTCCTTAAAGGTATTAATGCATTCTTGGTTTACAAATTCCCTTCCATTGTCTGTCTGGATTTTTAAAACTTTGGTATCAAATTGTTTCTCAATGTTCTTAAGGAAATGCATTACAGTTTGCTGTGTTTGGTGTTTATGTCTTAGTATAAAGGTCCATGTGCCCCTAGTGAAGTCATCCACGGCTGTAAGGAAGCAATGTGACCCACCCATAGTAGGAACCGTATATGATCCCCATAGATCCATATGGATAATTTCAAAGGGTCTGTCTGTGTGTACATTATGCCTTTGGAAGGGTTTTCTATGTTGTTTAGCTAGAGGGCACACTTGACATTCATGTTTGCTAGGAATAGAAAGCTTTACTTCATTGATGTGTTGTAGTTTTCCATTGGAAACATGCCCTAATCTAGAATGCCATAAATCAAAATTAATTGAAACATTGAGGGCAACATTCTTAGTTCTGTAAAATTCTAAAGAAGGACCTTTCAGGCTGTTTGAGGGTAGGAAACTTTCTGGTGTTAGCTCATAGAGTCCATTTATTGCCTTGATAATTGTCACAACATTTTTAGTCCGAAGGTCCTGCAAAAACAGCTTGTTAGATAGAAAAATAGCTGCAATTTCATTTTGTGTGGTTAATTTGTTGACTGATAGCAAGTTTTTTAAAAACTGAAGGATATGTAAGATCTTTTTGAGTGCAATTTTATCCCCTATTTGTGTCTGGCCAATGTGGGCCACTTCTTTTCTATTTCCATCAGGAAGAGTTACATGGTCATATGTGTTATCATTTGTCACATAACTAGTGCATGTACTTAGGTCTGTTGTCATATGTGTTGAGGCTCCGGAATCAATGAGCCAAGATTCAGTATGTTTAGAAACAATGTTCACAGAAGGTGCAACATTACCTGCATAGTGTTGATATCCTGAATAGTTTACCTCCCCAGTGTTTTTCCCTTTAAACGCTTTACTTATCTCTGTTGAATGAAATCAGCAAGACCGGATGATATTTGTCCATTCCGGGTTTTCTTCACTCGCTTTCTTGTGTGTCTGCAGGCTATCTGGTGTGAGAACCATGTTTGCCTTCCCTTTCTCCTTCAGTGCATTGAGTTCCTTGTACCATTCGGGGACCCGTGGATTTTGAAGCAAGTTTCAAGGTGTGTCCATTCTTCCCGCATTTCTCACGATTTATCCTCCTTCTTGAGGTATGGCCCTTTCTTTAGAGTGACATTTTTCCTCCTTTCTTCCATCCACTTGTCTGTTTAGCTAGCATTGCCATGTTTGGGGTACTATCCATATTAGAATTAACTACCCTTTGTCTTTCAACAGTTTGGAGCATAAAGAAGGCTTTGTTAACTGGAGGTAGTGGTTCCATTAGCATGATTTGATTAACAACATGTTCAAACTCATCATTGAGTCCCATCAGAAACTTCACAAGTCTGTGAGTATTTTCTTTCATAGTGATAGTTCTTGCAGCATCACAAGTGCACATAGGTGTAGGGCTTAGGCTGGACAAATCATCCCACAATTTCTTTAGTTTAGTGTAGTAAGCAGAAACTATTAACATACCTTGTTTTTGTGAACTGATTTCCCTCTCCATTTGATACAATAGGGGTCCAGTGGCTACACCAAACCTCTCTTGTAGCTCTACCCAAAGTTCTCTAGCAGTTAGGAAGGAGAGGAAGGCATCTGCTAGATCTTTCACCATAGCATTGAGAATCCAGGACCTCACCATGCTATCTGCTCTTTTCCATCTTGCTTGTAGTGTTGCATCCTCTGTGGGCATTGTGCAGGATCCATCGATGAAGGACAACTTATCCTTTGCACATAGAGCTATGGTCATGGATTTGGTCCAGGTGAGATAGTTATTGCCATTGAAGGGAGTGGTGACAAGCACAGCTCCAGGATTTTCAGTATTGGTAATTGAGTAGGGTTCATACTCATTTGTTGCTGGTATGTTTGTAGTGCTAGATCCACTGTTATCCATTGTATTGGATATAGCAGACTAGGGTAGAGGAATCAGAGTAGCTCTGATACCATGTAAAATTTAAGGATAGCCGTATGAGAGGAAAAAGTATTTCTTTCTCTTCGAAATGTATTGAAACCATCTAAGGGTAATTTATACACGAGACAAGGCTATGCTATTGGATGGTAACCCTAGAATAAAGGAAACAAACTAACTACTGAAACAAGAAACAGTTGTGCTTATTCTTCCTACTAATTACAGTGACAGGCTGTGAGCAAGAGGAACAGTTATGTACAAAAGAAATAAATAGAGGATTGGGCCGTAGATGGATTTAGCTAGCCCAGAAGAATGGAAGGGGCTGGGTCTGATGTAACTGGGTCTTCTAACAGTATCTAAGAATTTTTGGCTGCTATCAAATAGGTTCATGTGTCCCCTCCATCGATAACTTTTATATATTTTTTTTTGTAAAGAAGGAAATAACAAGACAGATTACATGCTAGGTCGTGGGTGCCTAACTTCCGACACATCCTCTTCTAGGAGAGGTAGGCAGCCCCTCAAAAGGTGTTGAAAACTAATGAAACCTAAGAAAAATTGTCTGGCAAAGTGCGCAAGCTAGTCCGCACTCCTTATCAGCAGATTAAAACCTCTCTTATCAGCAGAAACCAAATGCAACAGCAATCCTGTTTCATCCAGGATAAAACCCTTCATTTAGACGAGAAAGCCAAGAAAGGCATTAACTCGATCGGGATAACTTTCATTGAAACTGATCGGACGCTTCGAAAAATATTGTAAATGTGGTTGGATTTTAGCTTTTAATCTTTTTTTTTTCTCTGGAAAAGAGGCTATAAAAGCCCTTTTAAATGCATTGACTCGCCTGTTCTTGCCGGTCCAAGTAGCTAATCCCAAAGGTTTACATAAAATAAATTTCTTGCATTGACCACAAATCCCTTGGACATGGAATATTAAGTAGGTACCCTTATCGTTAACAGAGACTTCTGGGACTCAGATTTGTACGTATCCTGGTTGAACTTTTCAAACACGTTGTCACTAATAAGAAGAACTTTATTTGATTGATCGAGTCCTTTAGCTTGCTTTTATGTGCGCGTGTAGCTTGGGAAATAGTGACCATCTTCATACTTTGGACTCACTTTCCTTTCCAATGATCAATTAGGCTACCCCTGCGAGCCGTAAACATCTTCATACTGATCACACGAACATGCACCCAATTTGAGGGGGTGACTCAAGTGTTAACCGTAACTTCCAAATAGCCTCTATTCCTTGAGGGTTTCGGGTGTATATCCTTCCAAGTTAACTCAAGGAAATTATGGCAATGACCTTTTTCTCCACTTTCATTTAATGAACTTGGCTGACAAAAGTTGAAAATAAGTTATTTGAGAGAACATACTGATACAGGTCTAAACATCTCTCACAGTCTGGATGGATTGAAAAGACCGGGCCTATCAGTACTTCGTTTCGGTGGGTTCAATGCAACCCGTCTGTTTCCGTTTACAAGATTCTGATAACCGGACTTAATTAGCATTAATATTGTCTAGAACATCAATGTTGTTGGTAACGATGGAGACTGCCTGAACAAGAAGATTAGATCTTTCATAGTAGGGTGATTTTTAACTGTATTGGACACAACTTTTCTTTTATACTTTCACAAAAAAAAGTTATTTTTGTGATTCGAATATAGGAACTTATGATCATAATTGGAGCAATTTTACAGGCTCACCCTATGTCTTGTTAATAAAGTACTACGATAAAATAAGCAGTTTTTATCTATAATTTCACTCTTTTTATTTTTTAAATTATTAATATAATATATTCTATTCACTATTAAGTGTATATGAAATTATATTAGAAATTGTGGTATAACAGACTATTAAACACATTATATAATTTGTATGGTGATTCTCGTTAATATTACCAACAACTTTTGTTAAAAACCTTAAAATGAATGAAATAAAATATATTTTAAAATATTTAACATCATAAAATATTTTAATTAATATTGAATAATGAAAATGTGTTTTAAAATGAGAAAAATAACAAAATATTTGTAAACTTAATCTTATAAAGTACATTTAAATAGTTCAAAATCAAAATTTGAATGATTTCAAACTATCATACCGTCTTCTCACAGTTGATGAATAGAGCATTTATGAGTTCTTTGAAGAGTGACCAACTTGGCTCTAATTCACCTACTCAATATGGTTGAGTGGCCCCAAGTAACAAGTCTTGAAGGACTGGGGAAGGTCTTCTTCCATGGTCCCTATAGGGAAATAATCATCGCTACCAAACCAAGGCAAGCAATTTCAACTTGTGGCCGGGTCTTGAAAAGAAATTGTTCTAATGCATCAGAATATCTAAATAGCTCTTCAGGATTTGATGTGAAGTTGAAAATTCTTAACAAGTACGTTTTCTCTCAATTCTTTTTAATTTTAAGATCAAAACATCTAAATTTAAGCATTTTAGTCTTGGATCCAAACCTTACTAAGTCACTCAACATCTAAATATCTAATCATCTTTTCTCTAATTAATCATTTGATTTCAAAAGAGAAATTGGCTTCGAGCTTCTGATTATGATGATACTTGTCCAAGTTAGTTTTGTTCCTTATCTTGAATTATTCCACAATATCGGGCAATTTGATACATATATAATACCCTACCATGTGCAAGTAAGGAACAGTTTCCTCAATATTTTATTAAATCAACATTAATAGTAAACATATAACTTTGAGACATGCACGTTATGGAGCAAGTTTGCTAGCTATTAATAAATCTAACATCGCACGTAGTGCCCTTACTTATCTTACCGCTTTCCAACTTGGTTTTCGATGTGCACAAAACTCACCTTAAAATAGTCCTAATTATAATTTTAAAATAATAAAATATCACCTAGTTAGTTTCAATCTAATCATTTTAGATGAATATTGGATAAATTCTTAAGATTATATATTAAATAAACTATTCAGTATATGTAATAATTAGTAAATTAAATTAGCTCTTTTTTAAATCTTCAGTGCTTGAATATTTTAAAAAATTAAAATTTTGAATTCAATACCTAAAACGTCTAAAGGCACTTAAGAACACTCTCCCTAACTTTCAACTACCATCAGAAAAGCTCATATATGATTCGAAAAGGAGTTAGCATTCTAAACTAATTAATCGGTCAGTAAAAGACTAGAGGCCTACGGGGAAAATGTGATGAAGATTAGTCCAATCCAATCCATAACTCTTTCTATAATTATATAGAATTTAACATATGCATTAAATATAAATAAAATTAAAAGAAGGTTTTTTTTTTTTGAAATTTCGTTCAATCGAAAACTCGCTATAACTGCATTAATGTCAATTCTTTTTTGGTAAAAATCCTTATTATTGAAAGGAGATCTATCATATCAATATTAAAATTCATTACATTAAATGACATGTCAATGCTATCTCATCCAAAATTATCTTTCCAATCACTCTCATCTATCAAACTTAGTTTTCATAAACCCAATTTGTCAAAAATTTATATTATCAATACAAATTCGAGCTATTGAACTATTTGTTATATTAAGAGTCTTAGTTAATAATAAATTAAATTATTAAACAAATATAAAAATTATATCTAACTTAATAATGATAATACCATACCTTCCTGAAGTTTTAAACTGCATCGAATAAAGACCAAGTCATTCAATCTTTTATGTTCTAATCTATCATTTTCTTAGAATGGATGAATTTAAATGTGTTCTAATTTCTTTCACAATATGATACACTCACACATTGACTTAAAATTCGAACTACAAACATTTACAATTCTGGTATACCAGTTTCAAATTGGTCACACTATGAAACTGTAAGTCGTAAAACAACTGAAGTAGCGTTATAAACAAAATAAAGTAATGGTTAATTTTCAACAAGTAACAAAAGTGTAAAAAATTGTACTTGGATTAAGTTTTTCTCTTTGATGAATAGCAATTTGTATCCTAAACTCTCCATAAGCCTCCTTATAAATCTCTACTTGTGAGCTTAGGAGATCTTGCATCATCTCATAAGCAACAATTGTTTTAATAGTTAATAGCATTCCCCAATTAACTTCAATTTTTTTTGTAAAACTTGGTTTGAAATAGACACTTTAAAAATATCCCAACTATATACAATGGAGAGTAAAGTTGCCTTTCTCATTTTTCATTGACAACTTCAAGATAAGATGAGTTCAAAAAATGTACGCTTTTTAGATTGGCCTTGATTTCTTCCTTTGTCCTCTCTATGACATCATAGAAATAATTCATTGTTGCCCTTTTATCATTATCAACTAGACGAAATATCATCTCCAAAGATTCAAACTCAGATGACAAATTGACATCGGGATCAAAATTCTGTATCTTCAAGTATAATTTTGGAAACCTACCATCTAACATTAAATTTAGCATGTTAAGATGAAATCTACTTGTCACTTGTAAACATCTCTCTCTAATCTTTCTTCATTATAATAAAAACATTAAAGTGAAAAGAAATATGTTGCAAATCTTTTAATAGTAAGACGACACAAATTCTTACGATTGATGAAATCCTTTCTCATTAAATTCAAGACCCATACAGGATTGTAGATGAACTTGGTCACCTTTTTTTTTCTCTATACACAGTCTCATTAATAATAGGAAAATATCTAGCATCTCCTATATTTTTCAACATCAAGTCAATGCAATGTACAATACAAGGAGTTTAATAAAAAATTATACTTGCTTTGTAATCTTCTTGCAACCACTTTATAAGCGGACATTATTAGTAATAGATGAATAATTTTTCGACTCTACTTCATTCATGACTTCATCGAATGTTTTAAATAAAGCATCAACATTTCTAATAAGTCCATATGCATCAATAGACCTTTGCATAATAAACTAAAAATTAATAATAAGCTTATGTCTTATATTTATCTAACCATCACACATTATTAAATACTCAAAAGTAGCCCAAGTTATTCTTCTTTTAGTTAAATAATTTTTAATTTCATAAATAGAGTTACTTAAAAGTTTACCTCTGTAGTCATTAATTGTACGAGCTTTGTATCCCCAAATTTAAGAGACAATAGCATCTACCATATGTTGATAATAATAAGACTGAAAAGTATTGAATGTTATACTTAAATCATATCACCATTTAGCCATTGTCATATCTACATTATGAGTCGTTTCTCTTTATTATAGGGCATTACAAATTGAAAACTAAGCTTCAGGAGTTGTTCTTGGTGCAGAAAAATTAGACATTTATCTTCTTCTTTTTCTAACATCAGGTACAGGTGCAATATGCACTTCTCATCAGGTAGGAATATTACCTCCTTCAACATTCCCACTATATATCATCACTAATTTCGTGATTAATCTCTACTTTCTATCTTTCTAATGTTGATACTCTTTAAGCAAAATCTTCATTTGTCACTCACTTTTTTATAAGGTTTTACATCACCTTTAATCCTAGCTAAATACTTCTTTAATTTGGTGGTTTCTCCACTTTTTAAATGCTTGTTACAAAACAAACAAATGGTATGATTCTTCATACCAAGGGCCAATGTAGGATGAGCCTAAGCTAGATCATATCTTTCTAAAGTGATTGAATTATCAGGAGTAATCAAACTTCCTTCCATTTATCTATAAAAATAAATGAAGACATATATCAAAATTATCTTAACAACTTCAGTATAAAAATAAGGAACACATACTTTCATTATTAATTACTATCACAAAATATTTATTATTTAACTCAAAAGTCCAAACTAACACAATTATAGAATACATATATACATCTTCTATAATATAAATCATTTTGTATGATTACAACATACACAATTCAATTTCATCTAACATTCACCAATAAGTCAAAACTAACAATCTAAGTATTCAACATATACAATTATACAATACACATATAAATCTTATATAATATAATTCATTTTGTATGATTACATCATACAAAATTTATTTTCATCTAATACAATTTACCAATAAGTCAAAAGCTAACAATTCAAGTATTCAACATGCACAATTACACAATGCACATACACATCTTATACAATATAACTCATTTTGTATGACTACATCATTCAACCATAAACTAAAGACATATACTCACAACTATAGCATATTCAACTTCAACCATAACTCACAATTATAAGTTTACAACTTACTTTATGTAATCTCATAATTAAACTATAAACTAATACAATTAATTTCCTCATATAATATAATGCCCCAACATATACCCTAAAAGTATTATGGCGTGTCTAAGGTGTATTAAGAAGTGAAAATAATAAATTAAGTACATCTAAGTATAGTAAGAGATATAATGGTACTTAATGCAAAATAGAAGGGTAAATGGATAATTTGTTCACTTGGCGTTGACATACATATTTAGGCGTGAAATATATGAGGAAATTTTGATATGTTTGCTTAGATTATGAATGTGATGTGAGGGAATTGATAAAAGAAGTATTTCATAAGTAAATGAGATGTTTTGGTTAAATTGGATGTATTTTTGTGCTGCTCTTGCATGATAAAATCAAAGTCTGTTGATTTGGAATATGTACCTCGTTGAATGGATAGGTTCTATTGAATAGACTTTTGTAATTGGGCCATATCTTGGCCTGTAGACCTCTAAATTGGAAAATTCGAATTGGAGATTAAACAAAAGACATAGATATAAAACTTTCATAAAGAAACTAAAAAATTATGCCTCTATGAGTTTTGAATTCTAGTTGTTGTCCTTGTTTTGAAGCAACCTATAGTATTTTGGGTATAACTCCAAATAATTAACCAAATTACATGAAATTTATTACATTTAAAAACCAAAACATAGGGTAATGAAATTAATTAATAATATTATAGGCCAATGTGGGAAGTAAAGAAAGAATAATGACCAATATGCAATTATTCTAAAGTTAACATATAAGCCAATTGGATTAAGGTATATATGACCAATAATAATAAAGCATGTGTGTCTAATAGGAATTAAGCATATGTGCGAGTCTTGAAAGTTCTGGAATGGACATAAGGAGAGGGGAGAAGCACAAAATTTTGGGGGTTCTAAGTTTAGATTTTTCTCCTCTCTATTCCACCTTCTTTATCCCATCATTTTTCATGTAAGAAATCAAATCGATCATAGGTGGAAATCAAGATAAAAGGTAGGGATTTTCTCTTCACCTTTATCTTTTCTTACTTTGCTTATGAAGGAATGAAATTATAAGGTTGGAAGTGGGATTAAGAGGTATATTTTTAGTGTTTTTAGTTGGTGAGTCAAACAAAGCCAAAGAGAAAGAGAAGGAAAGGCAATAGAAGATCCACTTTGTCAATTTTCAGGTTTGGGACTTCACTTAGTTAATTTCTATATACGTATACATTTGAATGTGTAAAAGGATTCGTTTGGATGTGTAATGGTTAATGGGATGATGATTTGGAGTTATTTTAGTGTTATTTTGGATAGAATTGGTTGAATATGACAAGAGAGTATTGTGTAGTGAAATTTTGTCTAGCTGTTTGAGTCATAACTCATCCTATAGACCTCCAAATTGTATGATTTTAGTTGCATATGAAACCTAAGACATAGAGCTAAATATAATTTGAGGGACTTTGACTTAATTCTAGCTCTATGACCTTGGAAATTGAGATCGAAAAAGGTGACCTAATATTGCCCCTGTTTTGGAGCAACTTATGATATTTTGTTTATATCTCATGATTTAGAAGTCAAAATAGTTTGATTGTTAGTGCTATAGAAACTATAGACATAGAGGAAAAATGTCTAGAAGACCTCAAAACCCAATTCTGAATTTTTCTATATAAATATTAAGGAACAAGTAGTGGTATGAATGGAGAGAGTGTCTGACACGACCGTGACATTATTTTTGTTTTCGATTTTTTACCGAATCATATCCGAATCTTTTTAAATGTGTATGAGACCTTTCAAACACTTCCAAATAAATGAAATAGGAATTACCATGCATGAATTGGGTGATTAAACAATGGAATTTAAGATTGAGTATAATGCATTCCAAGGAAAACTTGCTTGTACATAAATGAATGGTATGCATATTTATTGCTCATATATGTATAGTATGATTATAAAAGTGTGATTTTGACACCCTCCTAATGTTGGTAAGTTATGACTTGCATGTATGAATACATTATATAGATTTTATGACTTAAATATATATCATATAATTTATTGATATATGAATTGTGAAATTTGTAAATGGTTAAAGAAAATGTTATAGTGTCTGCTCTATTGTCTTGTTTGTGGATATTATAGTGTAGCTGCTACAGTTTGACACCACCGATGTCTAAGGTTGATACTTTCGAGTATTCACAATTCAATACGAGTATCCATAGTTTGATATTTTCGGATATTTACAATATCTGTTATTCACGCCTACAAAAAATGTACAGATCTAATACAGAAAGTAAAGTAAAGAGATATAAATAATAAATACCAGTGTTTTAAAAATCGGACCGAACAGGTCGGTCGGACCGGAGAACCGATGAATCGGAGCATGAAACGGTCCGGTTTAGCCCGTATTTTTTGTGAGTGATTGATCCGTTCATTTTACGGTCGGACCGGTAAAAACCGTTGAACCGGTGAAAGAAAGAACCGGTCGGTCCATTTAAAATGCCTTAATTTTGATGATTTCAACTTGAATGAATATTATGATTAGTGATCTTTTTAAATCTTTTAATGAAATATAACTAGTGATCTTTGTTATCTTATTTTGTGTTGTATTTGGAGAACTTTTAAAAAATTGTATATTTTAAAGTTTGAAGGTTTAAGTTAAGTTTACAATTAAATAAATAAATAAATAAATAGTATGTTTAAAATTATCTTATATATATAATATATAAAATAAAATTTATATATTTATTAGTCACTTTGGTTCGAAACACGGTTGAATTTCGGTTGAACCATTAACCCTTAAATCGATTGCTTCTCGGTTTAATCATCGGTCCGGTTTTAAAACATTGATAAATACAGATGATGGCATAAATAATCGATATATGAATGAGCATTTGCATTTGTATTGATAATTTGTATAACTGAGTGTTGAATACCAATGTTTGAGTTTTGAAGGTGAATTTATGATATATGAAAAAAAATATTGAAGCATGTTTTCATTATTTATTTGATTAAGTATGCCATCATTATTTACATTTGTTCGATGTTCGTGAATGTATGTGCTTAATGACAACTATTGTGAGTGGTAATCCAAACTAAGTGTTTCCTCACTAAGCTTTCAAGCTTAGCATAGGTGTTAATCCATGTAGGTCCAAGTGATAGGAGTGAGGTATAGGGAATATCTGCAGGGACCAAGACCAATAGATAAAAGAAAAAATACTTTAGGAAGGCGTTTTTAGTTAAAATGATTGTACATATAATGATTCAAGGAAATTGTATGTTTTCTATTGAATTACCATGTAAATGTAAAAATGTTTTACTATGGTTAAATGGCAATGTTAAGTATTGAGGAGTTTTGTAATGTATATATATAGCATTGAACTGAAATGCATGTCGTGAATTTATGTATGGAAAATTGGTTGCCCTATCAGGATGGTTATAGATTCCATAAAGGGGTGTTACATATAATTCAATTTGTAATGCTTATAATTATTTTGTATTCTTAACTAATTTTTATCAACATTGTCACTAAAATCATAATTCCTAACTTTAACTTAACAATCTTCCATTCATTAATTTTAATCAATATTTTAAATTTCTTACTTAAATTAACTCCAAAATAAAGATTTAACATACACTATACAAATCAATTTCATCTAACACAATTCACCAATAAGTCAAAACTAACAATTCAAGTATTCAATATGCACAATTATACAATACACATATACATATTATATAATATAACTTATTTTGTATGATTACATCATTCAATCATAAATTAAAGATATACACTCACAATTATAACATATTCAATTTCAACCATAGCTCATAACTATAAGTTTTCAACTTATTTTATGTATATAATTTAACTATAAAATAATATAATTTGTTTATTTATATAATTCAATTTGTAATGATTATAATTTTTACTTTCTTAACTAATTTTAATCAACATTATCACTTAAATTCTAATTCTCAACTTTAATTTAACAATCTTTCTTTTACCATTATTAATCAACATTCTTAATTTCTTACTCAAGTTATCTCCTTAGGCAACATGCACAATATACTACATAATTCAATTTAATCCAACATAATTCACTAAAACCTAGAATTCAACATACGTAATTACTACACACTAAGTCACAAATACTCAATTCAATATTCAAATTAACAATCAATGTTATGAATAAATAATAAACATTTCCACAATTTCGTAATCAATTTTCATAAATTACAACTTCACAATTTCCCAAAATTGTTAATTGTTTGAAACCTTGAACTAAATCGTCTATGGAGTTTTGGAGTTGTGGGTCAGTAGGTGGGTGGGTCGAGTCAGGTAAGATTTGAATCTGGATTTACCAAAGTCGAAATCCTGATCTATTTAGTCGAATTGTGAACCAATGTCAATTGTGAAGTTGTGGACCAAGAGTTAAGTTTCATACCCATTTTTGGCTGTTACGATATAATAGGAAACTTAAAACATTAGCTGATACCCCATTTTTAAAATTCCCTTTTTTTGATGAACTATTTTTAAATTTTGGTTAATAATTTTTAATCTAATAACAATAATTAATATTTTAAAATCAGGTTGAAAATTAAATCGATATAATAAGAGTTTATTAGTACTTATCGGCATATTTAAAATTTAATTTAAAAAGAAATTGTTAAATAAAATTAATCGATTTATTTGGATTTATAAAATTGATTAATTTACAAACACTCACATTAATTAATAAATTAATCAAATTTTACTCATAAAATTATTAAATTAAATCAAACAATAATATTACAAATAGAACTAAAAACCAATTTAATACTTTATTATTAAATTAATCAAATTGAATTTTTAAAATATTAAAATAATCATAATTTTATTAGTATAATTAGGAATAATCCCAAATTTTTGTGAAACACGTAAAAGTTATCATGAGTTAGTTAAAAGAAAGGTTATAAATTTTAATTTTTCAGGTTAAATCGATCCGATCGATACTTAGAGGCGTTTGGTTTGAAGGTTTGAGAACAAAAGAATGGAATAATTGTAAAAAAAAAAACAATGTTTGCTTTGGGGTTTTTAATTCCAAGAGAATGGATTCATCCCATTAAATTTGAGAATCTACTAAATCTACCAAAGAGGTGGGTATCGAATTTTCATTCCAATCTAAGTTTTTATCACGTTTATTTTTACTATTTTATCCTCAGCCTTTATCCTACCATTCTTTTTACTTCCAGCCTTTATCCTACCATTCTTTTTACTTCCTTATCGCCTCTCAATTCCTTACAATCTCCCATCCTGCCTTATCGCGTCTTATCAATGAAGGAATTTTTTGTTTTGCGCCTCTAGGTATATTTTTTGAAATTCCTCGTTTTAATTTGATGTAAAACAAACTGGAAAGAACCTGGTTTCATCTCATTGTAAATGGAGCTTTTGCTCCTTTTTTTCTTATATATTCTCATTTTATGATTTAATCAAGAGAATAACCAATCTGCTATATGGTTTGATGATGTGAAAGTGCATATAGTTATAGATTGAACGAGAATCATAAAACTAATTTGCTCATTTTTCCCCTTATAATTATTGTTTTGTGATTTAATTTAATTTTTCGTATATGGTTTTAACTCTAAAAAAACACATAGCGAATCGTCTTCTACGTTGGTGTTTGTTTATTTGTTTTGTAAATCTTTTAATGGCTTTCAAGAACAACAAAACAAAAGCACTTTTTACAGTTTTTAACCTTCATATAAAGATGCAAGCTCTTCATCTTTATCCAACGTCTGTTTTTTCATAAAAGTCATGCCTTTTTTGTTTTGATAAAGCCTTAACATTTGGATAAAGAGAAGAATTACTTTTATTTGGTTTTACAATTTAACAATTGTATAAAGACATTCTTGAATTTATTTAGTGTTATTGTTTAACATCTATAAAACAGAAACATGTTTTAAAGCTTTACACACGTTGTGTGCTTTTTGATGTTGCTTTATGCTTCCATTTTAAATATGATATGAAAATATAGTTGCAATTGTATTGTTGGCATTATGTAACTTTGTTGACAAATGATCATATAGTTCATCTAATGCTCGAAAATTGCGATAAAATTTCGTGACAAAATTGAGTAATTTTTTTTACAAACATATGAAAATAACCCCAATAAACATATGAAGGACAAATTTTTTTTATTTTTATTGAGGATAAAAATAGTATTATATTATCTTTCATTTCTATTAATGCAACAAACCAAACAATATTATTGGTATTAATACAAAAATTCAAGTTACAAACCAAACATTTTTTTTTAATTTTTCATACCTATCTCTATCCTCATCTCCTTATACTATTATACCTATATCTATAGCCAACCCCGTGTTCAAATGAAACGCTTACTTAGTATTTAAAATATAGGCTAATATTATAATATTTAAAAAATACAGGGACTTATTTGAAAAAAAGAAAAGAAAAGACGAATCCAGAGCAAATGCCCAGATCTTTTTCTTTATGCCATCAAGATTCTTCCACCAAATAATGAGCCTGCAGATCCACAAATCATTTCCGTGAGCATCACTGCAGCTCCCGGTGATCAAAATTCACATCAATCACGTAGTCTCCGGGAAACTCCTCGCAAGCCACCGGTAGACGTCCCACATCTCGCCGGCCTCCGACAACATTCCAACGAAGACCCTGACGTTCCCCCCATACTTCTTCTTCACGTAATCCGAGTCCTCTGCGCACAGCAGAACAACGTATCTCTTCCCGTTCATTTCAAAAGACTCCTACCTTTTGCCTCCTATATGATTGGTTTCGCAAGAAAAATTGAAGATGAGAGACAGAGAAATGGGTCGCTCCTCTCTCCAAAAGAACAGAGAAAAGCTCTGTGTTTCCTTCACTCCCTCTTTGCACTTTGCATCCGTTTGAAACCAACAATGACGTTTATCTCCATTTCTATTATAATTAATTGTAATATATCGAAAATAATGTTACTAAAAATAAATAAATAAATTTTATTTTAAATTTTTATTATTATAATTTTTAGATATAATGTAAATGTAAAATTATAAATTATATAATACAATATATTAAAAGATTATTTTATAATTTAAAAACTATTTTATAAATCGGTACTTGATATTATATGGTACCAAAATTAAATCGTTAACATTACTCGTGGGGCTAACCCACGGACAAGGCTTCCAACGAGCAAATAAAGAGGGGTATAAAGGTCAAATGAAATATATATATATAATTATATAATATAGGAGGCATGTTCTTCAGTTCCCGTCCGTTGTGAGTTGTTTTCTTTACAACCTATTTACAGAGAGGCCACAGCTTTCAGTTTGTTATTTGTGTTTCGCTTGCTTTCTCGAGCCAGAGATTAATCTATTTGTTAGCTTTTAGTTTATTCGTTTTTTTGTAAGGCTTTGGAAGGTCGTTATTTTTGGAGATTCCTGGGGAGACCCTCTTTGGCAAACTCGCCGTGGTTTATAAAAATACCAATATTTTCTTTAGATAGGGAAAAAAAAAGAGGAGAAGAAGAGGGAAAAGTTGCTACTTTATCTTTCTTCCGCGGCTGACAATATCGGAGATCGACGGAACTTGACGGCGGAGACTACCCTTTTGTGCCGAGTTGCCACCGGTTTCTGGAGGAGCATTGTTTTGTTGGGTGACAGAGAGTGGTGGATGTTTTGGTCAGTTTTGTGGAAGAAAGTTGATCTCTTTTTTGGAGTGGGGGGTTTCTCAGATTGGTGGGATTTTTGTTTCTCGTTTTCAGGGATTTGAAGGGTTAAAGAATGTGGTATATGACGGGTGAAAATGGGAGCCATTACTGCTCCAAGAAGACTGATGATATCTGTGGAGATGTTTGTGGCCAGGTATTTGTTCCCTCTAAATAAAATGTGGATTTTATGGGGTCATTTGTTTGGCTTTGAATTTTTGGAGTTTTGGAACCAATTGATCTGTCTGCTAATTGTCTGTGATTTGTAATCTCTTTGCATTATCTAAATCAATCAGATGGAGAACTTGGGCAATGGGGAAAGAAAAGGGCATGTGCAGAGTTTGGATCTTTGCAATTTAAATAGGAAGGGGAAAGTTTCATAGGCTTGTTCCAAAATGATTTGTGATTGGAGGCGTGTGGTGTTCAGTTTTCCTAGTCTTAGATTTTTGCTATTTAGTTGGGGTCCGTAAGCAGTTGGGATTCTCAGTAGTTGCGTGTTGTTTTTCTTTTTGTTCTTGTGATTCATCGGTTTTGATTTGTGTATAAAAATCATACTAACTAGGTTTTGAATTTTCTCGATTGTGAGAAATAGCATTTCTCTCAACTTGCAATCTGGGTGTTCTAATATGTTTTATGTTCTGTTTGGAATCTTTGGTCATAAATGTTGTTGCTTTCTGGGGTTTATGGGGGGCGACTTATAATAAAAATTTCGGAAATTTAATTTAAAGAAACCATCTTTAGAATTATATTCTTTGTTTACCTCTCCTACTCTTTTGTTGAATCGAGTAGAGAATTATGCTCATTATCAAAGAAGATGAAGGACAATGTCCCTTTTTTTGTGCTTTCGTTACATGGATTTTCTGAGATAGACTTGTGGAAATCTAAATAAAAGCATCAGGACTCCATGAATTGTGTTTATTTTATTTCATTTGGTGCCTTAATTTTTACTTAGCAAACTACTCTTTTTGTGCAGGACTCGGGTAGAGTTTTGAGCATGTCCAGAATCCGCTGTATTCTCCGGGGTGTTGATTTAAAGACCTATTTGTTTCTTTTTATACTGGTGCCAACTAGTGTCTATGGTATATATGTGCATGGACAGAAGATAACCTACTTCCTGAGGCCACTTTGGGAATCACCGCCTAAAAGCTTCAATGAAATCCCCCATTATTACCATGAGAACGTATCAATGGAGAACCTGTGCAAGCTCCATGGTTGGGGAATTCGTGAGTTCCCAAGACGCGTTTATGATGCAGTGTTGTTCAGCAATGAGCTGGACATCCTTACCATCCGATGGAAAGAATTGTACCCATACATTACACAGTTTATTCTCCTTGAGTCTAATTCGACTTTTACTGGGACTCCAAAGCCTCTTTATTTTGCCAATTATCGTGATAAGTTCAAATTTGTTGAGCCTAGATTAACTTATGGAACCATTGGGGGGAGGTTCAAGACAAGAGAGAACCCATTTATTGAGGAAGCATATCAACGAGTTGCTTTGGACCAGCTGATAAGAGTGGCAGGGATTTCTGATGATGACTTATTGATTATGTCCGATGTTGATGAGATACCAAGCAGACATACTATTAACCTCTTGAGATGGTGTGATGGCATACCTGATATCCTTCATCTTCGGCTCAAGAATTATCTCTATTCGTTTGAGTTTCTTGTGGACAGTAAGAGCTGGAGAGCTTCTATTCACAGGTATCAGGCAGGGAAGACACGATATGCACATTATCGACAAGGAGATGACATCTTGGCAGATGCAGGTGGCACTGCAGCTTTGTTTCCGCCATATAAGTGAGTTCATATTCAAGATGAAAGCTTACAGCCATCATGATAGAGTCAGGTTTAAACGTTTCCTGAACCCTGAAAGGGTCCAGAGATTGATATGCAAAGGAGCTGATTTATTTGACATGCTTCCGGAGGAGTACACTTTCAAGGAAATCATTGGGAAAATGGGACCAATTCCTCATTCGTATTCAGCTGTTCATCTTCCATCCTATCTTTTGGAGAATGCTGATAAATATAAATTCCTCTTGCCCGGAAATTGCTTGAGAGAAAGTGAGTAGTTTTCTTTCGGGCCTTTCTCTACCTGTTTGGTCAAGGCTAGGAGTGCTAGCTCGAGGGACTCTGTTCTATGAAGAGTCTAACTGAACATCTGACATGATCTACTGGCATCGATGTCTGAAATGTCCGTCTAGGTTTGGAACATATTTGGAGAGTTGAGCAGATTCTTTCATATGTGGTGTCAGATTATGTATATAGCTTCTTTGGTTTGATTTCTATTCAAATAGGTGCACTTCGGTTTTGAGCCGACAAAGAACTCGATGTGATGGGAACAGCTAAGTCATTTCTGGGAGCTTGTGTAATTTTTTTTTCCCCCTCCGAACACCTTAAATAGTAGTCTGAGGTTCAGCGAATTCACTTCTGAAAAGTTTTGTTCTGAGGCTACATATTCCTCCATGTCATTAACTACTTGATTGACAGCATTATGATTTTTCTACGTGATGTTTATCTTTTGTTCTTGGGATTAGGACAGCACGAGTAGTCTAAAATGTTTTCAAGTCTGGTCTTGCATAAAAACTGGTATAGAAACCTTGTCCCCATGGAAGTCGGAGGGGCAACATTAGTCTAACAACAGCACTGGTCTGCACAGGGAATTTGGATTTCCATTGCTCCATTTGAACCATAGATTTCTAGGCTTGAATAAACCTCGTGTAATTACATACATGCATAACTGAGGCCACCAAATATGCGCTTCTCTCGCATAAATGTTAAAAATGTACAGCAAACCACAAGCACCAGAATCGTTTTGGCTCTTTTTACTCTATGTGCCTCTCTGGCAATGAAGCTGGCGGTAGTTCCCTCTCCATGAGCTGTGAGTTTGAGATAGCCTATAAAAACGTCGAATTTTGCCAACCTACTATAAAAACAAAGAGATTTGTTTATTGTATGAATTTGGGCTCCACTTGATGAGATGGATTAGCTTTGGCAAGTCCAAGTGGCTGGGATTAAAAGTGCTGTCTTTCCATTCCATGACATTTACGTGAAGAATCGACTTTACTGTGAAAGGTTACATCTGGAGGGAATAGATGCCTTGAACAAGTATTCGCTTGATTTTCAGGCGATAGATCCTGTTTCTTACTTCTCTTTTTCCTTTCATAGCTGGAACCAGTGTTATGGGTACCATGCCGTACCGGCCGAAAAACGGTACCGGTACGGCTGTGAAAGTACCGGTCAAAATTCCGCCAAGATCTGGCCGTTTTGGACGGTACCGGCCGGCAAATCAAATCCGATATTTTAGGACCATTTGAAAATACCGAATTCTCCAGAGATCAAATTGCAAAAAAAAAAAAAACCTAAAACTACCCCACCCCAGGGACCCCGGCCGCTCGGAATCTTGAGTTTCTTCTCTCTTCTTGACACTTCTTCTCCTCATGGTTGCTCGTCCCTCTCAGATCTGTTCTCACAGTAGTCTCATCGCTGTCTCATCCGCTTCTTCTCCTCCAGACTCTTCTACCTCTTCTCTCCACGCATGCCTGCCCTCCTCCTCGTCGGTGTCTCTCTCTGTGTCGACGACTCTCTTTCGGCCGTCATTGTCTCCTGCCGTCTCCTCCTCCTCGCCATCTCCTCCTCCTCGCTTTGGCCATCGCGGATCTCCTCCTGGCCGTCTTGGATCTCCTCCTCGCTTGGCAGTCTCGGATCTCCTCCTCGTAGTCTCTTCTTCGACGGATCTGTCTCCTCGCCGCCTTCTCCTCCGTCCTCCTCATCGTCGACGCACCACACAACTACCGAAGGAAGACCCGACCCTCAGACGACCCTCAACGAAGACCCGATTGTTTTGGGTGTATGTTTTTGATTTTTGTTTGATTTTGAATGGAATTTTGTTGTTGATTGCTTCATGATCCTAGGTGTTTTGTTGATTTGGTGTTGTTGTTGGATGGAGGTGAATTTGGGAAAATTGTAGGTTGTTTTAATGAGAACGAGGAACACAAAATGGTAGAATTGGGGCAAATGGTAGAGCCGTAGTCCGTAGAGGTTGATGTGGGATGATGGTGGATTTGGGGAAAAATCCGAATGTGGGAAGTTGAAATTAACATTGAATTTTGTCATTTTGCCTTGTAGTTGTGGAAGTACCGAATGTGTGAAATTAAATTGATTGGTAATTGTTATTGTTGGTTTGATTGAAAATTAAGTTTGGAATTGGAATAAAATTTGGAATTGTACTGAAAATTAAATTTGGAGTTGGAAATTAGATTTTGGCATTTTTTATTTTGGAATTAGAAATTGTAATTAGAATTGGATTTTTGAATTGATAGAAAATGAATTTTGAAATTGCAATTAGAATTGGATTGAAAATTGGTTGAATGGAAATGGAAATGGAAATGGAAATGGAATTGAATGGAATTAGAATTGAATGTAATGAATGGAATTGGGATTGGAATTGAATGGGATTGAAATTGAATGAGATTGAATTGGAATGGAATGTAATTGAATTGAATTAGATTTGAATTGAATTGGAATTGGAATTGGATTTGAATTGATTTGTAATTGAATTGAAATTGAATTAATTTGAATTGAATTGGAATTTAATTGAAATGGAATTGCAAATTGTTGGAGTATGTTTTGAATTGAATTGGAATGGAATTTAATTGAATTAGATTTGAATTGAATTGAATTGGATTGAATGGAATTGAATTGTAATGGATTGGATTGGATTGAACTGAATTGGATTGGATTGAATTTGATTTAATTGAATTTAATTGAATTGGATTGAATTAAATTGAATTGAATTGGATTAGATTGAATTGAATTGGATTAATTGGATTAGATTGAATTGAATTGAATTTGATTGAATTGGATTGGATTGGATTGGATTGGATTGAATTGTATTAGATTTAATTGAATTGGAATGGATTGGAATTGAATTGGAATTGGAATGGAATTGAATTGGAATTGGATTGCATTGAATTGAATTGGAAGTGAATGGAATGAATGGAATTGAAATTGGAATTGGATTGGATTGGATTGAATTGAATTGGATTGAATTGGATTGGATTGGAATTGATTGAATTGAATTGAATTAGATTGAATTGAATTGAATTAGATTGAATTGAATTGGATTGAATTGAATTGAATTGAATGGAATGGAATGGAATTGGAATTGGAATTGAATCGAATTGGATTGGATTAAATTGGATTGAATTGAATTGAATTAGATTGAATTGAATTGAATTGAATTTGATTGAATTGGATTGAATTGAATTGGATTGGATTGGAATTGAATGGAATGTAATGGAATTGAATTGAATTTTATTGGATTGGATTGGATTGGATTGGATTGAATTGAATGGAATTGAATTGAATGGAATGGAATTGGATTGAATTGGATTGGATTGGATTGGATTGGATTGGATTGAATTCAATTGAATTTGATTGGATTTGATTGGATTGGATTTGATTGGATTGAATTTAATTGGATTGGAATTGAATTGAATTGGATTGGAATGAAATTGAATTGGAATTGGAATTGGAATTGAATTGAATGTTTTGGATTGTTAGCTTTGTGCATATTGTCATTATGTCTTTGAAATTATGTGTTATTTATTTTGTGTATGCAGATAAATGGAAGGAAGTTCAAATACTCTGATCAACCTAGTTCAGAAGATCTGATAATCCAAACTTGGGCTCATGCTAGTGTGGTTCTGGTCAAAAGAATCATACAATTTGCTTGTTTTGTAACAAGCATTTGAAAGGTGGAGGAATCACCGATTGAAGAGACATTTAGCTGGGGTTAAAGGAGATGTGGAATCATGTAAAAAAGTAAGTCATGATGTGAAGTGACAGATGAAAACATTGCTTGAGGAACAACAATTTAAGAAAGATAGAAGGGGAAGATTGAATCTTGAAATTGGTAGTGAAAGTTCATTTCCTGATTTTCGTGGTGATTATGGAGATGTTGGAGGTGGAAGTGGTACTGGTACTGGTAGTGTTCCATTTCCATCTCAGTCTCAGGATGTTGCAGAATCTGAAATGAGGAAGAGAAGAAGACAACCATCTAGTTTCTTTGCACCACGAACAACTCCTGGAGCCCAACCTTCAATTCGTAGTGCAATGCAGGACAAGAGATCGGCTCACAATGTGGATATGGCGATAGCTAGATGGTGGTATGATCTGAGTTCGTCATTTAATGCTTCTCAATCATATTATTATCAACTATGATAGATGCCATAGCCTCTTATGGTCCAGGATATAAAGGGCCATCGATTGATGATTTAAGAGGTAAACTTTTGAGTTGTCTTTATGTATGCGAAATGAGAGCTTATCCGGTTTGAAAGAAGAGCGAATTGGAGTATTAATGGATGCTCAATTATGTGTGATGGTTGACGAATAGGAGACAAGAGCCTATCATAAATTTTTGGTTTATTATTTTAATGGCTCTATGTTTTGAAATCGATTGATGCATCGACCTTATTAGAAATCTTGATAATTTGTTTGGGATATTTGATCAAGTTGTGAATGAAGTAGGGTGGAAAACATTGTTCAGTTTATTCTCGACAATGATTCCGCTTATAATGCGAGGATGAGATTGCGAGAACCTATAATTCATTTTTGGATTCCTTGTGTTGCACATTGCATTGACTTATCTTGGAGGATATAGAAATCCTAAGTATTTTCCTGTTTTGATGAGACCATGCGAGAAGGCAAAAAGGTGACAAAATTTATTTATAATCGTGCATGGGTTTTAAATTTGATGAGAGGAATTTACCAATGGTAGGAATTTGTGTCGCCCTGCTGTGACAAGATTTGCAACTAATTTCTTATCACTTCAGTCTTTTCTTTTGTTGAGGAAGGAGTTAAGACAAATGTTTACAAGTGATAAGTGGGTAACATCTCAGCATGCTAGGTCTAATGCTGGAATGGATGTTTGTAGTATCATCTTGGAAGATAGGAAATTTTGGTCGGCATCTCAATTCGTTATCGGGTTTGTGAGCCTTTGGTGAGGTACTTGTTTGGTGATAGTGAAAAAAGCCAACAATGGGTTATATTTTTATCTATGGAGAGCAACGGAAGCAATCAAGGCCAATCAAAACATAAGCCTTCTTTATCGAGCCATATATCTCAATCATTAATGAGAGAAGGAAAAGACAACTTTCTTCTCCATTGTTTGTAGTCAGGGCATTTTGAATCCCAGTGTATTTTAGATGGATGTTGAAAGCAAGTTGAAGTTAGTAGAGGAATGCTTATGACAATTACAACAATTGTTCCTCGTGACTCAATGCAAATTGCTTTAACCACACAAATGGAGGCTTATAAGTACTCTTATGGAGATTTTGGAATGTCGGTCGCTATTCAACAAAGAGGACTTCTTTCTTCAGGTATTACTTATTTCCTATTTCTTATTTGTTGAAATTTATTTATCACTTTATTTTGTTTATAACACTACTTTTGTTTTCTTATAATTTGCAGTTGCTTGGTGGGATCTTTTCGGATGTAGTGTTCCAGATTTGAGAAAGTTTGCGATTCGAATTTTAAGTCAATGTGTGAGTGCAACTGGGTGTGAACGAAACTGGAGCACATTTGAATTTATCCATTCCAAGAAAAGGAATAGATTGGAGCATAAGAGGTTGAATGACTTGATTTTTGTTCGTTACAATTTAAAGCTTCGGGAAAGGTATGTTATTTTCATTATTAATTTTTATATAATTTCTTATAATTTTTTAATAATTAAATGTAATTGTTTACTAGGACTCTTAGTAGCACAAGTTATTCAAATGATCCAATTGTGATCGATAATATTGATATTTTGGCCGATTGGGTTTCTGAAGAACCCAATTTGGTTGATGTGAGTGATTTGAATGTGGAAGATGATCTTGGATGGGAAAGCATTGACATGTCATTTGGTGCATTAAATTTGAATGATGATGATGATGAAGCTCCTCTCAATGATGAGGATTTTGTACCAAATGATCAATGGGAAGATGGTCTTGATTCAATGAGTATCCGCCATTGATGATTGAACTTCAGGTTTTTATTTGTCCTCTTCTTTAATTTTACTTGTATTTGATCATTGATGTTTATGTTAAATTATATGTATGTAATGTAAATGTAATATTTTGTTTCAGTTCAACTTCTACTTGATTGCTTATTCGTCATCAACCTTTATGTAATATTTATTGTTCTTTTTATCGATGTTTTGAATCTTTTGATGTAAATATGTAATATTATTTATTATAATGATGAAATTGTATGATTGTAATATTTTAAATGCTTTGTATTATTCTTAGTTTTATAATTGTATGATGATGATTGTCTTTATTTATATTAATTGTGATTATTATTTATATGTAAAATATTTAAAAATTATTGTTATTTCAAATTAATTGTCATTATTATTTATTATTAAGATTTGTTAAAGTATAGTTGATGTAAGCGATAAACTAGTAAAGTATCTGATACAGTTGTATAATATATCAATATGGACTATTTTGCAATTTTAAAAGTTTAGGGACTATTTTATAAATTTAAAAATATCCGAATCTGCAGATTACGATGTAATTTGACTGCAATGCTGATTCTTTGAGCCCAATCTGTACCGAAGTGCAGTACGATATTCATAACATTATTGGAACCGTAACCAAAGGAGATGAAACATTTAACTACATGAACTTCTTTGTTATAGATCTAGCTTTTGCTTATAAGCATATTAGTTACGGGGCATGCTTTTCTTTTTCTTTATTTAATCATAATGCACCTTTTGTAATGTAACTAATTTTGTTATTGTAAATTATTAAGAGGGCAATGGCATATTTCATTTGAGACCATACATTTATAGTAATCAAAGTGCTCTGGGACACTTAGTGTGCCATTGGGTTGAAAATAAAGTAGTGAAACTCACAGATTTGCGATCAAAATCTTTGTGATGTGATGCCAATTGAAAATGGAAGAATGAGGTACACTCTTTTATGCTGATTTTATAATATATCTGAAGCCTTATAAATTTGAAATTACATTCACAAGACAGCTAGGCAAGAAATTACAATCGTGATCTTTTCTTATCAATTATCGTGAAGATGAGTCGAAGTTATTGGGCTCGGGAGAGCTTTTCAACGGAAGAAGAAGAAGAAGAAGAAGAAGAAGAGAACTGGAATTGTGAGAGTGACCATCTCAGGAAACAAGTGTTGGAATTTTTAAGTAAAACTAAACTAAAGAAATAACAAAACGTAAAACAAAGTTGAGGAACACTCTTTTTATTCTTCTTTATCTATATAAATCACTCCAATAATCCCTGTATTTATAGGTTTACAAGGATAACAAAAATTGCCTAAATTTATTGTAATTGTAACTGCCTAGAATTTATTCAGATAACAAATACCAATTAAATACATGTAACCGTTGCCCATAACTAGGAATTTGGCTTTGAATTAGTCTTCAACACCCTCCCTTAATTCAAAGTCACAACCACCTAACTATGACCGTTGATCCTTTTGTTTGATGCACTTTCTCATCAACAACCTTGATGCACTGTCTTATCAATCTTGAAGCACTTTCTCTTCACACACATTGATGCACTTCATCACCAACATTCCACTGAAGCACTTTCTCTCCAATCGTTCACAGGAGCACTTTATCTCCTTCTATTAGAACAAACATTCTTCACCTTCATCAGGTTTCTCTCCTTGCATCAGATTCACATGTTCAATGTTATACCTGCAATTTTTCTGTATATGACCAAACCTTTTACATTGGAAACACTGAGGTTTACCTTTATGCCAACAGTCTTTTTCTTCATGACCAGGCTTCTTGCAAATGTTACATTCTTTTCTATTTGATGATTTAGCTATAAAAGCTTCTTCAAATACCTTCTTACTCTCTGAAGTTCTCAAAGCTCTCCTCTGCTCTTGTGCCTGCAAAGCATTAATAAGTTCCGATAGAGATATTTCAGAAATATCTCTAGAGTCTTCCAAAGATGAAAGTTTTGCCTCAAATTTTTCAGGCAGGCTTATGAATATCTTTTCAACAATCCTACAATCTGGTAGATCTTCTCCCAATAATCGAATTTTGTTGACAACCACTATCAACCTATCATAATACTCCAGAAAAGTTTCCTTGTCTTGCATACTCAAAATCTCAAAATCTCTTTTGAAATTCAAGATTTGCATCCCTTTTGCTCTCTCATTCCCATAATAGTACTCCTTCAATATATCCCATACTACCTTCGCTGTTTCACAATTCATTATTTTTGTAAAAACAGTTTCTGAAACCGCAGAAAAAATAATTGATAAAGCTCTAGGTGCTTTAGACGCTTCATCTTCGTGGAGTCTAATTTGATTCAGAGTAGGATTGTTTGCCAGAGGTGGTAGATCACGTTCACCTTCAACCCATTGCCACAAACCAAGACCCATTAGATGAGCCTTCATCTTTACTGCCCACACGTGATAATTTTCACCATTAAAATTGGGAGGAGGCAGAGAATGATTTGAGGACATTTAAAAAAAAAAATGAAAAAAGGACCTATGGCTCTGATACCATGTTGAAATTTTTAAGTAAAACTAAACTAAAGAAATAACAAAACGTAAAACAAAGTTGAGGAACACTCTTTTTATTCTTCTTTATCTATATAAATCACTCCAATAATCCCTGTATTTATAGGTTTACAAGGATAACAAAAACTGCCTAAATTTATTGTAATTGTAACTGCCTAGAATTTATTCAGATAACAAATACCAATTAAATACATGGAACCGTTGCACATAACTAGGAATTTGACTTTGAATTAGTCTTCAACAACATGGTCAGGGTATGAATCTGTTCGCCCATCCTCAGACATTGAACCGTTATCACCAAAATGGCTGGAACCAGAAGAAGTCTTCTTTTGGCATAGAAGACAACCAATTCTTGCTCCGGAAAGTGAATAGTGAATTTGAAGTTGGAAATTATCACAAGGCGAATATTCCAGGCATCTTTGTGCGGGTTAAGGACATGTCCTTTGAGCATAGATATGAAGCTAGAAATGGTCACAGGACAAACAATCCAGCACGGACAATGTGGATGGAGGACACGTCATTTAAGCATAATAGATTTGAAGCTAGAAATGGTCACAAGGAGCGTTTTCCAGCACAGGCTATCATCGAGGACATGTCATTTGAGGAGCATAGACGTTGGGATGCTGATGCTGTTTTTCATCGTTAGGAATTTGACAATGGCTTCAACTGCAATGGAGTCAAGAAAATTGAGTGCATTCCAAAGGCAGTTTAATCGGAACACGCACTACAACAAAAAAACTATACAGTAACAGATGATAAATGCTACTCCCTCCTATCTAAAATGAAAGTCGTTTTAAAGAAATGCACACTTATTAAGAAAGTTAATAAAATGTTTGATATACCTTTATTAATGGTGCTACTCATGTGAGAGAAATTGCATGTTAAACTGCCTTGAAAATGTAATATGTGTAATTAAGATGTGAGATAAATTAAAGGGTAATTTTGAAAGTAAAATTATAAATATGCATGAAAAATCACGAGCGATTCTTATTTTGAATAATTAAAATCCTTCTAAAACAACTTTCATTTTGGATAGGAGGGTATTAAATATGAATAGTAGCATTAATAAGTATGTTATGATAGCCCATGTTATGATGCTTTAATAACAGCTTTGACATGTTATTGTCGAGTTTAGTATGACATTTATTAATAGCTATAAATGCATTTATATTACATTTTATAAATGCTATAAATTAGTTATTTGTAACATTTTAAAATATTGTATATTAACTTTTTAATATCCTTAAATTGTTGTAGATATGTATTTTATAACAGTTTTGAAATGTTAAAAGTGATTTTTTCATAACATTGTTTAAATGTCATTATTGAGTTTATTATAGTATTTATTAATAGCTATAAATGATTTTATGCTACATTTTGTAAATGTTATTAATTAACTATTTATAACATTTTCAAGCTATTACTGATTAGCTTTTCACAACATTATTAAAGGGTTATAAATATGAATTTTGTAACATTTTAAAATATAATAGATAAGTTTTCCATGACATTGATAGAACGTTGTTGTTGAGTTTATTATAGCATTTATTGATAGCTACAAATGATTTTATATTATATTTTATAAATATTATTAATTAGCTATTTGTAACATTTTGAACTATTATATATTAAATTTTGTAACATCATTAACAAATAGTAGATACGAATTTTGTAACATTTAAAAATGTTATAGATAAGTTTTCCATGACATTGATAGAATGTTATTGTTGAGTTTATTATAGCATTTATTGATAGCTACAAATGATTTTGTATTATATTTTATAAATGTTATTAATTAGCTATTTGTAACATTTTTGAACTGTTATATATTAACTTTTTACAACATCATTAACATGTAATAGATATGAATTTTGTAACATTTTAAAATGTTATAGATAAGTTTTCCATGACATTGATAGAATGCTATTGTTTAGTTTATTATAGCATTGTTGATGCTATTATAATAGTGTTACTAATATATCTTGTGTAACTTATATATATAATGGTACACTAATGTGGAAACAAATTTATAACTATAAAATTAACTTTTCAAAACATATTTTGTTGTTCATTTAAAGATAAGCAAATCATAAATAATGAACACATAGACAATCGATAACAAAAAGCAATAATATATGTCTCTAAATCGTTATTCCAAAATAGTTCTTAAATTATTGAAACAAAAATGACTACCATATCATCTTTAATTTCCATATGCTACCTTCTCATGAATAATACCCTTGACTTCCACAATCTACAACCATTGAAACAAAATTATCATTCTATTTTCAAATATAGTAGAATGACATAACATATGTTACAAACTTAAGAAGAGTTGAAAATAGGAACATTTAAATAATTAATGCAAGACATTGACATAATACCAATAAAAGTAAATACTAAATCTTATTTAAAAATTACGAGAAAACAGAGAAAATAGTTAATTACGTAAAAGTTAGTTTGAGGAAACTATGACAACTTTGTCAGAAGGCCAAGCAACTGTACTATCTACAACATCTTCAACATAAATCATTTCTGATGCTGGTCTCCACAAAAATGCAATAGGTACCTTAGCTATATCTATCCAAACTCTTATAGCATCAGGGACAATAGAAACATGATGAACAAGTGCATCTGGATCATTTGAAGAAACACATCCTTCGGCTACTAGTTCATTCGACCCTCTCCAATCAAACAACTTGCATTTACTTTTATACAGAATTGTTTTTGCAATTTATAGCACCAAATGGATGTGTCAATTTTGAGAAACAAAAGTAATGACTAAGGGAAAATACACACACACACGCACACACATAGCCTAGTGTACATTTTCATATAAACAAAAAACCTTACCGAGATATTTTGAGATTCTTCAATTGTTTGCCTTTCACCTTGTAAACACGCATCTTTAGATTCTTCAAATGATTGGTTTTCACCCTGTTGCTATCTCCTAATTTATGATAGGAATAATCTCCTAAAAATGCAAGTCAGAAACAGAACATTCTTAAATAGGCATGCACATATCAATAGCATATCTGTTGGTCCAGAGTATAACAACAAATTATATGGTTAGTTTTGTTAATGATCACCATTAGGATGAGGATATGTAGAGACATGATTGCAACCTAGTTAAATTACATGCATAAAATTCCATGTGCTACAATGGAATGATTAATGATATTAGGAAAACAAAGCACACAAAGAAGAAGACAAAAAAGAATTAGTACACAAAGCGTAAGAGCCCTATAAAAAATCTAAAGCGAGATGAAGACTGAACATAAAAGCATACAACATACATCCTCATTATAACTTTCATCTATTAACTAACAATCCCATTCTTCACCATTAACCAAAAAGATTAACAATCAAGACTAAAATTATCACGCTTGAAAGCATTCCTACATTATAAACTGGTCATTTACAAAAGGAATATATCACCTCAATGTTCTGCAAAGATCACAAGAAAGGAAGATTTTAAAGGCCAATCCATGGTGAGGCTCATCATATATCATAAAACAAGAAGGCGGTGCAACCATGCTTCTATTAACACTATCATAACCAAAAACTCGAATTAGAATACATAAAAGTCAACTCCAATAATGTCATCGTGCATAAGCTAAAAAAGTTACATGATAAGTCCCTAATCTCTTTTCCACTTTACAGATTAGCACAGGATTCAGTTGCTCAAACCAAGCCCCATTCAAGAATGCAGGTAAAAGCACCATATATAGTATAGCTCACAAGAAGAGTATCATTGCATATGAGACAACTTCCAAAGATTAAATCAAGAATGCCAAAAACTCTCATCGGTTTACATTTACGCCCATTTTAAAGCTAGTCCTAAATTTTAATTATTGGAACAAATAAAAAGAACAACCAGATCCACTCCAATGGAATCATAAAAGAACCATCAAAAAGAAAAGGAAAAAACACAACGAACACTAGAAAAATAACAAGAAAAAAGGAGAGAAAGACTAATCGAGCATAAGTAATCTCAACATACTTGTGGAAAGCCTTCTGCAAATTCTCATCCAAATCACTACCAAATCGAAACTCGAAAATGCATTAGCAAAAAGCCGTTAGCAGAAGCCAACAATCGCAAACTTTCAGGCAATCCATATCATAAGCTTACTTAAAACTAGGTAATTAATATTACAATCAGGCAATTCATATCACAAAACTTACTTAAAGTCAGGGCCTTCATACGCAAGTTGATCTTTAGAAATACTCGAGTCCTTAATTGCCAAGCTATTGATAGAGATCTCATCAAGAAAAGCAGTGACACCAATCTCCAAAAACTTACTACTGTTATCCTTATAAATTGTCACAACCAATGGAACACTAGGTGGGGCATCGGATTCAGTATTATCATCATCTTCATTACCCTCTTCAACTTCGACATTAGGCATATCAACTTTTGCTTTAATAGTCTCATCAAGGTACTTTCTTTTCAACAATACGGTTCTCTCTCTAGGGATATCTTCGATTTCGAAGGGAAATCCATCCGAAACACTATTTACCTGTTGATGATTGTTGAATTGTAATCTCAAATTGTAACATTATCAAGTCTTGAGTAATTATCAAAAACACAAAAACCTCTTGAGTTGAACTCCCCCACATGAGTAATTATCAACTTATGCTTTAGATATCTAGGAGCTAGATAAGAACGGGTTAACTTTTACTCCAAAAAGCATTATCTTTTTCCAAAACTTGCCTCAAGAATGAATGGGTTTTGGGATCCCTTTTCATCACCCTTTGTCTCGCATCATCAAGTTTTGTGTGCATCTCGGTGGTGACTCCTCGCGTCGTCCTCTTTGCTCTCCAGCATTGCGTGCGTAGTCTACATGGTGAGTCCCTGGTGGTTGTTCTCCCCAGCTGCGTATGTTGGGACCCGATCCGAAAATCGGATCCCAACCGAATAACGAAGAACGAAGGAAACGAAAGCGAATGAAAACGAAAATTTCGCATCGAAATTTCGAATCGGAAACAATCGATACTTAACAAACGGAGCCGACATCCGAGAACAATCAAGAACACATAAACACATTCGCGTTGGAAACCTAGACTATCCAAACCCGGTATATTTTTTTTTCTCTTATTCATTCCTTTTCTCTTTACTCAATCACATTCAAATCATAATCAATCCATACAATTTCCTTTTTGGAAATTTATCCTCATATAACACTCAATTCATATAATATGTCTTAATCACGCAAATCTCATCTTTACCAAACTAACTTCTTAATTCTTATTCTTATTCTTATCTTAACCCGATTTTTACGAAAATCAAGAGGATATCTTACTGTATTTTGACAGCCTAAAAATTTTTGCAGAGTCAAAATACACTTCTAATATCTCAACCCAACGACACAAATCAACATCAGACCTCCCGTCCGAAATCCGAAACACCAGCAGAAACGCACATCTAATCCTAACACTTCAAAAATCTCAATCGATCATATAAAATCTCAATCAATCGCAACCACATTCAATATCTCAAATCCATATACAAAATCCACATTCAATATCCAATTACATACATAAAGCATAATCATACTCAGCTATGATCATAAAATCAATATCCAAGTCTCGAATTCATATACAAGTTCAGAAATCACTTACAATCCCATAACTCATTTCCATACACAAATTCATATGCATATCCATACTAAAATCCAAGTTACTCAAAATCTAACTTATCTGATTACAAAACATATAAATATCGAAGCGGCGTCTTGACCATCTTTCATCCAATCTCACGCTCGAATACGGAGATGAGGATGAAAGAAATGAGCTCTAAGCTTCGTGGGTAACATATTTATAAACTGAATAATAAGCAGAAATCATTTTTCATCACTTTTAGCCAAAAGGCTTATCTTTTTCAAACTTTGCAAACCTTTCCCATTCGGAAATTTTATCCAAAAACTCATTTTCAAACTTTTCAAAACATTCATAAACCTTCATCAACATTTTCTAAGATTTTCTCAACATCTTCATTTATTTCAAAACATTCATAAACAGTTCAAATTTCATGATTAAAATTCACTTTCATTTCTCAAGTTCTCAAACTTTTCACAAATCATGCAAAATTTCAACATGAATGCATCACATGAGAGAAATTTCACGCACATAAACAAAATAAAAATCACATAATATAACAGAATGGTTTGGTTTGGTCTAACAAGGCGTCTTGCACATTCCGCATAGCGGTCATATGCTGACCGTGAACAAAGGGAGTCCAAATCGAACTTCTAAGCCACTTCAGGCGATTGGGAGAAGGCTATCGAAGGAGACAGTGCGACTCTACGGAGGGACCCGACCAAACCCATACAATTCACATATTCATGCTTAAAACAAGCAGATTGCTTCAAGGCACTTTTCAAATTTCACATTTTCATGTCGTGTCTTACTAGATACGATTACATTCACTAAGCACATAATTTCATATGTCATATTGCAAAATACTGATTCACCAATCAATTTCTTACAAATTCACAATCATTCATCAAACAAGTATGCAACACAAAATAGATAACAACTTTATCAATTCCTTTGAAACATAATTCTCACACATTTAAAATCATAATACATTTCTCATCCAAAATTTAAACCACAATTTTCACCTTTTATTCAAAACAAGTAAAAATCACTAATCATTTTAATTTCTTAAATCGATTTCCAAAAGCATTTCTCTCTTGATTTTCCAAAAAACATAAATAACAATTTCTTTAAATAATTCGAACATAATGAATAGCAATTTCTTAAATCAATTTCCAAAATCCTTAGAAACAATAAATCTAACTTTTGTAATAATTTTAGTAATTCGGACATACTCGAAATCTATCAATATTTAAAACCTTTGAAAACTTTCAAATTGAAAGTTTCAATTTCTCATGAACATATAACAAAATTCTAAAGTTATTCCAAAAGCAAGGAATGTCATCAAACGAAAATCAAACGATTACATAAACGATATTTTATACTTAATTCCCAAAGCATTCGAAATTATAGTTTTCCTACTTTCCAAAGCAATTAAAATCATGATGTTTCAAACACTTTTTCAAAAACAACATTTTATACCTATTTCAAAACATTTAGAAATCATAATTTTTTTCAATCATTTTCATAAGCAATATTTTTATAACAAATTGAAAACATTCAAAAATCTGAATTTTTTCTTTATAACACTTGAAATGTATTCGAAATCCTTATTTTCAAACCATCAAATCAATACCAAAATATGATACTTTCTTTCTTTCACTTTCTTTATTTTCAAAACACAAATTTAGCTTGTAAATCAAACAAATCTCATTTATAATTTCCAAAATTTCTAAATTCCATCATTTTCAAGCATATCAATCCAAAGGATTTTAAACCTCAAGGTCAATGAATTCATTAATTTCTCATTCAAAACTAAGAAAGTAACAATTTAAGTAAATAATTTTTTTAAAAATCAATTCTCTTCTTGATTTTTCAAAACATGATTTCTTGAAATAATTCAAACATAATAAATAATAATTTCTTACATACCCTTTTTTTAAAACCATATTTTCCTCAAATTCTTCAATTTTTCAAACTTTTCCTCAAATCTTTCCCAAACAATATATTTAAAACATAGACTAAATTTCTTAAAGCATTTCTTAAATCATTCCAAGACAATAATTTAATCATAACGATTGAACAATATACATCAAATAATTTGAAAACAACGCAAATAACCATTAAATGATTTTATCAAATTCTCCGAAACAAAGATAATAATATTTTCAAACATTCGAATCACAACGAATTTAACGATTCGTAAACCATTCCCAAATCAAAATTCGAAAACACTACTTATAAACATTTTTTCTTTCTTGAAATTTCAAAATCACATAATGAACTTATAATTCAATAAATAAATATATTACCCACCTTATATCCATGCTAACAACTTGCTTTGTGCCTCAATTGCTCCAAAGCCTCCTTCTTTCTTCCAATTTAACATTCCCTAAAGCAATTTCATCAAAATTCAATCTCATAAATAACTTAATCCTTCAATTTGATGCATAAGTCATCAATTCATAATAATTCCAAGATATGTACATTAATTTCTAAAATCTCCAAATTCCAAATTGAACCTAAACCAATTCAATCAAATTCAATATCATAATTAACTTAATTTCTCAAATTGAGCTTAGAAAACATTAATTCCTCACATATTCAAGCTATTTCAATCTCCAATTTTGAAAATCTCCAATTTTCAAAATTGACCTAAACCAATTTACACAAATTCAATACCATAAATCACAATTTCTTCAAAATTGATTTCATATTTCACCAATTCCTACTATTATTGATGATTCTACATCATTAATTCACAAAATCTCCAAATTTCTAATTTGACCTAAACCCTAATTTACAATTTTTCAAATTAAACTTCACCTAAAGCATAAACATCAAAATTAACTTAGGATATCTCAAATTCATCACTAATTCAAGCAATCTAAAGCAACAATTTCAAAAACCCCCAAATTTCAAACTTTGACATAATCCTAATCACTCAATTAACCAAAATTAAATCTCACTTAAGGCATATTCATCACAATTGACTTTATAAACTACAAACCTATATCATTTTTCATGATTCTAAGCCATCAATTTTCAAAAATCCCAACTTCTAAAATTGGGCAAAATCTCTACCCACACAAAATCCAAAATTAAATCTAACATACTTGACAATCTCTCAAATTAACTTCAAAGACCACAAACCCACATCATAATCATGCTAAATCAACCAAAAGCTCATCAAAATTTATCAAAAAACTTAAAACTTAAAGATTTTCTTTTACCTCTTCCACCTCCATTTTCGGATATGCTAAGCCCCAAGAGAAGTTTTCCTCTTCTTCCATATGTTTCCTCTTGAAACTACTTCAAAATCCTTTAAGAACCCAAGAGAAATTCGAAACTCACCTTATTTTTCTTCTTTCTCCAACACCATCCGAAGCTTCTCCATGCTTCTCCTTCTTATTTTCTTCTTCTTTTCACTCAATGTCGACTTTCCTTTAACAAAAACGACAGCCCTTTCATTTATATGTGGCCATGTCATTTAATGATAGTTAATTGACCAAAATGCCCCTTCATTTAAGCAATATTCCACCATTGTCCCTGCACAGGATTTTGAAAAACTGACTACTTGCGTCCTGATTTCCAGCATCTAAAAAAATAATTTGAACAAAATTTCTTCTTGAAAAATGTTCCTTTAGATCATACGAATCCAACGCCACCAACCGCGCTCAATTCGGATCAGAAATGAAGAAGTTATAACCGAAATACTATCGGACCTTCACAAAATCCGAGGCTGAACATTAACATAACTTCAGTCCAGAAATAAACAATCTTAGGGATGAAATTAAATTTTGATCCCTTCACATGATTTGTAGCCCCATATCTTAATTTTATTTGCCCTCAATAATCAACTCAATCGGAGTTGTACAGCTCCCGAATTTCGCAAAATACCGAACCATGTTCAAAAAATTATCCAACTTATAACCTATAACCAAATCTCTTACTTTGGTTCAATCAATCTCTTTCCATTTAATCTCCTAAAAATCATAATTCTTCATGAAAATGAAATTAATCGTCTTAGGAATCCAACGCTTCCAGAATCAAATCAATCGGATGTCGGACGAAGGAATTATAAGCAAAAGATTACAAAAGGGATCGGATTAAAAACAAAGTATCGAAACTTCAAAACCGAACTTTTCCAAAATCATATCTCTATCCCGAACTCGGAATTTGACAAATTTGGTGTCAATAAAAAGATCAAAGGAAGCTCTACAACTTCCCTGAAGTACTCGAAATCAAATTAGGTCTCGAAAGAGGTCAAAACCTCAATCAAAGATTCTGTCCAAAACAGCTTTTCCTAAACGACTTCCAATTTTTAATCACTCACAACTCCTAGCCCCGATATCGAAAAATTGCAAACTTTATATCAATGGAAAGATAAAAACATCATCTAAAACTTTCATGAAGACCACTTACTCCAATTCAAACTAAATCTATACGACGAGTGGCCTCGAAGCATAGAATACACAAATCTATACTTAATAGCATTTTCAAAACAAAGCATATCTTTAGAAAATCATATCTCTCAATCCCGACATCGAAAAATAGCAAACTTTATGTCCACAAAAAGCTCTCGACAGAGGCTACAATTTTCATGTTGATCATTTTCTCGAATTTTGCCTAAATCAAAAAGTTAACTTTTCTTCAATAAGTCAAACTCGGCGAACTTTGATGATCATAACTCTCTTCCGATATCGAAAAATATCAAACTTTATGGCTACAGAAAACTCTTAACATAAACTACAAGTTTTCAGAAGACAATTTTCACAAATTTTGCCTCAAACAAAGGTCAACTCTCTCAAGTCAAACTTTCTATCTCCAAAAATCAACTTTCTTAATTTTTCAAATTCTCCCACTTTTCTCTTTATTTCTTGATTTTCTACTAACTTTTCAATCAATTCATTCGCTTAAACTTTCATAACCCATACAAATCTCCACAATTATCAAATACATTGAAAACTCATAATTCTTTTCTCAAAATTTCCTTAAAGCATAATTTCATCTATAACATAATACTTAAACAAAACACTCATTCAATTTCATTTACTATTTCTAAATTCCAATTAAAGATCGGGGTCCAACATTTCTCCCCCTCTTAAAAGAATTTCGTCCTCGAAATTCATACTTGCTTAGACACCAAGTAACTTTTTCTCTTACTTTTTAACACTGGTTACACAATTTCTAACTGATTTCTCGTCATACCTATATCATAGCAAAACAATGTTTCATTTTATCTTATCTCCAAACAGTCATTCTTTCATCTCACAAAAGTATAATTAATTTAATTTCATCCAAATGCTATCATTCAATTCAAATCTCAATTTTCATCATCACAAACCTAAAATTCATCAAAGTTCTTGTCCCTAATCAATCACTTAATTAGCTCTTCAAATATTTCATAAAAATCCATCTCCATGCTCATCTTTCACTCACAAATGGATATACAAAATCAAATCATCCTAATTCCTCATGAACTTCAAATCTCAATTTCATGCACAATTTCCTAAAATCACTTAACATTCTTATCATCTTCATCTATCAAGCACTTTGGTGTGCACTATATCTTTATCACAATCTCACAAATTCAATCTTATGCTTGAGTATTCTTCTTATACACATCAGCTAGACACAAACGCCCAAGTACGATCATAATACTGGGCTCTGATACCATAAATATTGGGACCCGATTCAGAAACCGGATCTCAACCGAAAAACGAAGAACGAAGGAAACGAAAGCGAATGGAAACGAAAATTTTGCATCGAAATTTCGAATCGGAAACAACGATACTTAACAAACGGAGCCGACATCCGAGAATAATCAAGAACACATAAACACATTCGCGTTGGAAACCTAGACTATCCAAACTCGGTATAATTTTTTTTTCTCTTATTCATTCCTTTTCTCTTTACTCAATCACATTCAAATCATAATAAATCCATACAATTTCCTTTTTGGAAATTTATCCTCATATAACACTCAATTCATATAATATGTCTTAATCACGCAAATCTCATCTTTACCAAACTAACTTTAATTCTTATTCTTATCTTAACCCGATTTTACCGAAAATCGGCAAGATAACTATTTGTATTTTGACACCCAAAATTTCTGCAGAGGCAAAATACACTTCTAATATCTCAACCCAACGACCTGAAATCAACATCGGACCTCCCGTCCGAATCCAAACACCAATGAAACGCACATCTAACCCTAACACTTCAAAATCTCAATCGATCATATAAAATCTCAATCAACCCCACCACATTCAATATCTCAAATCCATATACAAAATCCACATTCAATATCCAATTACATACATAAAGCATAATCATTCTCATTATGATCATAAAATCAATATCCAAGTCTCGAATTCATATCTGATTCGAAATCACTTATAATCCCATAACTCATTTCCATACACAAATTCATATGCATATCCATACTAAAATCCAAGTTACTCATAATCTAACTTATACTGATTACAAAACATATAAATATCGAAATCGACGTCTTGACCATCTTTCATCTAATCTCCCTTTCGAATACGGAGATGAGGATGAAAGGGGTGAGTTCGAAGCTTCGTGGGTAACATATTTATAAACCGAATAATAAGCGAAATCATTTTCATCACTTTTAGCCAAAAGGCTTATCTTTTCAAACTTTGCAAACCTTTCCCATTCGGAAATTTTATCCAAAAACTCATTTTCAAACTTTTCAAAACATTCATAAACCTTCATCAACATTTTCTAAGATTTTCTCAACATCTTCATTTATTTCAAAACATTCATAAATGATTTCGAAATTTCATGATTAAAAATTCACTTTCATTTCTCAAGTTCTCAAACTTTTCACAAATCATGCAAATTTTCAACATGAATGCATCACGTGAGATAAATTTCACGCACATAAACAAAATAAAAATCACATAACATAACAGAATGGTTTGGTTTGGTCTAACAGACGTCTTGCACATTCCGCGCGGTCATGTGCAACAGTGAACAAAGGGAGTCCGAATCGGAACTCCTAAGCCACTTGGCGTAGGAGAAGGCTATCGAGGGAGACAGTGCTGACTCTACGGAGGGACTGACCAAACCCATACAATTCACATATTCATGCTTAAAACAAGCGATTGCTCAAGGCACTTTTCGAAATTTCACATTTCATGTCGTGTCTTACTAGACACGATTACATTCACTAAGCACATAATTTCATATGTCATATTGCAAAAATACTGATTCACCAATCAATTTCTTACAAATTCACAATCATTCATCAAACAAGTATGCAACACAAAATAGATAACAACTTTATCAATTCCTTTGAAACATAATTCTCACACATTTAAAATCATAATACACATTTCTCATCCAAATTTAAACCACAATTTTCACCTTTTATTCAAAAGCAAGTAAAAATCACTAATCATTTTAATTTCTTAAATCGATTTCCAAAAGCATTTCTCTCCTTGATTTTCTAAAAAACATAAATAACAATTTCTTTAAATAATTGAACATAATGAATAGCAATTTCTTAAATCAATTTCCAAAATCCTTAGAAACAATAAATCTAACTTTGTAATAATTTTATAATTCCAGACATACCAAAATCTATCAATATTTAAAACCTTTGAAAACTTTCAAATTGAAAGTTTCAATTTCTCATGAACATATAACAAAATTCCTAAAGTTATTCCAAAAGCAAGGAATGTCATCAAACGAAAATCAAGCAGTTACATAAGCGATATTTTATACTTAATTCCCAAAAGCATTCGAAATCATAGTTTTCCTACTTTCCAAAACAGTGAAATCATGATGTTTCAAACACTTTTCAAAACAACATTTTATACCTATTTCAAAACATTTAGAAATCATATTTTTTCAATCATTTTCATAAGCAATATTTTTATAACAAATTGAAAACATTCAAAATCTGAATTTTTTCTTTATAACACTTGAAATGTATTCGGAAATCCTTATTTTCAAACCAGTCGAAATCAATACCAAAATCCGATACTTTCTTTCTTTCACTTTCTTTATTTTTCAAAACACAAATTTAGCTTGTAAATCAAACAAATCCCATTTATAATTTCCAAAATTTCTAAATTCCATCATTTTTCAAGCATATCAATCCAAAGGATTTTTAAACCTCAAGGTCAATGAATTCATTAATTTCTCATTCAAAACTAAGAAAGTAACAATTTCGTAAATAACTTTTTAAAAAAATCAATTCTCTTCTTGATTTTTCAAAACATGATTTCTTGAAATAATTCAAACATAATAAATAATAATTTCTTACATACCCCTTTTTTAAAACCATATTTTCCTCAAATTCTTCAATTTTTCAAACTTTTCCTCAAATCTTTCCCAAACAATATATTTAAAACATAGACTAAATTTCTTAAAGCATTTCTTAAATCATTCCAAGACAATAATTTAATCATAACAATTGAACAATATACATCAAATAATTTGAAAACAACGCAAATAACCATTATATGATTTTATCAAATTCTCAAAACAAAGATAATAATATTTTCAAACATTGAATCACAACGAATTTAACGATTAAATAAACCATTCCCAAATCAAAATTGAAAACACTACTTATAAACATTTTTCTTTCTTGAAATTTCAAAATCACATAATGAACTTGCAATTCAATAAATAAATATATTACCCACCTTATATCTATGCTAACAACTTGCTTTGTGCCTCAATTGCTCCAAAACCTCCTTCTTTCTTCCAATTTAACATTCCCTAAAGCAATTTCATCAAAATTCAATCTCATAAATAACTTAATCCTTCAATTTGATGCATAAGTCATCAATTCATACTAATTCCAAGATATGTACATTAATTTCTAAAATCTCCAAATTCCAAATTGAACCTAAACCAATTCAATCAAATTCAATATCATAATTAACTTAATTTCTCAAATTGAGCTTAGAAAACATTAATTCCTCACATATTCAAGCTATTTCAATCTCCAATTTTGAAAATTCCCAATTTTCAAAATTGACCAAAACCAATTTACACAAATTCAATACCATAAATCACAATTTCTTCAAAATTGATTTCATATTTCACCAATTCCTACTATTATTGATGATTCTACATCATTAATTCACAAAATCTCCAAATTTCTAATTTGGCCTAAACCTCTAATTTACAATTTTTCAAATTAAACTTCACCTAAAGCATAAACATCAAAATTAACTTAGGATATCTCAAATTCATCACTAATTCAAGCAATCTAAAGCAACAATTTTAAAAACTCCCAAATTTCAAACTTTGACATAATCCTAATCACTCAATTAACCAAAATTAAATCTCACTTAAGGCATATTCATCACAATTGACTTTATAAACTACAAACCCATAGCATTTTCCATGATTCTAAGCCATCAATTTTCAAAAACCCCAACTTCTAAAATTGGGCAAAATCTCTACTCACACAAAATCTAAAATTAAATCTAACATACTTGACAATCTCTCAAATTAACTTCAAAGACCACAAACCCACATCATAATCATGCTAAATCAACCAAAAGCTCATCAAAATTTATCAAAAAACTTAAAACTTAAAGATTTTCTTTTACCTCTTCCACCTCCATTTTCAGATATGCTAAGCCCCAAGAGAAGTTTTCCTCTTCTTCCATATGTTTCCTCTTGAAACCACTTCAAAATCCTTTAAGAACTCAAGAGAAATCCGAAACTCACCTTATTTTTCTTCTTTCTCCAACACCATCCGAAGCTTCTCCATGCTTCTCCTTCTTATTTTCTTCTTCTTTTCACTCAATGTCGACTTTCCTTTAACAAAAACGACAGCCCTTTCATTTATATGTGGCCATGTCATTTAATGATAGTTAATTGACCAAAATGCCCCTTCATTTAAGCAATATTCCACCATTGCCCCTGCACAGGATTTTGAAAAACTGACTACTTGCGTCCTGATTTTCTGCATCTAAACGAAATAATTTGGACAAACGTTCTTCTTGAAAAATGCTCCTTTAGATCATACGAATCCAACGCCACCAACCGTGCTCAATTCGGAACAGAAACGAAGAAGTTATAGCCGAAATACTATCGAACCTTCACAAAATCCGAGGTTGAACATTAACATAACTTCAGTCCAGAAATAAACAATCTTAGGGATGAAATTAAATTTCGATCCCTTCACATGATTTGTAGCCCCATATCTTAATTTTATTTTCCCTCAATAATCAACTCAATCGGAGTTGTACAACTCCCGAATTTTGCAAAATACCGAACCATGTTCAGAAAATTATCCAACTTATAACTTATAACCAAATCTCTTACTTTGGTTCAATCAATCTCTTTCCATTTAATCTCCTAAAAATCATAATTCTTCGTGAAAATGAAATTAATCGTCTTAAGAATCCAACTCTTCGAGAATCAAATCAATCGGAAGTCGGACGAAGGAATTATAAGCAAAAGATTACAAAAGGGATCGGATTAAAAACAAAGTATCGAAACTTCAAAACCGAACTTTTCCAAAATCATATCTCTCTATCCCGAACTCGAAATTTGACAAATTTGGTGTCAATAAAAAAGATCAAAGGAAACTCTACAACTTCCCTGAAGTACTCAAAATCAAATTAGGTCTCGAAAAAGGTCAAAACCTCAATCAAAGATTATGTCCAAAACAACTTTTCCTAAACGACTTCTAATTTTTAATCGCTCATAACTCCTAGCCCCGATATCGAAAAATTGCAAACTTTATATCAATGGAAAGATAAAAATATCATCTAAAACTTTCATGAAGACCACTTACTCCAATTCAAACTAAATCCATACGACGAGTGGCCTCGAAGCATAGAACATACAAATCTATACTTAATAGCATTTTCAAAACAAAGCATATCTTCGGAAAATCATATCTCTCAATCCCGACATCGTAAAATAGCAAACTTTATGTCCACAAAAAGCTCTCGATAGAGGCTACAATTTTCATGTTGATCATTTTCTAAAATTTTGCCTAAATCAAAAAGTCAACTTTTTCTTCAATAAGTCAAACTCCAAGCGAACTTTGACTGATCATAACTCTCACTTCCGATATCGAAAAATATCAAACTTTATGGCTACAGAAAACTCTTAACATAAACTACAAGTTTCCAGAAGATAATTTTCTCAAATTTTACCTCAAACAAAAGTCAACTCTCTCAAGTCAAACTTTCTATCTCCAAAAGTCAACTTTCTTAATTTTTGAAATTCTCTCACTTTTCTCTTTATTTCTTGATTTTCTACTAACTTTTCAATCAATTCATTCGCTTAAACTTTCATAACCCATACAAATCTCCACAATTATCAAATATATTGAAAACTCATAATTTTTTTTCTCAAAATTTCCTTAAAGCATAATTTCATCTATAACATAATACTTAAACAAAACTCTCATTCAATTTAATTTACTATTTCTAAATTCCAATTAAAGATCGGGATCCAACAGCGTTCTTCTCGATCAACTCCTCTTGGTGCCTACGTGTGCGTCAACCTCTGAAGCTTTCCCTTTAAAGCGTTGTTTTGGTTGCGTTAGTTGCGTCTCTGCATCATTTTGGTGATCGCCCCTGGTGTTTATGCACTGCAGCTCTCCCTCACTGTTTTCGTGATGTGACAATTTAGTTCCTCACCTAATGTAAACCTAACACACCGATCTTTGCCTGCGTTTTCTCCTCTTTGCCTTTGCGTTTTCTTGTCCCACAGTTGCTCGTTTTACCTCTGTCTTGATTGCGTTTTTGGACTCCCATGTGCTGCCGTTTTTGTTCTCTTTTAACTTCGGTGTATTTTATATTTCTCAATTGGTAAGTTGCTTTTTAATGTATTTGCCAGACGCACAAAAATTTTCAGACTTCTTGACGATAAAATTGCAAGGCAAACTTCTTTTTTTGGTTAATACAGGAAAACTAGCAATACATAAACAAACACCCTAGCTAACGCAGAGATCTGTGGTATAAGGCAACGTGTTGATCTTGTTGTAACTGAGCCATGATAGTAAGTGGAGGCTCTTGTAAGGCATGGACTCCTGGGCTTGACAATGTTGCAAAAGAGGCCAGTTTATCTGCACATTGGTTCCCTTTGCGATACACGTGTTGCAGCTTCACCTCCCAGGCACGGTGGAGTAGCCCACGAGTACCTGCCACCAAGAAAGAGTAATCAGTCGAGGGCATAGTAGCAGAGGAAAGAATATTGATCATCTCAAGTGAATCCACTTCGACGATCACTCTTCGAAATCTGAACTCCCAGGCTAAGGTAAGACCAAAATGAACTCCCCAAAGTTCAGTGTTAATCAGCAAAGCCTATCCAATGTGATGGATAAATCGTGCACCATTGATTGTGACAATCCCTAATCAATCCTCCAGCAGCAGCATTATTTGGCTCCGGTTTGATTGCTCCGTCAGTATTTAACTTGAACCAGCCATCCATCGGTTTGTCCTAACCTGTAAAATGGCCTATCGGGATGCCTTGATCCTGGTAGACATTGCGTTTCACTTCCTTCGCCCTAATTATCTATGTGGCATAATCCATAACTGCTTTGGGTCCGTCTGTTGGCCATTCACAATCATATTCAAAAATATTTTTGTTACGCCATTGCCTCACACTCCAGCAGACAACACCATAAATGATGGTCCATGGAATTTGGAATATTTGAGATTGTTTCTAGAGATTGGAATTAACCCACCGCTCCACATATTGTTGAAAAAATTCTATGCCAACCACTTCAGAAGGAAATTTATGCCAAAAATCTTGAACAATCTGACAATCGCGAAGAGCATGTAAAATGAACTTTTCAGACTAACACGCATAGTAGTTGCTATCTATAGTGAGGTGTCTAGTCACTCGTTGCTGATTGGTCAAGAGCTTTTGGTTCATCATGAGCCAAAGGAATGCCTGAATCCGTTGGAGACCAGCCCATTTCCAAATTAACCCCTAAATGTTGCCGGACGCAGACGGAATAGTGCCTTCAATAAAATCATAAATAGAGGCGGTTGTGAACCGACCATGATTTGTTGGCCCCCAAATTATGGTATCTTCCTCGGCAGTGTCTGAAGTGAGATATATCTCTGCAATTTCCATATAGACTGTGGAAGGAAGATATTGTTGGAAACGATTCCACTGCCAATGATTGTCGTCAGTCATGTACTTCGCTACCGTATCGTAGAGCACACTGTCAGGAAGTGGGGTGGTCGCCACTGTCATTAGGGGTCCCCAATCATTAACCCAGTTTTCCAACCAGAATAGAGCTTTCTGCCCATTTGCTAGCTTCTATTTAATGCCTTGTCGCTGAAGCCCCTGGCTTATCTAAATTGAGAGGGATAGATTGGGGTTTCAAACGATATTTAGCCTTTAAGATGCGGGCCCAGAGCGTTGTTGGATTCGTAAGCAAAGCCCATCCGAGTTTGGTCAAGAGAGCGTCATTGGAAGAGCGTATACGCTTTACGCCAAGACCCCCTGCAGCCTTGGGTTGGCATACTGCCTCCCAATTTACTAAATGCATTTTTCGTTGGGCTCCCGTGGATCCTCAAATAAAATCTCTCATAAGGCGCTCCAATTCATCGCAGAGTTGCCGAGGGATCCTCACAGTCTACATAGTAAATATGGGAAGGGCAGAAATAACTGATTGTGTTAAGATAACTCTCTCGGCTAGGGATAAGACTTTTTCTCGCCAACTGGAGAGTTTGTTGCAAACATTATCCATGATATGTTGGTAAGTACGCCTCCTGGTATGCTAATGAAGTAATGGGACACCTAAATACTTTTCGAGATTATTGGTCCTCGTGATGTTTAGGCTTTGGCTAAACCTATGCGTCAAATTAGGGGGGATGTTTTTTGAGAAATAGATTTGAGTCTTGTCCAGATTGAATTTTTGTCCAAAAGATTAACAAAAAACCTCAAGAGTTCGAACAATGATACTCGTTTGGGCCTTTATGGCTTCCCCAAAATGAACCAAGTCATCCGCAAAAAAAAGATGAGAGATTGTCGGACCATTAGGGCCTAGCTTTAACGGATTCCATATACCTTGATCCACCGCCTGAGAAATGAGATGTCCTAGCCTTTTCATGCATAAAACAAAAAAGTAAGGCGAAAGGGGATCGCCTTGGTGAATACCCATAAGGGCTTGAAAGGATCCGTACAGGTACCTTACCAGTCAACTTGCATTGTGACCGTCGTCTTACACTTTATAATGACGCGAATTAATTGGTCTGGGATTCCAATATCTATGAGAGTATTATAGATAAAATCTCACCGAATTTTGCCATATGTTTTTTCCAAGTCAACTTTGATCGCTAAATAACCCGTCTTCTCTTGTTTCTTGCGCATTGAATAAATGACTTTTTGTTCAATGATGATATTATCTGTTATTTGTCGGCCAGGAATAAAACTGCACTGAGTCTCCTGCACAAGTTGTTCCATCTGAGGCTTTAGCCGATTCACAATGACTTTTGAAATTATCTTATAGAGAACAGTGCAAAGAATAATCAGACGGAATTGCAATATAGTAGAAGGGGAGGGGATTTTTGGAATCAGTACCAGAATGATATGATTTAAATCCTCTTCCCATCGGCCTTGGCTAAAGATCTATGTGATGAAATCCACCTCTGTGGGACCAACCTTATCCCATTGTTTATGAAAGAATAATGCACTAAAACCATCGATCCCCGAAGCTTTATTAGCATTCATATCAAAGACCGCCTTCTTAACCTCGATGGAATGGATCGGTAGATGGAGTTCACGGACTCCCTCCTCTACTAACGATGGAAAGGCATAAGTGATCGGAAACTAAGGCGTAGTTCCTTCATTATCAATGTAATGGTGAACAAAGAAATTTCTTACAATCAGGCGCAGTTGATCCGGATCTGAGATGCTCGACCCAGTCAAATCTATGAGGCTTATAATCCTAAGTTCTTACGATGAGCAAGAGTGGGGGTGTGATAGTATTTAGTATTTCAATCTCCTTGAGAGATCCATTCGTAGCAGGCTTGCTGATGCCAGAAAATTTCTTCCTCATACAAGACTTGGGTAAGATCCTCACTTAGTTGCTCTTCCAAAGCAAGTAAAGGATCCAAGTTATCAGTCGTATGCCCTCCAGCCTAGCTAGGAGACGTTTTTTTTTCCTATGGAAGAGATTATTGACGTCTGACTTGTTCCATTTCAAGAGTTGTGTGGAGAACGTCTCTAGCGATTGCTCATCGTCGCCACAGCAGGTAACCAATGCTCGGATACCACCCCTTCAACGCCGAGGTGGGTGATTCAAATATTTTGAAATAAAAACCCCGAAAAGTCTGTCAGTCGAGGAGGGTTGCGGTATAGTTGAATCAACATTGGTTTATGATCAGAGCCCATGAAGGGAAGATGCTGATTCACCATGTTAGGAAACTCCTGAAGCTAATTAGTGGAACCTAAACCTCTATCGAGTTTAGCTTGAATCAGTCCTACAAGGCAAACTTCTTCATTCCAATTTTTTCTCCATGGTAGATTAAGTGAGATTTGAAGCCAAACTTCATGCTTTCTACGAAGAAACAAAAAAATAAAATAAATAACAAACTCATTGAAAACAAATAAAATAACCTAAAAATGATACTAAAATGAATGAATGAATATGCAAAATAAATGCAAATATGACCTAATTACCTATATGAATTGGACTAAACACTGTGCAACAAGTGAATGATTTATATCATATTAGATGACGCTGGGGGAATTAGTTGAACCAACCATATAATCAAAGAGAATTAACTTGTACCATATAAGATTGAAAAATAAAACAAAAACTCAATCAAACTTGACTAAGAAACAATCAAAGATATAGAGAAAATTGCCTGCCTCCTGTGTCGTTTTTTTGGTCCACCAGAATGAGTTAAAATGAGTGAGAGAATTACGTAGCGTTTGGTTCATGTCTCCATGGGTGGAGAAAGATGATAGGGACACAAAGTCCTGTGCGTGTTAATATTTTCTTGCTGTTCCTACCTATTTTTGTTTCGATTCCAGAGCACAAGGACATAAATTTTTGTTCCTTTCAAGACTGTGGTACAAGATTTCTTATCTCCGTCTCCGAAACAAAATATATATGCAACTTCTAGAAATACCCCTCCTGTCACATAAATAATTTTTATTCTTAATTATATTATTAAACTTATCATCATCATCATCATCATCATCATTATTATTATTATTATTATTATTATTATTATTATTATTATTATTATTATTATTATTATTATTATTATTATTATTATTATTAATTATTATTATTATTATTATTATTTATTATTATTATAAATTTTGTACTTATTATTATTATTATTGTTGTTGTTGTTGTTGTTGTTGTTATTATTATTATTATACAAAATTAATTTTCTTATTATTATTTTATAATCATTATTATTCATAATTAATTTTTATTATTATTGTGATTATTAAATTCCTTATTATTATTAATTTTCTTCCTCTTCTTCTTCTTCTTCTATTATTATTATTATTATTATTATACAAAATTAATTTCTTGTTATTGTTGTTATTATTATTATTTGTTAATTTTTTACTAATACAAATTCTTCGTTTAAAATAATCAATGAATTATATATTTCCAATCATATTATATTGCAAGAGAATTTTAGTCATTAACCATGCTTTTTATATTCATCAACTTCAACCAAACACATTTATGTCCTCGAGGCGAGACTACTTTTATCTGCTTTGTCCATCATAACCAAATACCTCACTTTCTTCAATTTTTGTTCTATCCTGTCTCCAAATTTTGTCTCGTTCCATTTTTATATATAAGAGACAGTAACCAAACGCAACGTTAGGGTTGAAAGAGTAAGAGAATTAGGGTAATTCAGTGATGGGAGTTTTCATCAATTTATATTAGATGAGGAATGTTTGATATTTTGTTGTGGCGACACTTTTTAATTTTCCCAGTTTTCACGTATGGGTCAAAATATATTACTGCACGAGATATGAACGTCCATGATGATAGTGAGGAAGTTAATTTTGTAAGAGAGGATTGTGAAGATCTATTGATGTGACAATTTTGTCGTAGTTTCTCTAAACTAATTTTAAGTTACAATTTTCCCAAATTTTGGTGTATATTTCATTGATTTAAGTTAATTATTTGCTTTTGCTTTACATTACTAACGTAACGTAACTTATATAAAGTGTTATTAATTTACATAACTAAGATAACTTATATAAATTGTTATTATTTTATTTATAAAGTAACTCATACATAATGTTATTATAATACACTACTATGATAACTTTTCTAAAGTATTATTATTTTACATTTATTAAAGTAACTCATATAAAGTGTTATTGATTTACATTACTAACATAACTTATATAAAGTGTTATTAATTTACATAACTATGATAACTCATATAAATTGTTATTATTTTATTAATAAAGTAACTCATACATAATGTTATTATAATACCTTATTATGATAACTTTTCTAAAGTGTTATTATTTTACATTTACTAAAGTAACTCATATAAAATGTTATTGATCTATATTACTAACGTAACTTATATAAATTGTTTTAATTTACATAACTAAGATAACTCATACAAAATGTTATTATAATACACTATTATGTTAACTTTTCTAAAATGTTATGATTTTATATTTACTAAAGTAACTCATATAAAGTGTTGTTGATTTACATTACTAATGTAACTTATATAAATATAAAGTGTTATTAATTTACTTAACTAAGATAACTCATATAAATTGTTATTATTTTATTAATAAAGTAATTCATACATAATGTTATTATAATACACTATTATGATAACTTTTCTAAAGTGTTATTATTTTACATTTACTAGGATAACTTATATGAAATGTTATTATTTTACATTACTAAGGTAACTCAAATCAATTGTTATTATTTTATGATATTAAGATAACTCATATAAAGTGTTATAAAATTATTATTAAAGTAATTAATATAAAGTGTCATTATTTTACACCACTTTCATAAGATCTTAAAATAGTGACCTTTTATAACGTTTAGTAACACTTAAAAATTGTTATCAATGATAAATTATATGTTATAAAATCATAAAATGTTACTTATTAAATTAAGAATCATAACATTTTAAGATATAATGTTACAAGTAGATAGTTATTTTATAATATATTGTTAAAAGTGTTAATGTTTAGTGTTATTGTATGCCATTTTTGTTCCGGTCGATGATGAACTGCATTGCGTTCAGGCGCCATTCAATGTAAGGCTTTACGCACCGCCTTTCAAGAAGGAGCCGAAGATAGTTCAACGACTTGCCCCATTGCGCATAACCGCTTTGAGGATTTTAAGTCGCTATTCCTTAACCGGTTAACTACGAGTAAACAGCCACGAAGGCGCCTTGAAGTAATGCAATGACCCAAGGAAGGAACGAGAGTTTGCAGGAGTTCATCACCCGATTTAACAATGAAGTTGTCGAAGTTCTTGACCTTACTTGCTCGTCCATGTTGGCTGCTTTGATGAGCAATACGAGGGACGAAGAGTTCAAAAAGTCGCTAGCTCTCTATCAGCCCAGGACTATCCAAGAGATAAGAAATCGGGCTGACAAATACATACAGCTGGAGGAAGTGTTGAAAAACACAAAGCTCAGAGCGGATGACCAGCGCCGAGTAGTAGTCTGGATGACTCGCATAAGCGGCGGAAGGATCGGTCTGGCGGAGAAGCCGATCGATCAAAATGACTAGAGCGAGAGTCCTTCACTCCGCTCAGCAAAGCGATCTGCAGCAATCTTGGGAGGTCATGAGAGCGGAAGGAGAATCCCTCCGAGAACCTAATAAATTGAACACTCCTCTAAAAAAAAGGGATTCTTCTTTATATTGTCGTTTCCACAGAGATATCGGTCATGACACGGAGGATTGCTGGGACCTAAAGAAAGAAATCAAACTCCTTATCCAGAGGGGAAGACTGGGTAGATTTTTGAAGTACGACAGAAATGTCGATCCAAGTAATGAGGGCAGGAACGGTCGGTCAGACAACCGGCGACAACCTTGAAGGCAAAACGATAGAAATGATAGAGGGAGGCAGAATGAGAAAACTGACGATCGACGCGAAGCGAGAGGACAGTCCAAGGCAAGAGGCGATAGAAACACCGGACAACAAGATGACCGACCGGTTAGGGTCATTAACATGATCTTTGGTGGTAGTGCAGCAGGCGAGTCCACCGTTAAAGGAAGAAAGAGGTATGCCAGGCAGGTCGGTGAAGACTTGTCAGCCAAGAGAAAGAAGCAGAACGGTGGGATGATACCATTCGACGAATCTGATCTAGATGGTGTTAGTTGTCCTCATGATGACGCGCTCGTAGTAAATCTGAACATGGATGGTAACGAGGTGAAACGGGTAATGATCAATACGGGCAGCTCAGTCGATGTAACATCCCGTTACCGATGGGAAGGTTAAATGGGTAATTTGGGACGGGATAGGATTTTACCGCATAATATCGACTGAACATTCATTTGGCCTCTAATTGTAGAGGATTGAGTCATTTGACACATGCACACATAGGTACATGCATTCATGACTTTTCCCGACATTTAATTGTGATACGGTTGTGAATTGTCAAAATTGTGAATAATTAGGTCTGCTTTTGACCTAAGGAGAATTGGGGAATAATTGGGAATTTCGGAAGAATTGGGTTTGAAGATGTGAATAGGAAATGTTCTAGAGTAATTGCTAATTGATAGTGACTCTTGAAATTTTCCGAAAAATTAGGAGAAAATCCGGACCAAAATTTTTGAGTGTCGGACGATTATTTGCTTAGTCTTGAAATAATTGTCCAATGGCTATGGAAATTTAAAAATATGATTTTAGGAATTTTATATGTCGAGTCATCGAACTTCGGAGAAAAATCGGATTGGAAATGATCGTGAAAAGAGTAACAGAGTTACTGGTATTAAGAGAAAAATGGGACAAATCACTTATAAATGCTTTATATTTCGAATTGAAGAGAAAAAGGAATTCTCTTCTTCTCTCCTAGGGCACGATCGGTTCCTCTCCTTGGTGAGTTTCGATTCTTCCTCCATGATTATCGTCTCTTCCTCTCTTTGTGATTTTCATTGTTAGCTTGTCTGATTCTTGAGGAAGACAAAGTTTTGTTGAGGTTGGAGAAGCACCGTGGGTGAAGAGAGAAGATGAAAGAATTGTAGGGATTTTCGGGAGATTTGAGATTCAAGCTTGATTTGGTAAGTGAATTGGTTTTAATGTTGTTATTTATGTGTTAAATGCATTCATGGGGTTAAATATAAAAGATTGTGGTAGTTGGTTGTGAGTTAGGATTGTTTAGAGAGAGAAAATGGCGAAAACTCGTCGGACAAGACGACTGGGAGTCCGCACGTCGTGGCGCGTCTGCGCTGCGACGCGGCGAGAAAATTGTGTTCTCGCTGCGGCGAGCCTTCCTTTTACTCGCTGCGGCGAGCTTACTGAAGCACGTCGCGGCGAGCCTCCAAGCCTTGTCGCCGCAACGAACGTCCTCACGTCGTGGCGAGGCTGTTTTTCTTGAATGGATATAGTTTGGTTTTAGAGGCATAATTAATGGTGTAGACCTCCAATTGAGGTGATGTTTGATTCGTTGTGATCTAGATAAAGAGGTCTACAATTGAGGAAATGAATGAGAGTTTGAATTCAGGTTTTTGAGATGCAATTAGTGAAAGACAATTAAGAATGTAATTGTAATTGCAACCTAAGGATGGTTTCTGATAATTGGGGTATAATGTGAGATTTTGAAACTAAATTCAATGTTATTGGAAATTTTAGGAACTGAGCATAATGGGTGAATTTGATCTTGAGAATAGAGATATCGATTTTGAGGTAATACCCTAGCGAGTATAACTTGATAAATTGACTGAATATTCGAATTGAAATTGGGGGAGTTCCGTATTATGTTATCGAATTGAAATCAGTCATTATTGATAAATTGAGTGAAAAGTTAGAAATTTACGAAAGAAAGTGAAATTGGGATATAGTACCGGGAAAGTTATGAATAGGAATAGGTTATCTTTTGATTAAGTCATGTGCGTCATTAAATTATTTCTGATTGTACATTTCAGTAATTGGAAATTAATTGATTGTTATAGAGGCTCCGATGGAACGACGATTCCACGGATATTGCTGAGCATTCCAGGCAGGTAGCTCGGAAGTTCAAGTGAGTAACCTAGTTGGTTCCTCAATATTTGTGTGTTTAATTTCGTACTTATTCCATGTGGATGAAATGGAGGGTTACGTGATTGATTAGATTTGGGAGCGGACGAGGGTGTCAGGGGATCGGTAATTTGTCATTGAAGTGTTAAATGTGTGAAATTGAATGTACATTTGGCATGTGAAATTGGCAATTGGGGCATGTGCATTGCATGCATAAAAGTATGATCGAGATAAAGCGGTTGTATTTGGAGCGACCACCGTATCGTAAGCATATCACGCTAAATATATATGAGAGCTTTAAGCTCAACGCACAGGACCTCAGGTCCAACGTATTCAGAGCCTCAAGCTCAATGTATCAAGGCTTCAAGCTAAATGTTTTCAGAGCCACTGGCTCAACGCAATGTGCCCGTCACTGGGACAGCTTCTGGCGCACGGTCACAACAACGAAAAGAAAATGGAAGTTTCACATGCGCATCGCATATGTATATGATTGACTGTGAAATGTGAAAAATGAAATTGCATGTGATATTTCTGTAAATGCTATTGTGTGATTATGTGATGATTGGGAAATTGATTGTATATGCATGAATTGAGTGAACCATCGATGATGGTTTCTCATTGAGTTCGCAAACTCACCCAATATTGCAATTATTTTTCAGGGATTCAAGAGTACCCCGTTAGATAAACGGGAGTATGAGTACTGCAAGAGTGACAGAGTTTGAAGTCGGGATCGGTTTCATGTCTGCATTTGAGTCATACTGATTAACATGTGTAAATTTGTATTTTTCACAGATTAATAGTGTTATTGTATTGGGCCCAATTTGGCTATGATTATATGTATGTGAACTGAGTTGAGTACTGAAATAGTATCTGATATGAAAATGTTTTCATATTGCGAGCCTAAATTGTTTACCGATTTACGCGCACTTGATTGTTTTCCAAAAGAAAAATGCATTACTGAGTTTTTAAACTACATTGACTGCTCTAGCATACCACCCTCGCGGGTCACGGGCTCGGATATCACAGTAGATGTCGAGTTCGGGTCTCACGGGAGTGGGGTGCTACATTTGTGGTATCAGAGCCCAGAAGTACAATCTTACATAGGCATTCTGAAAAACGTGTCAAGTCACATGCATTTAAGTCATGTCACGGCAGACAATGACAACTGATCCCCAGTCTAGCATGGGAGTCACATGCATAAGCATGTATCAGTCGTTAAGCGGTTAGAGATAGTGAGAGAAATGATGATATGTTAGAATGAGATAAAAGGAAGTTGTGAATATCGTGGAATAAGAAAAAGTGTATGATTCGATCTGGCTAATGAACATTTAGTGTGTTGATATTGGTGGATATATTATGAAATACAATATTGGAGTTATACTGAGGTATATCCTTGAATGTGGGATAGAAATAAAGTTATAGTTGTGGATTGATAAAGGAAAATAGAGATATGTTAGAAAAGACAAAATTGAAAGTGTATAAACATAGTGGATGAAAATAAAATGTTATAATTAGGATTGATTACTATGAAGAGTGTTATGAATAATGATTTATGACTGTGAATCGATTAGGTTAGTGGGAAAACCAAGAATGATTGTATATAACTATGATATTGATTTGAGTGTGAGAATACGTAGGTATGAGGCAATTATGAAAAGATTGAAATGTAAGATACTGATAATGACAGATGAAAAGTGGTTAAGGTTCAGTTGATTTGCCTAAGTGAACACACCTGATTCGGGGAGCCCCGTGGCAAGTGAAAATATTAAGCGTAATTGTCTCGTATATGTGGAGATGGCATGGGAGGAAATTAATGAATTAGTGGATAATTGCTAGTCCGATTTTTATGGAATGAAAGTGTTTATGATAATAAATTGGGAAAGAAGGGAGATTGTTAATGATGCTAGCATAGGTAATGAGCTTGAGGGAATAAAAGAGGGACGTGAGTATAGCAAGGTCCCCATGATTGAGAATTGGTACCAAAAAGAGAAAGGTTATCTAGAATTAAATGTGATTAAAGTGTTCTTAGTAGTATAAGCTACCAATGAGTAAATTGATGTGAATATTTTTTGATAAGATGTAATGATTTTGGTGGTATGTATCTCAACGAACGATATTAAAAGGATGTTACGATTATATGGATTATGGCATAGATTGATCTACATGGGATATTGTGTATAGCTGAAATTGATTTCCTAAGGCATTGAGAATGGTGACAAGAAATGTGATGATTTGTGAAGTTGAGGAACCTTATAAGTAGTATCGATGAAAATAGTAAGAGATTTACTTTCAAAGATGAATTTACCTGAATCGGATTAAGTCGATCAAATGGTTCAATTGATTGGTGATCAATGCAAGGACAATATAGAGATAAATCTGAAAAGAAATAAAAGTGAATTTTGGAGTCCTAATCCTAGCGGAGACTCAAGTGTAAGAGATAAATTGTGCTACCGAAGAAGTGTACATTATGATGATGAGATGAATCCAATTATGTAAGAGATTTACTGAACATTAAGAAAATATTAATTGCGAATATGGGGAGAAAATAGGTTCGTGTATATTTTGTGTAATTATGTTCTGAATGTACGAGATTGATTTGATGAATGTTTATTCTACCCAGGGAGTGATCTATTGCGAATAAATTGGGTTATGTGGAGAAATTAGGGTAAAGGAACATGTGTCAGAATATGTTATGATGAAACTGAGAAAATTATAAGAAAATTGTTTCTCATTGGAGATGTTCGGTATTTGAAGAGTTGTACGAATCAATCATGAGTATAAGGAGTTTATTGTATTACTGAAGAGTAAAGTGTCTTAATTGTATTTAGAATGGATAGTGACTATGATCATAGATGATCGATTAAATGCATTTGAAAAGTGAAAAAGGATATGTTGCATAGTTGAGGAAATATGACGTCATGCAAGTTTCATGAAAGTGAGTCTTAATTGGATCAAATAAATTATGAATGAATTAGTACTTGGACATGGCACATTGGGAGACTTAATGAAGATATCGGTATTGATAAAATGTGGAATTGTAAGGGACTTATATGTATACGGGATTTGGAGTTAATTAGAACTAACTAAATGCTGGATACGTTCAGAAATTGTCAAAGATTTTCTGATCTTAGCGCTTTGACAAAAATGTTTGAGGAAAAACGTGTGAATTGCATGATTAATGATTGTACAAGAGACATTTGGAGATTTTGTAATATATGCAGAAGTATCCCAGTAAAGGTTATGACGTGATCTGTTGAAATTGTGGAAAGTGATTTCATGTACCTAGGGACAAGGATAATCTTATGGGTTGTATTATGATTGATGATTTGAAATTAGTTGTACTGAGTGTTGCTTTTAAAAAGCTAGGAGACAATAATTGTACAGGAACTTTTTGGAGATGTCTATGACTATGCAAATCGATAACGGTCAAGATAATTAGGGAATTTGAATGAGTCGAAAAAGGATAAATCTATTGAGTAATTGCAAAATTAAGATAGTGATATAATTAAACGGATTGAACCGAAATTTCAATGGCAGAGTATCACAATTTTGGGCGATAAGGTTATTAAATCTAGTGTATTACTAAGTGCAAATTTTCGAGCTAGCAATAAGGGGCAAAAGGAAAGTATTATTTGCTATTGGAATTCTGAAACTGGTGTGTATAAAAAGGGGTTGGCAAAGACCAAATTAAGGTGTTGAAATTTGCTATTGAAAAATTGAAAATACTCCGATTTTTGATGAAGGTGATATGTATAGTTTGATTAAGAAATATGTGTAGTGCGGTAGAAAGCTATTAGAGAAAATTCAGGAACCAATCAAAGTTTTATCTATAGTAAGAGTACATCGAAAGAGTAATTGATGGTTTAAAATGAAAAGTCGAATGATTATATGTGTGAATAACCAACAGCCATGACTGTTGAAGAAAAATGTTAAACTGATATATTTGGAGTTCATAGGGACGTGAAGTTGATGTATAGGTTAGATTGATTGTGAACATATCAATTGATAAATTGGTGACATCATTTGAATAGTGTATAAGGTTGATGAGTGAAATGAATCTATAATAGGGATTGAGAAATTCTAGTTAATGACAATGTGTCGAGTTGATTATTATCGAGATTATTAGAATCTTATGAGATTAGTGTTTTAATACTAAAGTGGAGGTAATCTGATAAGTAACAAATGAAATGCTTCGTAATGTATCGCCTCGACCAAAATGAATTGATGGAGATAAAGGTAAATGGGAAATTAACTTATTGATTAAATGACCTCTATGTGATTGTGGTGTCAATAGATGGGTAAGACAGTTTAAAACCAAAGAGATGATTCGATTTGTTAAGTGTTACATGGGCGAGATTAGGAAATATTGTTATAATCTGGTATAGGTATTAATGATACCGAAAGTAATGAATTGTGAGTAATCATGAGGTATCAGTTATGATAGTGTAAAGATTAAGAAAGGAAAAAGAGTGATCGATTACATTGATTCAGTATATTTGACAGGAATTGGTCATATAGTGGAACAAGTGGAATACAGTATATAGAGTGATCGAAACCTTTCCCTTGTTTCTCGGATCAATCGTATATGAAATTTTGAGTACGAAATTTTTATTAGGAGGGGAGAATTGTAACATCCCGTTACCGATGGGAAGGTTAAATGGGTAATTTGGGACGGGATAGGATTTTACCGCATAATATCGACTGAACATTCATTTGACCTCTAATTGTAGAGGATTGAGTCATTTGACACATGCACACATAGGTACATGCATTCATGACTTTTCCGACATTTAATTGTGATACTGCCAGAATTGTGAAATTGTGAATAATTAGGTCACTTTTGACCTAAGGAGAATTGGGGAATAATTGGGAATTTCGGAAGAATTGGGTTTGAAGATGTGAATAGGAAATGTTCTAGAGTAATTGCTAATTGATAGTGACTCTTCAGAAATTTTCTGGAAAATTCGGGAGAAAAAGTTCGGATCGAAAATTTTTCCAAGTGTCGGACAGATTGACTGCTTAGTGCTGAAATAATTGTCCAATGGCTATGAAAATTTAAAAATATGATTTTAGGAATTTTATATGTCGAGTCATCGAAATTCGGAGAAAAATCGGACTGGAAATGATCGTGAAAAGAGTATGAGTTCTTGGTATTAAGAGAAAATGGGACAAATCACTTATAAATGCTTTATATTTGAATTGAAGAGAAAAAATCTCTTCTTCTTTCCTAGGGCACGATCGGTTCCTCTCCTTGTTGAGTTTCGATTCTTCCTCCATGATTATCGTCTCTTCCTCTCTTTGTGATTTTCATTGTTAGCTTATCGATTCTTGAGGAAGGCGAAGTTTTGTTGAGGTTGGAGAAGCACCGGTAGAAGAGAAGATGAAAGAATTGTAGGGATTTTCGGGAGATTTGAGATTCAAGCTTGATTTGGTAAGTGAATTGGTTTTAATGTTGTTATTTATGTGTTAAATGCATTCATGGGGTTAAATATAAAATATTGTGGTTGTTGGTTGTGAGTTAGGATTGTTTAGAGAGAGAAAATGGCGAAAACTCATAGGAGAAGACGACTGGGAGTCCGCACGTCGCGGCGTGTCTGCGCTGTGACGCGGCGAGAAAATTGTATTCTCGCCGCGGCGCACGCGAAGGTATCGCCGCGGCGAGCCTCCAAGCCTTCCACGCCGCGGCGAGCGCCCCTTGTCGCCGCAACGAACGTCCTCACGTTACGACGAGGCTGTTTTTCTTGAATGAATATAGTTTGGTTTTATAGGCATAATTAATGGTGTAGACCTCCAATTGAGGTGATGTTTGATTCGTTGTGATCTAGATAAAGAGGTCTACAATTGAGGAAATGAATGAGAGTTTGAATTCAGGTTTTTGAGATGCAATTAGTGAAAGAAAATTAAGAATGTAATTGTAATTGCAACCTAAGGATGGTTTCTGATAATTGGGGTATAATGTGAGACTTTGAAACTAAATTCAATGTTATTGGAAATTTTAGGAACTGAGCATAATGGGTGAATTTGATCTTGAGAATAGAGATATCGATTTTGAGGTAATACCCTAGCGAGCATAACTTGATAAATTGACCTAATATTGAATTGAAATTGGGGAGTTCCAGTATTATGTTATCGAATTGAAATCACCATTATTGATAAATTGAGTGAAAAGTTAGAAATTTACGAAAGAAAGTGAAATTGGGATATAGTACCGGGAAAGTTATGAATAGGCATAGGTTATCTTTTGATTAAGTCATATGCGTCATTAAATTATTTACGATTGTACATTTGATGGTTGGAAATTAATTGATTGTTATAGAGCTCCGATGGAGCAGCGATTCCACGGATATTGCTAAGCTTTCGAGCAGTAACTTCGGAAGTTCGTGAGTAACCTAGTTGGTTCCTCAATATTTGTGTGTTTAATTCGTATTTATGCCATGTGGATGAAATGGAGGTTACGTGATTGATTAGATTTGGGAGCGGACCAGGGTGTCAGAGGGATCGATAATTTGTCATTGAAGTGTTAAATGTGAAATTGAATGTACATTTGGCATGTGAAATTGGCAATTGGGGCATGTGCATTGCATGCATAAAAATATGATCGATATAAAAGCGGTTGTGGCGAGCGGCCACCGTATCGGGGCATATCACGCCTAACGTATATGAGAGCTTTAAGCTCAACGCACGTGACCTCGGGTCCAGCGTATTGAGCCTCAAGCTCGATGTATCGAGAACTTCAAGCCCAATATTTTCAGAGTCATCGGCTCAACGCAATGTGCCGATCCTTTGGGAACGACTTGTAGCGGTCACAACAACGAAAAGAAAATAGAAGTGTCACATGCGCATCGCATATGTATATGATTGACTGTGAAATGTGAAAAATGAAATTGCATGTGATATTTCTGTAAATGCTATTGTGTGATAATTGGGAAATTGATTGTATATGCATGAATTGAGTGAACCATCGATGATGGTTTCTCATTAAGTTCGCAAACTCACCCAACATTGCAATTATTTTTCAGGGATTCAAGAGTACCCCGTTAGACAAACGGAAGTATGAGTACTGCAAGAGTGGCAGAGTTTGAAGTCGGGATCGGTTTCATGTCTGCATTTGAGTCATACTAATTAATATGTGTAAATTTGTATTTTTCACAGATTAATAGTGTTATTGTATTGGGCCCAATTTTGCTATGATTATATGTATGTGAACTGAGTTGAGTACTGAAATAATATCTGATATGAAAATGTTTTCATATTGCGAGCCCAAACTGTTTACCGATTTACGCGCACTTGATTGTTTTCCAAAAGAAAAATGCATTACCGAGTTTTTAAACTGCATTGACTGCTATAGCATACCACCATCGCGGGTCACGGGCTCGGATATCACAGTAGATGTCAGGTTCGGGTGTCGCGAGAGTGGGGTGCTACAGTCGACCTATTGTATTATGATGCCTTCAAGCAGATGGAGATACCAGAGGATCGACTATTGCCTATAGAAGGACTTATCAAAGGGGTAACTGGAGCATCAGCCTACCCATTTGCCCGAGTCTTTTTGAAAGTAAAATTTGGACCAAAGCCGTGTCAGATAGATAAGGACGTTGAGTTCCTGGTTGTGAAGTTTGTAGGGGCGTACAATGCGATAATTGGACGAGCCACTCAAAACGCCCTCGGAGCAGTCGTCTCAACCTATTATTAGGCGATGAAATTCCCAATACCCCATGGCATCAACATTGTCAGGGGTCAGCAAAGAATCGCTCGAGAATGCTACTTGGCAGAAACAAGAACCCTTGTTGGCAAGCTCTCTTGATGTAAGAGCATATGAAAGGAATGATGAAGCCCGCAAGGCAGAACTGATGCTCCTCAATGAAGAGAGAGATAGAGCAACCGCTCATTCAGAAGCCGTCAGACGAAAAGCGACGAAGTTTTACAATAAAATGGTAAGGTCGAGCGGCATAAAGGTCGAAGGGTACGTTATGCGAAAGGCCGAGGTGGCTGGAAAGCATCCTGAGAAGCTGGGTCAGACATGAGAAGGACCATATCAAGTGGTCAAACAAGCCGGACACGGCTCTTACATCCTGTGCGATACGAACGGGAAGATTCTACCGAGGCCCTGGAATTCTCAAAACCTGAAGACGTTCTACCAACAGATAAGCTTTATTTTTGTTTTCTTTTCTTTGTTTATTATTATTGATTATACACGCAACTTATAGGTACCTTTTTCCTAGCCCTGCCAGTCAAGTTTTTTAATGGTCCACGCCTTTGTCATTGTCAATAAAGGGGTTTCAGATTTCTTGGCAAGAAAAATCTCATTAAATTTGGCAAAAGGAGAAGATTTCACCAACTGATCATCGTCCACATCACTCGACCAGGATGCCAAGACAGGATTTTGGAACTAGGCGATGCCAAGACAGGATCTTGGATCGTTCGATGTCGACATCGCTCGGCTAGGTTGCCAAGACGGGATCTTGAAACCAGGCGATGCCAAGACAGGATCTTGGATCGCTCGACCTCCACATCGCTCGGTCAGGTTGCTAAGACGGGATCTTGGAACCAAGAGATGCCAAGACATGATCTTGGATCGCTCGGCCTCCACATCGCTCGACCAGGTTGCCAAGACGGGATCTTGGAACCAGGCGATGACAAGACAGGATCTTGGATCGTTCGGCCTCGACATCGCTCGGCCAGGTTGCTAAGACGGGATCTTGGAACCAGGCGATGCCAAGACAGGATATTGGATCGCTTGGCCAGGTTGCCAAGACGGGATCTTGGAACAAGGCGATGCCAAGACAGAATCTTAGATCGCTCGGCCAGGTTGTCAAGACGGGATCTTGGAACCAAGCGATGTCAAGACAGGATCTCGGATCGCTCGGCCTCGACATCGCTCAGCCAGGTTGCCAAGACGGGATCTTGGAACCAGACGATGCCAAGATAGGATCTTGAATTGCTCGGCCTCGACATCGCTTGACCAGGTTACAAAGACAGGATCTTAGAACCAGGCGATGCCAAGACAGGATCTTGGATCGCTCGGCCTCCACATTGCTCGGCCAGGTTACTAAGACGGGATCTCGGAACCAGGCGATGCTAAGACAAGATCTTGGATCGCTCGATCTCGACATCGCTCTGCTAGGTTGCCAAGACAATATCTTGGAACCATCACTCGGCCTCGACATCGCTTGACCAGGTTGCTAAGACAAGATCTTGGAACCATCGCTCGGCCTCGACATCGCTCGACCTGGTTGCCAAGACGGGATCTTGGAACCAGGAGATGCCAAGAGCCAAAATCTTGGATCGCTCGGCCTTAATTGTTCGGCCAAACTCCATTGCCTCGGTCGACCATGACTCTCTCAGACCTTATAGCCGATCGACGCACATCGAATGCGCTCGTTCACTACCTGCTATTGGAAAGATCGCTCAATCTCAACACAACAAATAAAGGTGGTAATGAAAAATAAAAGAACTCTATTTCCTTGAATTAACGTTCTAGCCACAAGCCCGACCAGATGAGCATTGAAAAGGGGAAAATTTATTTTGATCCTTCGGGGGGAGCGGAAGGGCCAGTAGTCGGATCGGCAGGAGAAGGGCCAACAGCCGGATCGGCAGGAGAAGACAATGGAGAGACATCCTCTTCTTCATCGGAACTTAGGTCTAGCATCTCATCCACCAAGACCTCTCTTTCTTTCTCGGCTATCTCTCTTATCTCCTCGAGTGAAAGGCCGAGCTCTGAGGGAAGCATCGACTCGGTATAGTCCTCGAATGAAGGACCCTTTGACCCGTCAGGGATGTAAACGTTGTGGCAGCTCCTCAAGAGGGAAAGAGCCAAGTCACAAGCAAACTCTAGACACTCTTCGTGTAAATACCGCTCTTTCCATCGCTTGACTGTCCTAATCCTTTGCTCCCTGACGGAGCTTTGCAGCTCCAACATTTTCTTCTCGACCTCTATCTTCTCTTTCACCGCCTCGTGACACTGTTGGAAGGCTTTCGAACGAAGCTCCTCCTCCAGTCGCACCCTTGAAGTGGCATCGGCCACCTTTTTCCCTAGGCCCTCAATGCGGAGCTGCGACACTAGGTATTTACCCTCCAGCTCATCCCTGGAAGCAAGCATTATACCCCTCTCCTCCTCCCCTGAGGCGAGTTGAGCCCTCAAAACGCTCTTCTCTTCCTCCAAAATATTCTTCTCCTCCTCCATCGAAGAGAGTTCGGCTTGTAAGACGTCCTTCTCCTCCTTCGCCTCTGCGAGTTCAGCTCTTAAAGTATTAATTTGCTCAAGAAGGTCATGAACCTCCCGATCCACTGTTTCCCTCACTTTATCAAGCTGATCGAGACGTTGAAACATAGCAGAGGCGAACGTCATATCCCTGGCACAACCACGGACGAGGCTAGCCATCAGTTCTTTATTGTTCAACGTATCCAAAAATTTCTCGTCCTCAGCAGGAACAGCCTTGACGGTAATGTGCAGAGCCACGTCAATATTCCTCAGCATCGCGGTCTTGTCAAGACTGATCGTGGACTCCCATTTTCCACCACTGGGAGCTCGCTCTTTCCCTTTGCCTTTATCCAATCGAGGTGCTTGCCCCCCTCGCTCCTTTGTCCAGTTGATAGGATGATCGACCAGCACTCCGAGTGGTCCTCTTTCTTTTGAGGGGCGGCTCCATCTCTTCCTCCTCAGACTCTGCACGGCCCACGTTCATCGGCTGGACCGGCAACGACGCTGACATGCCAGGTCGGCCCTCGGCGGACGGAAGGGCTAGAATTGCTGAAGGCTGGTCCAACATCGCCGGCTGAGCGATGCCTTCGCTGGCCTCTGCCTCCTTCCTTTGCTTCTTCACCTTCGAAGAAGCTCTAGACCCCTCAGCTTGCCTTTTGGATTTTGGGAGACGGGAGGACCCGACGAACTCCTTGACCTTCAGGACTGCACAATCAGAGAAGCAAGTTAGAAATCAGAATTAATACTTGTAAATACAGCAGATAAATTACGAGGAGTTAATCAGGAAGGGCAGTCTCCTCTTCCAGCCCTCTAATCTGAGGAGCGGGATCAATTAAAAAGGCATTGGCTGACGTCCATCCACGATACCCCAGAATGAGGTTATCAAAAGAATATCGACCGAGCGCCTTGATCCTACCGATCACCTCCCATTCTTCCCTAGAAAGGTGTAGGTCGGCAATGTCATTCCATCGCTCGGTCAAGGTGTAACATCCCGTCCCCAAATGAAGGGTGAGGACCTGAAATATTGTACAAGTGTGCTTAAGGAGAGACAAAGGAAATGCATTGATTTTGTTCATGCATCTTATTGGCATACATGCATTTACATAATAATTACTGGCTCATAAAGTGGTACATGAATTCATTGAAAATTGCCAAGTATAAAAGATAGGAAATATGAATTTCTAATAAAAGAGTTGAAGTAGTATGTTTGTGTTGCTAAATGGACATTGTATGAGATTATGTATGGCTTTGCAAAAATGGAACTTGTGTATGTTTCAGTTATTTGTTTGTAACTTTTGATGTGGATATGCTATTAAGTTGAGGTTTATTTTAAATTAAACTCGAGAAGTATGGCTAGAATTCCTATGAAGGAAGTTCTGGTCAATTGTGGCTTGAAGAGATTTGAATTTGGCTCGGAAGTTGAGATGGGTGTGCTGGATGAACAGTATCCGGATCTTGGTTTCATTATTGACAACCTGAAACTTTGAGAATTTTTCTAGGATAAAGGAGACAGATTTTGTGAAATTGGTATTATTGAAAGTTGAAGATTTATGTGTTATCTTTCTAACGCCACTAAGTATGATATTTTTCATTGTGTAGCTTGCAAGTTATGGTCTGTTAATGCTCAGGTGGTAATTCAGTCCAAAATGTGTTTTGGTGTGCAAATGCTCTAAGGGCATAGATTTTGTGCTCTTTGTGTTCTGACATTTATTTGGGACTGTAAAGGGTGAAATTGACTTGAGTGACATTTTGGAAAGTTGTATAGGATTGTTATAGCTTTCTAATGAGGTATTTTATGCGAATTTTGGATGTAAGGACTGTTAGATATAAAATTGTAAAGTTTTGGCTATGGATATGGTCATATGCTGTTTTAATACTAATTAACAGGGCAGCCACATTAATGGGTGGATTAGACCTAATTAAAGTTGGAATTTGCCTTGAAGTCCTTCCTAAGAATTGTAGTAGATCATCTAAGCTTTTTATTGCTATATGGTATGGAAATTTTCGCCAAGGGGATGTGGAGTTATGAATGTTGAAAGATTGGGTTGCTGTTGAGAATAAAATAGGTAGGCTGAACTTTTGTTTGAGAATTTGATTTAGTTAGAGATGGAATTGGCTTTTAAGTTGTTCATGAAAGATGTAGCATTTGTTTTTCTATTTTGATTGATATAAAATTTGAAAATTTAGACAATGGAGTAGAAAGTTATGATTTTTAGAAGTTCTGGGGCTGTTTAGTGTGAAGCTGATCGACCAGTCACTTTGTGTGGAGTTTTTAACCCATTTAGAGGTCAATCTGATTTTTAAAGCCTTCATAAAGGTTGTATAGGTTTCTTTTAACTTTCCGTAGACACCAAGTTTGTCAAATTTGGAGTTCTGGGTCAAAAGTTATGATGTTTACAAGTTGAGGTGTTGTTTTAAAGTTTTGAGAAGATTATCGATTGGTCATCTTTGAGTGCATTTTTGACCTTTTTAGAGACCTCAATTGATTTTGAGTCCCGCTTGAAAATGGTAGATCTATTTTTTATCTTTCCAACGGTACTAAGTTTGTAAAATTTGGAGTTCGGAGTCAAAAGATATAAAGGTTAGAAGTTAGGAGGTTAGGATTTTAGCTCGAGCGAGCACACGCTCGGCCTGCTCGCCCGATCCCGCTCGCCTGATCGAGCGAGAAGGCGTCAACGCGTTGGTCGATTGGCCCGCGGGGTCGATTTTCGGCCGACCGACCTCTCTTCCTTCTTTTGGCCGTAACTTCTTCATCCGACCTCCGATCGACCAGATTTTTGAAGCGTTGGATTCCTAAGACATTTTTCTATCTTTTCATACCAAATAGATTGGTTTTGAGATTAAATGGAGAAAGATCGACCCGATTAAAGTGAGCTGACCTGTGGAAAAAGTCTAAACATCGTTTGATATTTTGGAGATATCTTGACCTATAGAGCTCGGATCAATCTGATTCTTCTTGAAAATTAAACTAGAGACATGGATCTACAATTTATCTGAAGGATCCAATCTACAATTTAGCCTCTAAGACTTTCAATTTCTGGACGGACTTTAGGTGTAGTGTTTAGTCTCAGTTTTGTAATAGTCTGAATAGACTTCAGTATTTTGGAAATATTTTTAGCTATATAGCTCCAATAGATCGTATTCTTATTTCAAATGAAACTAAATACATAGATCTACAAGTTATCTGAACGAGCCGATCGACAATTTAGCCTCTAAGACTTTCAATTTCTGTATTGAAGGCAGGTGTAGTGTTCAGTCTTAGCTTTGTAATGGTCTGAACAGACTTCAGTATTTTGGAGATATAGAGCTCCAATAGATCGGATTCTTGTTTCAAATGAAACTAGAGACATAGATCTACAAGTTATATGAAGGAGCCGATTGACAACTTAGCCTCTAAAACTTTCAATTTATGGATTGAATTCAGGTGTAGTGTTCAGTCTCGATTTTGTAATGGTCTTAATAGACTTCGGTATTTTGGAGATATTTTGAGCTATAGATCTCTAATAGATCGGATTCTTGTTTCAAATGAAACTAGAGACATAGATATACAAGTTATATGAAGGAGCCAATCAGAAATTTAGCCTCTAAGATGTTCAACTTCTGGAGTGAAGTTACGTGTAGTGTTCAGTCTTGATTTAGCTTTGGTTCAAACGAAATATCTAACAGACTTCAGTATTTTGAGATATTTTTAGATATAGAGCTTCGATCGATCTAATTATTGAAGCGATGGATTCGTACGACATAGAGGAACATCTATCTAGAAGAAAGTTTTGTCAAATTGTTTTATTTACAGATCTAAATAAGGGCCAAGATGTCGCTTTTAAGGCAAAAGAAAGGGCATTTTGGAGCATCACTTAAAGGGTTAAGTTTATAGGCTTAAATGGAGGGCATACGGGTCATTCCTCATTAATTAAATGACATGGCACTATAAAAGCAAGTGGACAAAGCAAAATGTAAAAGAAAGAATAGAAAAAAGAGAAGAGTCGAGAGCCTTCAGGATGGGAGAAGAAGAAAGAAGAAAGAGTAAACTAGGTATTGATTTTTCTAAGCCCTTCAAGAGGGATTTTCATGGTGCTCAAGAAGAGAAAAACGTGGAGGATGATGAGAGCTTCCATCCAAGCCAAGAAATTCATTGATGGGTGAAAGATCAAGGTAAGATTGAGATTTTTGATTTGTTAAATTTTGAAGGGGTTTGGTTCGTATGGCTTAAGATTGGTATAGGGTTGTGTTTCCTAAGCTCAATTTTAGTGTTTATGCAATATGTGATGTTGAATTTGGGTAATTGTGGCTTAGGAAATTTTAACTTGGATGAAGGAAAGAAATAATGAAGAAATTGAGGCTTTGGATAAGATTCAAGCATGGATATGAGGTGAGTGACCTGATCGCACTTTCAATTATTATGTGCTTAGAATTTTGTCTTTATAAAACTGTGGTGAATAATGGTGGACTGTGATCGATTCGAACTCTGCATCGAAAGTCCGAAGTATTGTTATGATATGATATAGAAGTGTTATGGGAAAGTGAAACTGTGATGGTGTTTCTTTTTCATGTGACAAATTGTGAATCACTTGTCCGTTTATGGTAATTTGGAAATAATTGTGGTCATTGAATACATAAATAAAGTGATAAATCGTGGTATATGAAATTCATATAGGAATGCATGAACAGAAAATTGATAGTTGTGACTAGAGCAGCCACCGAATAGAGCTTTTTAGCTCAATAATTAATGAGCCCCAAAAGGTAACAGTTTCAGAGCTTTTTAGCTCAATGATTAATGAGCCCCAAAAGGGGACAGTTTCAGAACTTTTTCTAGCTCAATGATTAATGAGCCCCAAAAGGGGACAGTTTCAGAGCTTTTTAGCTCAATGATTAATGAGCCCCGAAAGGAGACAATTTCAGAGCTTTTTCTAGCTCAATGATTAATGAGCCCCAAAAGGGGGACAGTTTCAGAGCCTATAGCTCAACGATAAATGTGCCCTTATAGGGACAGTACAGGCGCTCGATCACAACACTGCTTTTGTTTGATTTAGTTGATAGTTGATTGAATGCACTGCAAATTGCCATCTGGCGATGTGATATGATCGGGGGTATTTTTATATCTGTGAGATTATGAGAATAGTGATATGCCTTGTGTTGTATGAATTATAATGGTTGTTGACCAGAGTTGCCACCGATCAGAGCTTCTAGCTCAACGTGTGAAGATGAGCTCGGAGCTCATGAGTGATTTAGAGCCTCAGGCTTAATGTATTAATGAGTCCTGTATCTACTATCGGATAAGGGACAGATACTAATGAGCCCTTCAATGGGACAGTTAGGCATTCGGTCACAGTAAAATGCTAATAGATGGAAAGTGTGTGAATGTGCAGTCTTGTAATAGTGCTTATTGAAGTAAAATTTAAATATATGTGAAATTTTGAACTGTGGTCAAATAGGCAACAGTGGGAAATATGTTATATATATTGATATTATTGTTGCAATGACTGAGCGGACCATCAATGATAGTCACTCACTGAGTTCGCAAAACTCACCCAAACTTTGCAATTATTTTTCAGGATTAGAAGAATACCCCGTTAGGCCAACGAGAGTATATTTGCAGGATTCAAGTGAAGGATAGAAGTCGGGATCAGTTCGCATCTGCATTGCATGTCTTTATTCATTTAATGAAGTGTATATTTGTATTCGGTAAATAGGCCCAAATGGCTATTGGAAATTGTGTATAATGGAATTGTATATGATTGAATGAGGACCCAACTTGGGGTTTGAATTTCGCATATATTGTTTGTAAAAAAAATATACCGACTACTGAATGAGTATTTTAGCACGCCACCCTCGCGGGACACGGACTCGGATATCACCGTCGATGTCTGGTTCGGGTCGCGCGGGAGTGGGGTGTTACAATAGGTAGTATCAGAGCCCAGTAGTACAATCTTACATGGGCATTCTGAAATAGGGGTCAAGTGATATGCATATGCATAGTAATTATGCCATAGCAGACAACTGCGACTGATCCCCCAGTATAAGTCACATGCATGAGCATTTCCTTAAAAGTTGGAGCGGGAAATTGGTGATTATGAGAAAATAGAGGTTTATGGATAATTGGGAAATAAGAAATGTATCTGGTCTCATATGATGGGAAAAGGTTCACCTCAATTGGGATATGTATCCTTTGAGGTGATATTGGTGTGAATAGGTATGCTATTGAGGATTGATTGAGAAAGATGAGCATATAAGTAAAAAGGGAAACTAAAGTATATAGATGGAATGAAATGAAATCGTGAAGTGGTTATGGTCATGAAAGCATGAGCTTGGAACCAAAATGGTTATGCGAATATTGTGCTAAGAGTTTGAAAATCAAGATAAGGGGATATTAGAGAAAATTAAGACCAAAATTTCTAATAATTGCACATCGAAATTGCGATTGATTGAACACCTTTGTCAATGAATGTAATATTTTGTTGTGTTTTGATGATATATCCTCGAATGTGATATAAATGTGAATACCCTATCACGGATTGTTTGAGGAAAAAATAATAATGAGATAAGTAGAAATGATGAGATTAAAGTGTATAAGCCAAGTTGATATGACCTTGAAGGGTCTAGCTTGGACTTAGAAGGGATGTGTGAATTATCGATATAAGAATTATGTTTTGAGATGGGAATAAAACTGTGTGAAATGAAATTTAATGACAAGTGGAAAATGAAACAATGATAGTACTATATGAAAAGAATTGGCGAGTTTAGGTTGATTCACGTTTATGAGTATACATTGGATATTGCGTTCATCATGATTAGTGAAACAATTGAGTTTATGTGAAAATATACGTGAAAATAACCAAGGAAGCGATCGGTAACTTATTGAATAAGTGCCAATCATAGTTCCTATAGTTCAAGGTTTATAATGGGTTAAAGTAAGACACAAGAGTACTTATAGTGCTCGTTTGGGAGCATATTAAGATTTCAAATGATGTATCATATGTGATGAAATGATTTTTGGTGATATATATATACCAAAGTCTAGGTGTAAAAGAAATTGTTTAGTGCCTCATAGGGCCTTAGTGCAAAAGATGTTCCGATCATACAATGATGGCATAAAATTGCTCTTATTGGGATATTGAGTATAGTTAAAATTTGATCTTCTTGAGATACTCAGAGTAGTTGAAACGCAATTATGGAAAATAGTTGGTTGATGAAAATTTTGTGAACAGTATCGATGATTGTAGCAAGAAATCTTCTTTTAAAGAAGAATTTCCCACATTGAGTTAAGATGAGCAGATTTATTCAAGTTAATAGTGGTCATGACAGAACAAATCGAAAATAAGTAAGTACTAAATTAAAAGTGAATAATGGAGTTATATCTCAAGAGGAGACTCAAGCATAGCAAGTGAAATTTACTACTGAGATTCTATGCATTGTGTTTAAGGTAATGTAAAGTATCCAACTAAGTGAGTGGATTTTCAATTTAAGGTGATCCAATTGCAACGTGAAGAGAATAGGTCTCTATAAGATTTGATACAAAAATATTGGGAGATCTTAAATGGAATCTAAGAAAAATAATACCAACCCACAAAGTGAAAAAATGAAATGGAATGTATGGAGGTACAAGTACAAATGAATAGGCATGTGAATATGTCGATGTGAATTAAAGGGTAATTAAATGAAAAAAAAATCAATGTGGACTCAATGAAAAGATTTGAGTGATGTCTATTGAAATCAACAGTACCCCAATAGAGATTTATGCAATGTAAGCAAATGGTATCAATTGGTGACTATGCTCATAGATGGTATTTTGAAAGTGTTGAAAAGTAAAAAGAGATATATGAAAAATTGAGAAATCTGAAACTGATGATAAGCATATCATTTGAAGATTATGCAGTGTATGATGAAGTTTCACATCAGAAAGTATGATACAATATGTTGTAACAGTATAATGTGAGTTGATTTTGATAAGTGGTATCTGTACTATTGTTTGAAGTCTTGGAGACATTAGATATGCTAAGGCATTCCTGTAATGTACAAATTGTATAGTTTCGAGAAAATTATTGAGCTTGAAAGGCATGCACAAATGAATTCTATACTGGTAAAGATAGTGTGTAGTCTAAAACATTGAACAGACAATTCTAAAATGAATATAGCAGATTCAGATATTGGGGTTTTAAAATTTAGGGTAATGAAGAGTGTAAAATGTCAAGTAGAATATGGGGTAAAATGAAGTGTTAATAGTGTACTGAAGTTTTAGATTCAGTTTTACTGGAAAGAGGTAAGAAAGTTTATGAGTTAAGGATTCAAAATGGTTAGTCCCATAATGAATATGAACTTTCGAGTGAAATCGGAAGAACGATATTTGGTGATGGAAATAAGGAGTATGTGTACCCGAAAAAAGTGATTGAGCAAACAAATTGTTACAGAAGTACGTGGTTACATGTTTGAATTTCCAACAGTGAGAAGTGTTTAGCGTTTATATTTTGGAGTTCATAGGAATATGAGTTTGTTGTATAGTTCTGATTGACTATAGGTATAACAATGGTGCGATGAGTGAGACAAAGGAAAGTGACTTGTGAAAGTTGAATGTGTTAGATGAGGTGGATCAAAATCGGACAGATGAAATATAGTTAAGTAAATATATGAATTGAGTGCATGAACACTAAAGAACAGTGAATTGTCAAAGGAGAGATGAATCTGAAATAAGAGTCAATGATATATGAAAGATAAATGAGTTAGGTGAATTAACAGCTATTATAGTGAAATGGACATAAGTGTCAATGTGTTAGCACCAAAGTATAGTGAAGTGTTGAAAAAGAGATGAAGTGTTTTTGTAAGTAACACCTTGGTAAGGTGTACTCAAAATTGGGAAAAGGTATCAATGAAACTGTATGAATTGGTCGTTATGAAAAATTTTATTATGAGTTAGTATTATTGGTGAAAGAGGTATTGGATTTATAAAATGTGATAAGTGAATAGGTTGAAATAATGATCTGATCCTCAACATACGAAATAAAAGTTGGAGTGTAATCTGAAATATTCAAGTGAGATAGGTAAAATCGTGAGATAGTCAAATAAGGGACTGAAAGATTTATTGAGTTTGTCTACTGTGATCTTTCAGAAAATAAGAAATTGAGGGATGAAGTATATGGAAAATGGAGGGACATATGGCAAATAGAGTAACAGTAGTGATCAATCAAATGAAAATTTGGAGGACGAAATTTATTAAGGGGGAGAATTGTAACATCCCATCCCCAAATGAAGGGTGAGGACCTGAAATATTGTACAAGTGTGCTTAAGGAGAAATAAAGGAAATGCATTGGTTTTGTTCAGGCATCTTATTGGCATACATGCATTTACATAATGATTACTAGCTCATAAAGTGGTGCATGAATTCATTGAAAATTGTCAGGTATAAAAGATAGGAAATATGAATTGCTAATAAAAGAGTTGAAGTAGTATGTTTGTGTTGCTAAATGGACATTGTATGAGATTATGTATGGCTTTGCAAAAATGGAACTTGTGTATGTTTCAGTTATTTGTTTGTAACTTTTGATGTGGATATGGTATTGAGTTGAGGTTTGTTTTAAATTAAACTTGAGAAGTATGGCTAGAATTCCTATGAAGGAAGTTCTGGCCAATTGTGGCTTGAAGAGTTTTGAATTTGGCTCGGAATTTGAGATGGGTGTGCTGGATGAACAGTATCCGAATCTTGGTTCCATTATTGACGACCTGAAACTTTGAGAATTTTTCTAGGATAAAGGAGACATATTTTGTGAAATTGGTATTACTGAAAGTTGAAGATTTATGTGTTATCTTTCTAACGCCACTAAGTATGATATTTTTCGTTGTGTAGCTTGCAAGTTATGGTCTGTTAATGCTCAGGTGGTAATTCATTCCAAAATGTGTTTTCGTGTGCAAATGCTCTAAGGGCATAGATTTTGTACTCTTTGTGTTCTGACATTTATTTGGGACTGTAAAGGGTGAAATTGGCTTGAGTGACATTCTATAAAGTTGTAGAGGATTGTAATAGCTTTCTAATGAGGTATTTTATGCGAATTTTGGATGTAAGGACTGTTAGATATAAAATTGTAAAGTTTTGGCTATGGATATGGTCATATGCTGTTTTAATACTAATTAACAGGGCAGCCACATTAATGGGTGGATTCGACCTAATTAAAGTTAGAATTTGCCTTGAAGTCCTTCCTGAGAATTGTAGTAGATCATCTAAGATTTTTATTGCTATATGGTATGGAAATTTTCGCCAAGGGGATGTGGAGTTATGAATGTTGAAAGATTGGGTTACTGTTGAGAATAAATTGGGTAGGCTGAACCTTTGTTTGCGAATTTGATTTGGTTAACGATGGAATTGCTTTTAAGTTGTTCACGAAAGATGTAGTATTTGTTTTGCTCTTTTGATTGATATAAAATTTGAAAATTATAGACAAGGGAGTAGAAAGTTATGATTTTTAGAAGTTCTAGTGCTATTTAGTATGAAGCTGATCGACCAGTCACTTTGTGTGAAGTTTTTAACCTATTTAGAGGTCGATCTGATTTTTAAAGCCCTCATAAAGGTTGTAGAGGGTTCTTTCAACTTTCCGTAGACACCAAGTTTGTCAAATTTGGAGTTTTGGGTCGAAAGTTATGATGTTTACAAGTTGAGGTGTTGTTTTAAAATTTTGAGGAGATTATCGATTAGTCATTTTTGAGTGCATTTTTGACCTTTTTAGAGACCTCAATTGATTTTGAATCCTTCTTGAAAATGGTAGATCTATCTTTTATCTTTCCAACGGTACTAAGTTTGTAAAATTTGGAGTTCGGAGTCAAAACATATGAAGGTTAGAAGTTAGGAGGTCAGGATCGCGTGGCCGATCGCTCAGCTCACACTAACGATCGCCCGCTTGGGAGAGCGCACGCTCGGCCCGCTCGCCCGATCGGGCGAGCAGGCGTCCGCGCGCTAGTCGATTGGCCCGCGGGGTCGATTTTCGGCCGAACAACCTCTCTTCCTTCTTTTGGCCATAACTTCTTCGTCCGACCTCCGATCGACCCGATTTTTGAAGCGTTGGATTCTTAAGACATTTTGCTATCTTTTCATACCAAATAGATCAGTTTTGACATTAAATGAAGAAAGATCGACTTGACTAAAGTGAGCTGACCTGTGGAAAAAGTCTAAATATTGTTCGGTATTTTGGAGATATCTTGACCTATAGAGCTCGGATCAATCTGATTCTTCTTGTAAATTAAACTAGAGACATGGATCTACAATTTATCTGAAGGAGCCGATTTACAATTTAGCCTCTAAGACTTTCAATTTCTGGATGGAATTTAGGTGTAGTGTTTAGTCTCAGTTTTGTAATGGTCTGAACAGACTTCAGTATTTTGGAGATATTTTGAGCTATAGAGCTCCAATAGATCGGATTCTTGTTTCAAATGAAACTAAAGACATAGATCTACAAGTTATATGAAGGAGCTGATCGACAATTTAGCCTCTAAGACTTTCAATTTCTGGATTGAAGTCAGGTGTAGTGTTCAGTCTCGGCTTTGTAATGGTATGAACAGACTTCAGTATTTTGGAGATATTTTGAGCTATAGAGCTCCAATAGATTGGATTATTGTTTCAAATGAAACTAGAGACATAGATCTACAAGTTATATGAAGGAGCCGATTGACAACTGTAGGAAAATCCCGGTGTGAGCATCACATGCCCACGGTGTGGAAAATAAAATTTTTTGTTCCGGGACCTTCCCGAAAGCCAAGATCCATGGGACTATATAACAAAGTCAAACCAAAATGACCAAAGGAGACCGTCTCTAACGGTATCCACGCAGAGATCGGAGAACCTAACCGGGACAAACCCTTTGACCCGGGAATAGCTAGAACAAATTAAAGAGTGCTAGCTCTTACCTTTGTCCTTGGAGAGCTTGAGAAACGATGGAGAAGAATATGCTTGGAGAAGGAGAAAAGCTTGATGATCGATGGAAGATGAATGTTTATGTTTTAGAAACTCTTTCTAAAACCCCACACAACTTAACCATGCTTTTTTGGTCTTTAAACCAACGATCATCACACACTTTTTCTCTCCACTTGCCATTTGTCTTTTAACTTTTAAAAGACATTAAATGCAAAGTGGGAGATGCTTCCACGTTAGGCATCATATATATATATATATATAAAGTTAAGCTTCTCTCCTCCTTTGCTTCCACGTATAGACATATATATATATATTAATTCTTTAATTAATTAATCATATATATATATATATGTATATAACTGCTGAAGTGGTCTAGTCACACTGGGGTCGGTCCTACCGGGTCCCGGTATGAAAAAACTACCAGAAATCTTTTTCAGCAATATCGATGTCGCGATCTCATCGGGACATATCTCGATCTTATCGGGATCCATTTAATCCGTTGCTCTCCATATATTGGAACTCGTCTAAACTATTTTACAAATTCTCAAGTCACTCTTATCGTGTGACCCATTGTGTTCTCGATTATGTTGGCCACTTAGATTAACACTTAATCCAAGCAAGTCATGAGCGGTATCTAGCAACACATCATGACCCCCAATTGACCGAAAGTAATTGGTTTGATTTAATGAATCTATATTCATCATGAACCATATCACGAACCTTTCATAGACAATTACCGTGCAATTCGTCCTTTCACCATGCTATACCCCACTTGGTTATGAGTATGGGCAAGTGTCAACTCTTACTAGAATGACTACGCCAAATCTAGTCTAAGTGATTTCAGTTCTTGTCACAGGACTCATTACTTAATATGTCAATGAAGACACTCTTCATGACATATGTACTCGATCGAGATTTCCAAGTAATGACCTCGACAAGAGGCCATGGGTATCATCTTCGCTATCACGTAAGTGGTGAATCCTCTATTGGCTACTCAATTACCTTCAATACCTCAAACTGCACCCAAGCACCACCCTACGAGCGACCTCTCAGAAGGCAACAAGGAATGGAGTCAAAGCACATAATCGATCCAAGATATCCTCGAGTACCTTAAGTCTAAGGATACTTGTACCATTGCTATGATGAGATTATCAACGACATTAGAATAGGACATCCATGTGATGATCTCATAGCAGTCATCCAATGTACTTACTACCTCTAGTAAGCATCCACACCTCAACCCTAAATATCTCATATTTACAGCTTCGAGATCCATCTGCTTGATCAAATCAAGGAGCTTGAGATGTGCTAGTCTTCCGGATTCTTGATGTCCAGCCTCAAGAATCCTATGACTAGGATAATTTAGATACTGACCTAATTGCACATGATAGGAATCTCAGTAGTATGATCACATCATAATTTCCTTCATGCTATGTCATATATCAAGGACTTCATTAATTTGCTTATAGATCAATATCCATTCATAAATAATGAACATCAAATTAATGAAATATGTCTTTCTTTATTTATTCATAAAGTATGTACACAACTTTGTACAAAATGCGCTAAAGGCGATTGCCTTTAGGGCACTATTCTAACAACAACTTAGCCTCTAATACTTTCAATTTCTGGATTGAATTCAGGTGTAGTGTTCAGTCTCAATTTTGTAATGGTCTGAATAGACTTCGGTATTTTGGAGATATTTTGAACTATAGAGCTCCAATAGATCGGATTCTTGTTTCAAATGAAACTAGAGACATAGATCTACAAGTTATATGAAGGAGCTGATTAGAAATTTAGCCTCTAAGATGTTCAACTTCTGGAGTGAAGTTATGTGTAGTGTTCAGTCTTGATTTAGCTTTGGTTCAAACGAAATATCTAACAGACTTCAGTATTTTTGAGATATTTTTAGATATAGAGCTCCGATCGATCTGATTCTTTAAGCGATGGATTTGTAAGACATATAGGAACATATATCTAGAAAAAAGTTTTGTCAAATTGTTTTATTTACTTGATCGAAATAAGGGGCCAAGATGTCAGTTTTAAGGCAAAAAGAAATGGCATTTTTGGAGCATCACTTAAAGGGTTAAGTTTATAGGCTTAAATGGAGGGGCATATGGGTCATTCCTCATTCATTAAATGACATGGCACTATAAAAGCAAGTGGACTGTACAAAACAGAAAAGAAAGAATAGAAGAAAAGAGAAGAGTCGAGAGCCTTCGGATGGGAGAAAAAGAAAGAAGAAAGAGTAAACTAGGTATTGATTTTTCTAAGCCCTTCAAGAGGGATTTTCATGGTGCTCAAGAAGAGAAAAACGTGGAGGATGATGAGAGCTTCCATCCAAGCCAAGAAATTCATTGATGGGTGAAAGATCAAGGTAAGATTGAGATTTATGTTTTGTTAAATTTTGAAGGGGTTTGGATCATATGGCTTAAGATTGGTATATGGTTGTGTTTCCTAAGCTCAATTTTAGTGTTTATGCAGTATGTGATGTTGAATTTGGGTAATTGTGGCTTAGGAAATTTTAACTTGGATGAAGGAAAGAAATAATGAAGAAATTGAGGCTTTAGATAAGATTCAAGCATGGATATGAGGTGAGTGACCTAGACGGTTCCTCAATTATTATGTGCTTAGAATTCTGTCTTTATAAAACTGTGGTGAATAATGGTGAGACTGTGATCGATTCAGAACTCCAGACCGAAAGTCCGAAGTATTGTTATGATATGATATAAAAGTGTTATGGGAAAGTGAAACTGTGATGGTGTTTCTTTTTCATGTGACAAATTGTGAATCATTTATCCGTTTATGGTAATTTGGAAATAATTGTGGCCATTGAATACATAAATAAAGTGATAAATCGTGGTATATGAAATTCATATAGGAATGCATGAACAGAAAATTGATAGTTGTGACCGAAGCAGTCACTAAATAGAGCTTTTTAGCTCAATGATTAATGAGCCCCAAATGGGAACAGTTTCAGAGCTTTTTAGATCAATGATTAATGAGCCCCAAAAGGGGACAGTTTCAGAGCTTTTTCTAGCTCAATGATTAATGAGCCCCAAAAAGGGGACAGTTTCAGAGCCTATAGCTCAACGATAAATGTGCCCTTATAGGGACAGTATAGGCGCTCGATCACAACACTGCTTTTGTTTGATTTAGTTGATAGTTGATTGAATGCACTGCAAATTGTCATCTGCTGATGTGATAACAGTCAGGGGGTATTTTTATAACTGTGAGACTATGAGAATAGTGATATGCCTTATGTTGTATGAATTATAATGGTTGTTGACCAGATTTGCCACCGATCAGAGCTTCTCGCTCAACGTGTGAAGATGAGCTCGAAGCTCATGAGTGATTTAGAGCCTTAGGCTCAATGTATTAATGAGCCCTGTATCCACAATCGGATAAGGGATGATACTAATGAGCCCTTCAACGGGCGATTAGGCACTTCATCACATAAAATGCTAATAGATGGAAAGTGTGTGAATATGCGCCTTGTAATAGTGCTTATTGAAGTAAAATTTAAATATATGTGAAATTTTGAACTGTGGTCAAATAGGCAACAGTGCGAAAATATGTTATATATATTGATATTATTGTTGCAATGACTAAGCGGACCATCAATGATGGTCACTCACTGAGTTCACAAAACTCACCCAAAAGTTGCAATTATTTTTCAGATTAAGAATACCCTGATTAGCCAACGAGTATATTTGCGTGATTCAAGTGAAGGATAGAAGTAGGGATCGGCTCGGCCTCTGCATTGCATGTCTTTATTCATGTAATGAAGTGTATATTTGTATTCGATAAATAGCCCAAATGCCTATTGAAATCAGGTATATAATGAAATTGTATATGATCGAATGAGGACCCAATTTGGGGTTTGAATTCCGCATATATTGTTTGTAAAAAAAAATGTACCGACTACTGAATGAGTGTTTTAGCACGCCACCCTCGCGGGACACGGACTCGGATATCACCATCGATGTCGGGTTCGGGTCGCGCGGGAGTGTGGTGTTACACAAGGGATACCTCCACGGCCGAGAATCAAAAGTGGACCTGGGGACCTCACTAAGAAGTACTTCGTTTTTTACGCTTTGATTGATCCTGCTGTTCCAGCAGGACGATACCTCGCATCCCTATACTGGAGGTGAGGAATCTCGTTCCCGCCACTCGAGCTCTGGTTCATCCTTAAAAAGTGCCGCAGAATGCCAACCGATGGAGGACACCCAAAATTATGGCACAGCAAAGCCAGAGCATTGATGAACCTCCAGCCATTTGGGAGAATATGGCTCGGCCCTAAGTGGTAGGCACGCCATACTTCATTGATGATCTGGGCGTACGGAAGCCTCATACCACCGACCGAGAAAAAGCTCTCTGTCACAGCAAAGTAGCCACACCCACTGCTATAAATCCTTTCGCTCGCCACCACCTAGGCCCCAAGACGAGGGGATATTATGCTTCATAACCGACCGATTCAGCTCCCTTTCGATCATCTTCAAAGGGTCGCTCGGTGGTTTCTCAATGATTTGCCCATCCCTCTGGGCACTCACTCCGACTGCCTCATTCCCCCTTAACTCCGACGTCTCATTTTCGTCAGCTTTCGGCACCTCCACCGTTCCCGCCGCTATCTCCAGCGAACCAACAACCTGTAAAGCTCCTTCGACGACCAATTCCTGATGGAGCTCCCTCAGAACCATACTTACTTCCCCACTAGGACTCGGGGATGCCGGTGGCGAAGGCTGGCGAGGAGGCGACTGAGAAGGAGAGGGGGAGCTACATTTGTTCCTAGAGCTAGTTGACGACATTTTACTGAAAATCACACTTACAGACGAGGAAAGGAAGAAGGACGTACCTAGTTTAGTGACTGGAGTTAAATATTGGATGACGATGAACAAGGGAATTCCAACGGCTGTAAACGGGAGATGAAGAGAGAAAGCAAAGATAAGAATCGAACACGCAGAAAGCGAAGAGATTCGTCAATTCCGAGCATTTATAATAAGATACTGAGCGGGCGTACGGATAGAACTTGGACGCATGGCAAAATCCGAACTGTCCAAATTAGGGTTACCAGATGACCCATAACGGCAAGAATATTGAAAGGATCGTCCATGGCAGCCTGTGCAGAGTTAAAAAGACACGGTCGAAAGGACGCCACGACAATGCAATTGCAGCAGCTTAAAGAGGAGCCTCGTTTGAAATTTTGAAAACTTATCAGAGGGCACGTGCCGTTGATAATGATTAAATCAAGTTCCCTCACGCACTCGACGTCGACATTCAACCGACCGATCTCGGCACGAACTATCATACTAAGCATCAATGCTGACCGATCGACATTCAACCGATCGATCCTAGCGAGCTCTCGCACTACGATTGATGTCTAACCGACGGGCTATCTCGAAATTGTCTCGCAGAAAGTCAAGACGATCCTCATGTACTCCTTCGACCTTTCTCCTTGGTCAGACTCGAGGAGTAGGGGGCTTATGACCCAAACGCAAAACGGAACACGGGTCGATCGGCCCATGTCTTGGGGATTGACCTAATTCTCCCAGGTAACAATCATATAAATTCATTACCTTATCATGAAAAGGTACGATTCCCATAACCCTACTTTTCACTACTTACCAGCTACAAAAAGCTCTCACAAAAAACTAACTTGAGCGTCGGAGGGGCCTGCCGGCTTTTAACCCCCGGCGTGCCTTGCGCTATTTTGCAGGTATTCTCTTGCTAAAGACAACCAATCTCATGGATCCAAACAGTAACATCTTGGCTCACCAGAATCAGGCAGAACGAGTAACCCTACCTAAGAAGCTTGCAAAAAGAAATGGAGAGGCAACTTAGGAATCCTGGATTAGTCAAGCTCCTTCATTAGTTCTTGAATTAAACAACGGGGAAAAGATTAGAAGTAAGAACACGAAAGCGTATCCTATTGACTTGCATTTCAAATACTGAGGCCGAGATTCGATTCATTGTTGGAATATGGAAGATTAAGAGCTTGAAACAGTTGACCACTGGTGCTGATATTCGAGGGAAGGAGTCACCAAAATGTAAAGCATGAAGCATACTTGTTTGCTTATGCATTGCCGAATCTTTTCTCTTATTTGCAAGCAAGCGGGTTGCCTATTGTGAAATGCGTTCCGAAACTAACCATAATTTACTAACGAAATTGAGGAATTTTAGTAAATATTATGGCATTCATTTTATTAAAATAATTAGCACTAAGATGCAAATAAATAATATATATATTAAATAAATGGATCATATTATATATTAATTACGAATCCATCAATTGGCTGCTATAAAACATAAGCAAGAAAATGTTTTTGTCCATCCAATTCTAAAGCTAGCTGGTACAATAAGATTGAGCAAACCAAATCTTGCACCTAACTTGCTTGTGTCACCAGGTAAGCCTGGCTGCTACAAGTTACGGAGGCTAATGGAACTTTACCAAACACGAACTCAATACCAGTTACAATGCCACGAATCTTATTTCCCCAACTTCTGTCCATCCATGAGTCTGCTCTCGTGCACGTTTTTATATATGGGAAAATGAAGATCTTTCCATACTTCTATCGGATATTCGTGATGGGAATAAAGTGGCAACTTAGCTAGATTCTGCTCGTGCCCAATAATATCTCCAAGTTGGCTTTGACGGGTCATAATTCTTAGCTCTTCAGATTCTTCAAGCAGCCAAGTTGCCTAACATCATGTTTGATATGTCAAAAAAGGTGAAGGTATTAGATTCAACCTTATCCTTCGGGAATAATATTACTGGACTATAAGAATGGAACTGATGTATGATGATCGATACAAGTGAAGAACTCGAGATACCGTTAACATATACCATACCAGTTTCTTGGCCTTGTCCCAATAGTGACAGAAGATGTCGTTTGGAAACTTTTTGCATCACAAAAAGCAACATCACGAGTGGGAGGACTCAACAATCAATGATGGCTACGGGTATGCTACATCCGATCCTCCAAAGAGCCAGAGGGACCAAGTTGCAGAGCACCAGCGCCCACAGTTCTGTGTTAAGGTTGGTGATCAGAAGATCTGTAGAGAAAGCGTTGATGCAGTAGCTGATGAGTTTATTAAGATAGAGCACGAGAAGTTCCTAAGGGGCAAATGGATGTCAACGAAACGTGGCTAAGAGCTAAATGACATCCATGTGATGTCCGTGCACTATAGTATTACAGGAAGGGTATTCCACTAATTAAATAACTTGTGTGCTTTCTGGAATTGCATGTCCAGTTTATATATTATTTGAAGACATTATGATCTGTTAAAATTATGTAACTTTGAATTTCATGTTATCCCATTTGCTTTAATGGAGCTGTGTGTTGTATTTCAAGAAATGATTTCATGTTGTGACCATGCGTCCGTCCGGTTATCAACTCTACACTTGGGGAAGCTCACTTCTTCAATTTGTTCGAAGTTATACGCTTACATGTCGAATATGGCGTTGTTTCTGGAACTGCATTTGAGACTTACATAAGCAAAGAAGGAGATTGAAGCCTAATTTGTCAATGTCTTTTAACATTGTTTCATAATTAAAACTGGTACTATTTCTTATTAAATATATATCTTTTTATTATATGTATAATAGTCCACAAAACATTTTAATTTAACAATTTTTTTGTATAAATGCCAAGTGCTGCTTTATTCGAGGATAATAAAATATTTTTATTTATATAACTTCTACTACAAGAGTTATTATCAAATAATTTTATTCAAGGATACGAAGAATATTTCTTTTTATAAGAGTTATTAACGAATAGTTCAAATACTTTTGTTTAAGGAAATTAAAAAAGTTCAACTGCTTTTATTCAAAGATATTTAAAATATTTTATTGATAGCACTTCTATCATAAAGGTTATTACTAAATAATTCAACTGCTTTTAATTTAAGGATATTAAAATATTTCTATTTATAGCATTTCTTGTTAGAAAATTGGGACAACATCAACGATATCCATAAAATAGGGTGAGAAGACTTTCTAATCCATACTAAGAGAGCTAAGCAAGAAATGATAGACTTAAACCTATTTATAATAAATTTTGGAGATTTTAGTGATTAATAGAAACTAAATTATAATTTTAATTAAACTTTAATTATTATTACAAATAATTCTAATTAAATACTAATTATACCCAAAGAAGATCAAATATCTTATATTGATCTTTATTTATTGAATATTTCATATTTAATCATAAATTTTTCAAACTTTACAATCAAGTCCAATTTGATTAAAATTATCTTTATTCTCTTCAACATTTTCTTTGTGTAAGACACATAAAATTTCTAAATATACTTGGCAATGATCATAAATTATAATTAGAATTAGTTAAATAAAAAATTTAATTTATCTTTAATTATCTAATTAAATATTTTATAATCATATATCAAAATTGGCGCCTATCAATACATCATGACTATCAAAAAATTTGGAAATGTCAAAGTAATTTTGTCTAACTTTTCTCGTATATAAATTTTTCTATATATTTATCACAAATGTTTTGATTAGACATAAAATATAAAATTAATGTCTACTCTATTTTGAGTCCAATCATATTAGTTCTTTGTTATTAGCTTTTGATTCAATTAATAACATTGAAACCTTTCCAATCTTAAAATACTATTGTTCTAAGTAAAATAAACCGTAATTAGGAATCACTTCTAAAGTAAATACCCTTATCTTCTTGAACTCAAATATCAACTAATACATATAATAATAGATATCATTAATACTTTATAAGTATCATATATGTCAACTACTAAACATCTTTCAGATATTATCCATGTACTTGAACTTAGAAAAGGTGAACAACTTCTAGTCTATCTCTATAGATTTAATTTCTAGAATTAAGTTGTTATCTTTTCATATCTAACAAGAGTTATTTCTATACAAATATGTTTTCAACAATTAAAATTAGAATTATTATTTTTGTGAGTAACATGACTGCACTCCATCGATGAGGATAATTATACTCCCACTAACCTTCTTCTAGACATGATAAATTTACAATCATCTCCAAAACAAACTATTTGAATTCATCGTGAAAGTAAATCTTTCAACTTCGTAACCTTTCAACTATACATCAAATGTATCAATAAAGACACTAGTTCCAATTGGATGTACCGTCAGAGATTTAAATTATTTAATGTAAGTGTTCTTATCAAGTAGTTCAGATGCTTTTATTCTAATACATTTTAAAAAAAATATTTATAGCACTTCTAATATGAAGATTTCTTTCCAAATAGTTCAACTGCTTTTATTCAAATATATTAAAAATATTTTTATTGACAGCACTTCTATCATAAAAGTTATTACTAAATAATTCATCTGCCTTTAATTTAAGGGTATTAAAATATTTCTATTTATATCCTTAAAAGAAAATTGAGACAAAGATCAACAAGATCCACAAAATATGTTGAGAAGACTTTGTAATTTTACAAAGAGAGTTAAGCAAGTAATAGGCTTGAGTCTATTTGTAATAAGTTTTGAAATTTTAGTAATTTAATCGAAACTAAATTATAATTTTAATTAAACTTTAATTATTATTAAAAATAATTTTAATTAAATATTAATTATGCCCAAATAAGATCCAATATCTTATATTGATCCTTATTTATTAAATATCTCATATTTAATCATAAAGTTTCTCAAAACTTTACAATCTAAGTCTAACTTAATTAAAATATCTATATTTTCTTCAACGTGTTCTTTGTGCGAGATCTGTTAGTTCCTAAATATATTGACAATAATAATAAATTATAATTAGAATTAGCTAAATCAAAAAAATTAATTTATCTTTAATTATTTAATTAAACAATTTATAATCATATATTAAAATTGGCGTATGAATACATCATGACTACTCTAAAATTTGAAAATGTCAATGATTTTATCTAACTTTTCTCGCATAAATTATTTCATATAATTTAATTCTTTCATCATACAATGTTCCCATTATACATCAAATATGAAATTAATGTCTACTATATTTTGAATCCAATCATATTAGTTCTTCACCGTTAGCTATTGATTCAATTATTGACATTGAAACTTTTCCAATTTTAAAATAATATTATTCTAAGTAAAATAAATCGTAATTAGGAATTATTGCTAAAGTAAATATTCTTATCTTCTTGAACTCAAATATCAACTAATACATATAATAATGGATGTCTTTAATACTTTTTAAGTATCATATATGTCAAATACTAAACATCTTTAGTATGTTATCTATGTTCTTGGACTTAGAAAAGGTGAACAATTTCCAATCTTTCTATAGATCTAATTTCTAGAATTAAATTGTTACCTTTTATATCCAACGAGAGTTGTTCTTAAACAAATATGTTTTCAATAATTGAAAATTAGAATTATTGTTTTCTATGAATAACATGACTCTACCTACCGAGATACTCCCACTAACTTTCTTCTAGATATAATAAATTCACATTCATCTCCAAACCGACTTTTGAATTCATCATGAAAGTGAATCTTTTAACTTCGATAACCTTTCAATTATACATCAAATTTATCAACAAAGACACTAGTTCTAATTGGATGTACCGTCATGAGATTTAAACTTTTCAAATTTCATCTTACGCTCACTACCTATCTTGAGAACCATTCTATTATAATTATACATTGAAACAAACAATTTGTTTAATAGATATGTAAGATTATATCTAACATTTTGAATATCGATAACCTTTTATTATCCAGTTTAGTTCTAAACTTAATATATAATAGATACTTCAACATAGCATCACATTTTGAATTATTAATTTTGACTCTTTCAAAGACTTAAAATTTCATATCTAATATGAAATCTTATTAATTGATTTAATTGAAACTATCAAGGTAAGTCATTATGTTAGGTGTAACTATAGAAGAAATAATATTGTATCATAAAATATCTCATATTTTATTTTCTTCTTTACACAATTCCATACTCTTATGAAATTTTATTGTAAAAGTATTCATTAGAGAATATCATTCCTTATAGATAACCAAAATTTAAAACTTATTACAATGATCTCATCGAAATATTTTAGCATTTTCAATGCTTAATTTTTACTTAAATTTAAATAATTTGAACTTTTCAAACTTTTAAATGGCCAAAAGAGCATTTAAAACGGTTCTCCGGATTTCGCTGAATCAACGCTGCTGCTTGGATCCATGGAGTTGGTGCGCTCGTAGTAACTTCGACGTGAAGGTCCTCAAAACAAAGAAGGCACGCCGAGGGTCAGTGTCCCGATTAGTCTCTCCGACGCTCAAGTCAGTCTTTTTGGTGAAGGTGCGATTGCTGTATGCCGAGAAAGCTAGGTTATGATTACGTACCTCCGTTATGGTAGAATTATACCTTATATATGGAGCAATAACTAGGTTTAAGTCTTCACGTATGCATGGGAGACTCTCACCTGCGAATGGGCCAAGTAGATCGTGGACTGGACCTGGGCTTGGCATAGGTATAAGACTGATATTCGAAGAGTGGACCGATCGGCCCACGGGTCTTTATGACCGGGTGCGGGCCTAGCACGACCGACTCGACCATAAGCCCCCTACTCCTCGAGTCTGAGCAAAGAGAAGGGTCGAAGGAGTATGCATGAGTCTTGTAGCTCGTCCGTGAGATAGCTCGGGGTAGGCCTGATCGGTCGAACATTGGCATTATAGCTCGTCCGTGAGATAGCTCGGGGTAAGCCCGATCGATCGAATTTCGACGGGTAGTGCATGACTGCTCGCATTGGGATCGGTCGGCTGAATGTCCCACTCGGTCGGCATTGGCGATTATTGCATGATAGCCCGCGCCAAAGTAGGTCGGAGGGTCATCATTAGCGAGCGCGTGGTGGTACTTGGAGCATTTATTGTTTGACGGCGCGTGCCCTCTGACGGCTTTTCAGAATCTAAAATGTATCGTCCTTGTAACCATTGTGCAGCTATCCCGTACGTCCTTTCAACTGTCGCGCCGCTCCAGATTTTGAACAACCCTAATTCTCCTTGGCTCGGATTATGCCGCGTGTCCAAGCATAGCTCAGATCTTCTCCACGCGTCGCACTTCGATTGGATCGCTCATTCGGGTGTTCCCTTATAAATGCTCAGGATCGACAAACTGTTTGGTTTTCTTCACGTTTGTTTCGTTCTTGCTTCCGCTATGCTTTCATTTGCTCTTTCTTGCTCTCAGTTTCTGGAAATTTCCTTCAACCGTCGTTCGATTTCTCCCTCTCCATTCACTAAAGAGGTACGTCCTTCCTCCTCTAAAGTTTTCTTTTCAAAAGTTCTCTTCTTGGTAAGCATGTCGACAGCCAGTTCCAGAAGTATGGTAGAAGGTGTTGAAGAAATATCGACGAGAGAAAGAAAGGATGGGTTGGTTGTGGAGGCGTTGCCAAGAAATGAATCAACAATGACCGTGGGGGAGCTGAATCGGTCAGCACTTAGATATAACATCCCCACGTCCTGGGGACCCCGGCTGGCCCTGGGGAACGAGCGAATCCACAACAACTCGAGTGGGTATTTCTCCGTTTCTGATAGTTTTTTCTCGGTTGGTAGCTTGAGGCTCCCATATGCCCCGATTGTCGACGAGATGTGCACGGCCTATCAGCTGATGCATAGCCAAATTCCTCCGAATAGCTGGAGGTTTATTAACGGTCTGGCGTTGCTGTGCCATCAATTCGATCATCCGCCCTCTGTTGGCATTTTACGTCACTTTTTGAGGATGAGCCAGAGTCCGAGCTCGTGCCGGATCCCTTTCGCAGATAAGGATGCCTGATATCGCCCACGGACAGCTTCGAAAGTCTCTTCTTGGCGAAATAAGTACTTCTTTGTGAAACCCTCAGGATCCTCCTTTGAGTGCCGGCCATGGAGGTATCCTTTGGCCGAGCAGTGGAACGACGTGTCGAGCATATCCCTTAGTAAGGAGGAGTGGATAGTAGTTAGTGTAGGAAAATCCGGGTGTGAGCATCACATGCCCACGGTGCTGAAAATAAAAAATTATTTCGACCTTCCCGAAAGATGTGATCCATGTGTTCATACAACAAACTCAAACCATAACGCTAAAGGAGACCGCCTCTAACGGATCCACGCAGAGATCGAAACCTAACCGACAAACCCTTTGACCCGGAATAGCTAGAACAAAGTAAAGAGTGCTAGCTCTACCTTTGTCCTCGAGAGCTTGAAAACGATGAAGAGGATGAAGAAGCTGGAGAACTAGAGAGGAAGATCGTTGATGGAGAAAGAGGAAAACACCTTTCTTCAAAACTTTTCTCCTACTTTCAAAAGCCAACGATGATCATAAGCCTCAAGAGAAAGAAACTCTTTCATTTCCCTTTTTATACAAAACCAACGACCATCTCCTTTCATCCTTCATTATTTTGTCTTTTGTGATTTAATGCTTTTGATGACTAAGCATAATCAAAGAAGCTTCCTTTGCTTCTTCTTTCCTCCCACGTTGCAACATATATTAATTAATTAATTAATTAATTAATCAATTATATATATATATATAAATAAATGTCAAGTGGTCCAACACACTGGCAGAATCGGTCCTACCTCTTACCGGTCCCAGATGGAAAAATCACCGGAGACCTGTCTCAGCAATATCGATGTCGCGATCTCATCGGGACATATCTCGATCTCATCAGAATCCATTTAGTTCGATTGCTCTCCATATATTGGAACTTTGTCCAAAACTATTTTACAAATTCTCCGAGACACTCTTATGCATATGACCCATTAGGTTCCCGGTTATGTTGGCCACTTAGATTAACACTTAATCTGAGCAAGTCATGAAAGATTCTAGCAACACATCATGACCCCAATTGACCGGAAAGTAATTGGTTTGACGAATGAACATGTATTCATCATGAACCATATCACTAACCTTTCCATAGACAATTATCGCGTAACTCTTCCTTTCACCATGCTATACCCCACTTGGTTATGAGTATGGGCTAAGTGTCAACTCTTACTAGATCGACTACGCCAAATCTAGCCCAAGTGATATCGCTTCGTCCTGACTCATTACTTTATATGTCATCAAGACCTTCTTCATGACACATATACTCCGCCAGAGATTTCAAGTAATGATCCCGACAAGAGGCCATGGTATCATCTTTGCTATCACAAGTAGGTGAATCCTCTATTGGCTACTCAATTACCTTCAATACCTCAAGTTGTACCCAATCACCACCCTATGAGCGACCTCGAAGGCAACAAGGAATGGAGTCAAAGCACGTAATCAAGATTCAAGATATCCTCGAAAGCACCTCAAGTCTAAGGATACTTGCACCATTGCTATGATGAGATTATCACCGACATTAGAATAGACATCCATGTGATGATCTCATAGCAGTCATCCAATGTACTTACTACCTCTAGTAAGCATCTACATCTCAACTCTAAATATCTCATATTTACGGTTTCGAGATCCACTACTTGATCACATCAAGGAGCTTGAGATGTGTAGTCTCTCCTGGACATCGATGTCCAGCCAAGAATCCTATGACTAGGGATAATTTAGATATTGACATAATTGCACATGATAGGAATCTCAGTAGTATGATCACATCATAATTTCCTTCATGCTATGTCATATATCATGGACTTCATTAATTTGCTTATTGATTAATATCAATAACAATTCATAATTAATGAACATCAAATTAATGAAATATGCCTTTCTTTATTTATTCATAAAGTCTGTAATAACTTTGTATTAAAACGCTAAAAAGCGATTGCCTTTAGTAAGCACTACTCTAACGCTTAGTCGTATAAAAATACTCTCGATACAACTTCGCCGGCTAGTCCAGTATTATTCGGGGCCTCGCCATTTTTTTCTTCTCGATCTCCCACCACGGATTAGCGGGCTAAGAGAGGAAGCCGCCCCGTCTGGTTGATCCTTCATGGTTTAGTTACACACTGAATTTTTTATTATCGGTTTCTCCTTCTGACTTGTTTTTATTGCTGTGCAACCATGGTGAGGATAGAGGATTATGCCGCTCCCCCTGAATCCGAAAAGCAGGCCGCAGGGAAGAAGAAGAAGAGAAAAGAGGTGGAGACTGGTGAAGGCTCCGCCCTCATTGGTCGAAGCTCAACATTCTCAAGAATGTCATTTGGTCCCTCCCTCGTTGAGGATCCCGCCAGACGGCTGCGTCTTTGCTGACAGTGCAAAGTGCGGGCAGCGAAGTGTCCAAGAGGAGGAGGAAGTAGAGGAATTGGAGCCGCCTCTTAAGAGGAAGAGACTGGTCCGACTCGGTGATCTTCCATCTGGCCCTTCTAGTCAAGGTGGGAAAGGAAAAGAGAAGAAGGGCAAAGGGAAAAGGCGAGCGACTAACACCGAGCAGTGGGAGTTCGCGATCAAGCTGGCCAAGACTGCCTCGGTCGGGGACATTGAAATGTCCCGCCATATTGCCAAGAGGATTATTCCCCCGGTGGACGAGCAGATGATGGACAAGAAGAGTAACCTAGAGTTGGGGTCTCAACTCATTCGTAGCGGTATTTGGAGTGCGGTGATGTCCTTCGCGGTGGTGCAGCGTCTGGAGGCTCTGGACCAGGAAGTCCGGGACCTTCATGAGAAGATGAAGGCTTTGAAGGACGAGCTTTCAGAGGTGAAGGAGGGGAGAGACCTTCTTCAGGCTCAGAACTCTTCTTTAGAGGAGGAGAAGAAATTTTGGGAGGAAGCGATGAGTGCTTTGAAAGCTCAATTTGCTACGGGGGAGGAGGAGAGGATCAAGGCGATAGCAGCGAAGGGCGAGCTGGTCAAGGTGTGTAAGGTCTTGGAGGAGAAAGTGGAGTCGGAGAGGAAGCTTAAAGAAAAGTTCCTCCAAGACTGTCGTGCAGCGGTGGAAGGCCAGCATAGGACCGAGGATGTGTTGAGGAAATTGCGATGCTCCGTTAAGAGGCAAAGAATCGAGGTGATCAAACGGTGAAGAGAAGAAATCTAAAAGCGGAATGCCTAGAGCTCGCCTGCGACGTAACCCTTTCGGTCCTGAAGAGGTGCCATGAGGTTCGCGTTCTCGATGGGTCGGAGCGGCCTTCATTTGAAGATTATGCCGAGCCGCTGCTTCCTACTCTCGGCCTTTCGTTGGAGGGAATTAAGAAGAGGGCTCAGGGGGAGCGGACCGTTGTTCCGGACGAGGAGTTGGATCTTAGCTCGGAAGAAGAAGAAGAGGGTGTCTCTCCGCTGCCAGCTCCTCCTGATCCAATTGCCGGCCCTTCTTTTCCCTTGGTCGATCCTGCTGTCGACCCTTCCTCTGCTGACCCGGTTGTTGGCCCTTCTTTTCCTCCGAAAGAATGAGAGTGATTGCTTTATTTTGTGTAAGGCTCATCTGGTTGGGCTTGTGGCCAGAACCTTTGCTCCAAGAAATAGAAACTCATTTTTGATTATTTTTGACGTGTTGAATATTTCTCCATTCAAGTAGTAGGTTACGAATGAATGCGCTCGATGTGCGACGACAGGGTGAACTAGGCCGAGTGATAATAGGGTTGGTCAATCCGATATTTTGTCTTAGGATCCTTGGCCGAGCGTTAGTCGGTGTCGATCGATGGTTCCAAGGATCTTGTCTTGGCAACCTGGTCGATCTGTATTTGAGGCCGAGTGATGGTTTCAAAGATCTTGTCTTGGCGACCCGACTGACCGTAGTCGATCTATGTCGAGGCCGAGCGAGGGGTCCCAAGGATCTTGTTCGCGACCGACCGACCGTAGTCGATCTATGTCGAGGCCAAGCGAGGGTCCCATGATCTTGTTCGGCACCGACCGACCGTAGTCCATCCTCGCCGAGGCCGAGCGAGGGTCCCAAGGATCTTGTCTTGCGACCCAACCGATCAGTAGTCGATCCACGCCGAGGCCGAGCGAGGGGTCCCAAGGATCTTGTTCGCGACCGAATCGATCGTAGTCGATCCATGTCGAGGCCGGCGAAGGGTCTCAAAGATCTTGTCTTGGCGACCCGATCAATCAGTAGTGGATCCACGTCGAGGCCGAGGAGGAGTCCCAGGATCTTGTCTTGGCACCGACCGACCGTAGTCGATCCATGTCGAGGCCGAGCGAGGTCCCAAGGATCTTGTCTTGCACTGCATCGACCAGAGTCGATGGGATTTTCTATTCGCCAATTTTAATGGAATTCGTTCTTGCCGAGAAATCAAAACCTTTATTGATGATAATGAGGCGGGTCGTTAAAAACCTCGTCTGCGCGGACGGAAAGATACCCACAGTTTTTGTACAAAAACAGTATTGAACAAACATTAACTAAAATGAAACTTATCTACTGGTAGAACGCCTTCAGATTTCGAGAGTTCCATGGCCTCGGTAGAATTTTCCTATTCGCATCGCGTAGGATATAAGAGTCATGCCCGGCTTGCTTGAAGACCTGGTAGGGTCCTTCCCATGCTTGTCCGAGCTTTCTAGGATGTTTCCCAGCCTCCTCGACTTTTTGTAGGACGTACCCCCTAACCTTTACGTCGCTCGGCTTTACTCTTCTATTGTAGAACCTCGTTGTCTTCTGCCTGACGGCTTCCGAACGAGCGGCAGGCCTATCCCTGCCTTCACTGAGAAGCACGAGCTCGGCTCGGCGGGCTTCGTTGTTTCGCTCTTCATCATAGTTCGACACCCTTTGGTTGTGCAACACCACTTCTACGGGAACTAAGGCTTCTGCCCCAAAGGTCATCCTGAACGGTGTTTCCCCTGTGGCTCCATTTGGTGTGGTTCTGTACGCCCACAACACCTCGTCAAGCTCTTCCACTCAAGTCTTTCGTCCGTCTAGGCGCTTCTTAAGAGCACTCATTATCTTTTTGTTTGTGTTCTCCACGAGACCGTTGCTTTGGGGGTGAGCTACTGAGGTCAATTGTAGCCTTATCTTTAGTCGGTCGCAGAAATCTATGAACTTTTCGTTATCGAACTACCGACCGTTGTCTGCAACCAACATCATAGGCATCCCGAAGCGAGTTAGTATATTTTTCTTTACGAAATTCTCCACCTTCGCCAAGATCATTGTGGCGACCGCTCCGCTTACCCATTTGGTGAAGTACTTCACCGCCACTATCGAACTTCTTCGTCTCGGACCGAGAGGAAGGGCCCCAGATATCCATTCCCCATCGAGCGAAAAGGGATAGGATGACTCACAATTTTCATCCTCTCGGTCGGTTTGGTGAGAGACAGTCGATGTTTCTCTGGCGGGCCTCACATCGGTCGACTTTCTCCCGACAGCCTTTCCTCATCGCTTCGGCGAAGAATACCCCGTCTCGATCAACCTATGGGCTAACATTCTGCCTCCCACGTGGTTGCCACATTCATTCGTGGACTTCGCCATTGCTTGTTCTCGCCTCTTCTTCGCTCAAGCATCGCAACAAAGGGCTACCATAAGATCACTCATGACAGGCATCATTTATGATCGCAGATTCAACCGCCTTTATCCTCAATTTCTTGGCCTCTAAGGTTTCTTGCGGTTGTGTTCCCTCTAGGGGATACCGTCTAATCGGTTCCATCCAACTCGATCGACCGGTATTTACATCAAGAACTTCCTTAGCTTTTTGAATGCTAGGACGATCCAGTCGTTTGACTAGAATGTTATTTTTGGTGTCTCGATCGGAGGCCATTTTGGAGAGCACATCCGCTTTAGCATTCTGAGCTCGTTCTATCCTGCTGATCGAGTACTGCTCGAAATTATTTAACTCCCGCTTTACTAGCTCCAGGTACTCGATCATGCTGTTCTCCTTGGCTTCATACTGCCCAGTGACTTGACCGACCACCACTTGACTATCGCTATATACTTTTAGATGTTTTATCTCCATTTCCTTAGCCAGTTGGAGACCGGCTATCAGAGCCTTATATTCTGCCTCGTTATTGAAGGCCTTGAATTCTAGCTGAAGTGCGTATTCCACCCTCTCTTCCATATGCGGGTTGATCAATACCACTCGCCAGATCCTTCAACGTTGACGACCGTCGATAAACAAGCTCCGGTAGGAATTGCTCACCCCGCGAAATGGGTTGGCTCATCTCTGCAATGAAGTCCGCCAAGACTCGCTCCTAATCGTCGTCCGGGGCTTATATTGTATGTCGAACTCTCCCATCTCTACCGCCCATTTTATTAACCGCCCGGAGGTCTCAAGTTTTTGGAGGCATTGCCTGAGAGGTTGATCAGTCCACACCTCAATGGTATGACTTTGAAAATACGGTCTCAGTTTCCACGCTGTAGTTATCAAGGAGAGAGCTAACTTTTCTATGGGCACGTACCGTGTTTCTGGCCCACTCAATACCTTGCTGACGTAGTAGACCAAAAATTGCTCCTTACCATCCGATCGAACTGTAATCAAGATCGATCGCCTCTCGTGACCGCCAGATAGATAATCAGGGTTTCTCCCTCAACGAGGCTCTGCAGCACAGGTGGGCTTGTTAGATATTGTTTCAAGTGCTGGAAAGATCTCTCGCACTCCTCCGGCCACTGAAACTGGGTTACATCCGCTTTCCTTAAAATTTTGAAAATGGGAGGCACTTGTCCCCAACTGAAATGAATCGCCAGGAGACTATCCCACCAACAAGATCTCAGATTATTTCAAGCATTGCGGCGAGGACATTTGGGTGATGGCTTGGATCTTCTCTGGATTAACTTCAATCCCCCGTTGAGTAATCATGAATTCTAGGAATTTTCCGGATGCCATACCAAAGACGCACTTTTCTGAGTTCAGCTTCATCTGAAATTTGTCAAGGGTCTGGAAGACTTCTTTTAGATCTCTCACATGCTCGGCAACCGTCTTACTTTTAACCACCATATTATCTACATAAGCTTCAACAGATCGACCTATCTGTTTTTTGAAGACCTCCATGACGAGCCACTGATAAGTGGCCCCCGCATTCTTCAAGCCGAACGGCATTACTTGGTAACAATATGTACCCTGGTCGGTTATGAAGGCAGTCTTCTCTTCATCTTCGAGGCTCATCTGAATTTGATGGTAGCCCGAGAAAGCATCCAAAAAGCTGAGAAGTTCATGTCCGGAGGTAGAGTCTACTAGCTGGTCGATCTTGGGTAGGGGAAACCTGTCCTTTGGACATGTCTTGTTCAGGTCAGTGAAGTCGATGCACATTCTCCACTTCCCATTTTTCTTCTTCACCAACACCACATTGGCGAGCCATTCGGGGTACTTGACTTCTCGGATGAAACCGACTTCGAGTAGTTTCTTTATTTCTTTCTCGATCACTTCGTCGCTTCCTTGCGGTCACGCGACGCTTTTGCCTAACCGGCTTGTAATCTTGTCGAATACTAAGTGAGTGCGAGGCGACCGATCGAGAGATTCCAAGCATATCGCTCGATACCCAAGCGAAGACCGATCTATTTTCTACCAAACAGTCTGAGATTTCTTTAACTAGGTCCTTCTGAAGCTCGAAACCTAGATTTGTGAATTTAGAGGGATCGGCTTCGTCCAGTACAACCCGCTGCGTTTCTTCCAATGGGTTCATCCTATCCATCTCCTCATCGGCTCTCACATCAAGAGAGCTCGTCAGGACCACTGCCCCGTCCAGTGTTTTTGTTTCCGCTAAGTAACACTCCCTAAAGATTCTCTACTGACCCCTGATAGTACCGATTTTATGGGGCATTGGGAATTTTATCGCTTGGTAGTAGGTAGAGACGACTGCTCTGAGGGCGTTCTGGGTAGCTCGTCTGATTATTGCATTGTATGCCCTTTGAAACTTCACGATTAGGAATTCTACATCCCTCTCTATTTGACACGGCTTTTGCCCGAACTTCACTTTTAAATAGACTCAGGCGAACGAGTAGGCTGATGCTCCAGTTAACCCTTTGATAGGTCCGTCTATAGGCAGTAGTCGATCTTCGGGTACCTCCATCTGCTTGAAGGCCTCATAATACAACAAGTCGACCGAGTTGCCCGTATCAATCATCACTCGCTTCACCTCGTAGCCATCCATGTTCAGATTTACAACGAGAGCGTCATCATGAGGACAACTTATACCATCAAGGTCAGACTTGTCGAACGATATCATCCCGTCGTTCTCCCTAGTTCTTTTGGTTGATGAGTCTCTGCCGACTTGTTTGGTATATCTCTTTCTCCCTTTAGCAGTGGATCCCCCCGCTGCGTTTTCACCAAATATCATGTTAATGACCCCAGCCGGTCGGTCATCTTGTTGCCCAACGTTTCTGTCGTCTCTTTCCCTTGATCGTCCTCTCTCTTCGCGTCGATTGTTTGTATTCGCATTCTGTCTCCCTCCATCATTTCTATCATTCAGCCTCCAATTCTATCGTCTGTTGTTGGGTCGACCGCTCTTATGCTCGTTATCTCGATCGACATTTTGCGCGTGCTTCACAAATCGGCCTAACCTTCCCCTTTGTATGAGGAATTCGATTTCTTTTTTCAATTGCCAGCAATCTTCCGTATCATGACCGAATTCTTTGTGGAAATGGCAATATAAATTGGGGTTCCTATCCTTGGAGGGAGTCTTCATTTTATCGGGTTCTCGGATAGTTTCCCCATCCGCTCTCATGGCCGCCAGTACTTCTGCATATCGCCTGTTGAGCGGGGTGAACTCCTGTCGATATCCATGTCGATCGGTTGGCTTTCTCCAGCTCGACTGACCTTTTTGCCACTTGTGCGAATTGCTCGCTCTGTCATTTGGCGAGCGATCATCCATCCGACGCCTCGTATTTTTCAGCACTTCTTCAAACTGAATGTACCTATCCGCTCTGTTTCTTGTTTCTGAACGGATCGGGGCGATCGAGGGCTAACAACTTTGAACTCCTCATCCCTCGTGTTGTTCATAATCGCCGCCAACATGGACGAGACAAGTGAGGTCGGGGACCTCGACAGCTTCGTTATTGAACCAGTGATAAACTCCGCAAACTTTCGTTCCTTCCTTCAGTCGGTTGCATTACCTCCAAAGTCGCCTTCCGGCGCCATCGCGGCTAATCGGTTGAAATAATAACTCAAATCTTCAAACATGTGATACACTCGGGGCAAGCTATTAAACCATCGCCGAGCTCCCTCTTGGAAGCGCCGTGCGAAAGCCTTACTCGAATGGCGCCCGAACGCAATATAGATTCATCATGACCGAAGTCAGAGGTAATCCAGGGGTCGGTCTTTCCAGGTATTTTTAGGCGTCAGATTTTGGTGCCAGCGGGGAGGCTATCCAAGATTTCCTGAGTAAAGGGAGAGTCGCATCTTGTCTTGTCGGGCGGTTCATGCGAAGCTCATACCGTTAATCGATCGTACGATTTTCTCTAGGCTTCGGTTGGGTAGTGATCGGTCGTCACGCTTTGGTATGTCATCGCGCTTGCCGTAGACGCCGCCTTGCCGTTGTCTTGCCGAGACTGCAAAATCTGGCGAATCAACAGATCAGCCGCTTCCTCAATCTGTTTTCAAGTGAGGGAGGTGCGTATAGGCGGAAGAGGATATTCATCCGATCGATGTTGGAGATTTGGGTGCATATTGAGTGCAGCGTTATCCTCCAAAGCTACGCTCTGTTCTTCTTGTTCCAAGGTTTGAGGTTGCGGTTGATCATTCGGGTCTGAAGATTCCATGCGAGAAACATGAGGCGCAGGCTGCAGGATTGCAGGTAATTGCAAACCCATGCGTTACATCGCCAGAGCCGCGACAGCGGCTATATCAGGGTTTGTCGCTGCCGCCTGATTGATCTATGTGTTTCTGGACGTGATGCCCTGAAGTCGGGCCCCACGGTGGCGCCAATTGGTTCTCGCGGATTCGGCGAATCAACGTTCGCTTGGGATCCATGGAGTTGGCCGCTTTCGTAGTAACCGGACGTGAAGGTCCTCAAAACAAAGAAAGCACGTCGGGGTCAGGTCCCGATTAGCCCCTCCGACGCTCAAGTCAGTCTTTTTGGTGAAGGTGCGATTGCTTTATGCCGAGAAAGCTAGGTTATGATTAAAAAACCTCCATTATGGTATAATTATACCTTATATATGGAGAAATAACTAGGTTTAAGTCTTCACGTATGCATGAGAGACTCTCACCTGCGAATAGGCCAAGGGGATCGTGGACTGGACTTGGGCTTGACATAGGTATAAGACTGATATTCGAAGAGTGGACCGATCGACCCACGAGTCGTTATGACCGGGTGCGGGCCTAGCACGACCGACCCGACCAAAAACCTTAATGTTTATACCAAAGTCTAAGTTGAACTCTAACGTTTACGAAAACGAAATATCTTTAATAATCTTTGTTCTTATAAACAAATCGCTTAATTAATTAATGGGTTGATTTTATAAATTAATCAATTTTATAAATTAAAATAAAATAATTAATTTTATTTAATAGTCTTCTTTTAATTAAACTTTAAATACTTTGATAAATAAAGAGAATCTTTTAAATCAAATTTTAAAATTTTGATTTTATTGAATTTTAACTAATTTTGTAATGATTTAATATTAATTAAAATTTAAAACTTTAAACCTCTTGTTTTATTAATTTATCTTTTGTTTTATTAATTTGTCTTCTAATTCGATATTTAGAATATTGTTTCCCACATTTTAGAAAGCAACTAATTGACGTTATTTCTCTTTCGGGGTGTTTGGAATGTGATGAATCGTTTGGAATGCAAAATTACAAGAATTGAATTCAAGTATGAATTCAACCCCACATTTTAAAGGGGTTGAAAACCACGTGAATTCAACCCCACTTTACTTGGCTTGCTCCTCTACTTGGCTTGCTCCTCTAACATCACCTGTTAACATGAATTATAACATTATAACTCAATTCATGTTTTCATATGTTTTAATATTTTTATAATAAATAGTTAAAAATTATATTATTAATTTAATTATTTTATATTCAATTCAATAATATAATTTATGTTATCTAGAATTTAATATTTATTTAAATTATTTTAATTATCTAAAACTTAATATTTATTTAAATTATTTTTAGTTTTAATTTTTAATTAATTAAATTTGTTTTTATCTATTATATAATATTTATAAATAAATTATTAATTAAATAAAATGAAACATTTAAAAATTAACTTTTATCTAGAACTTAATATTTATTTAATTTATTTTTATCTCTTATATAATATTTATAAATAAATGATTAATTAAATAAAATGAAACATTTTAAAATTAAATTTTTATCTATAATTTAATATTTATTTAAATTATTTTTAGTTTTAATTTTTAATTAATTAAATTTATTTTATATGTTATATAATATTTATAAATAAATTATTAATTAAATAAAATGAAACATTTTAAAATTAACTTTTATCTATAATTTAATATTTATTTAAATTATTTTAATTATCTAAAACTTAATATTTATTTAAATTATTTTAGTTTTAATTTTTAATTAATTAAATTTATTTTATCTCTTATATAATATTTATAAATAAATTATTAATTAAATAAAATGAAATGAAACATTTTAAAAATTAACTTTTATCTAGAATTTAATATTTATTTAAATTATTTTAATTATCTAAAACTTAATATTTATTTAAATTATTTTAAGTATTAAATCAAATATAAATTGAAGTTTATATATTTTGAAGATAATTGAATTCAATTATAATATTACTAGATTTGTTCCAAACAATGAATTGAATTCAATTCTAATATTACTAGATTTGTTAAAACAACAGAAATTGAATTCAATCCCAACTTCATTAATGTAATTGAATTCAATTCGTTCACGAATTCAATTCGGAGGATTCCAAACGGGCCCTTCTTCTTTTGCATAAAATAAAAATTTTCTAACTCTTTTAAGACATAATCATAATCATTTCATTGAACAACCTACTTTTGCCTCCGTGATTTTCCAAAACTTTTAGAAAACTTATAGTCCTGATTTTATTTTTAAAAATACACTTTAATATTTTTAAAAATTGGATCAAAATTAAACCAATAAAATAAGAAATTTAATTTTAAAAAATTCAATCGGTATAAGACTATCATAAAATTGATTAAAATTAAATAAAATTTAAAATTTAAAATATTGATTTAAAAGATTGAAGAATTTAAAATTTAATTTAAAATTTTTAAATAAAATTAATTGATCTATAAAAATTTATTAATTTACAAAAACTAGCTGATTAATTAATAAATTAATTTATTTTAACAATAAAACTATTAAAATAAATAGATCTTAAAAATTAATTCAAACAAAAAATTAAACAATTTATAATTTTATGATTAAACTGGTCAGCTAAATTATTTTAATCATTAGTACTACCATCACATATTTTAAAATCATAATAACAAAAATATTTACTTTCATTTAAGAAAGGTATAATAATTGAAATAGAAAACTTACTGTACTTTTCTCATTTACAAACATGAAATGAAATTTATTCATCAACTTGTCTTGGATATGCACGTACAAGTCTCCAATTTAAAGATAAACAATCATTAGTTATACTAATAGTCATCAACTATATCCAGTATCAAATTTATTTTGTCATATTTAAATTATAAAATTAAAATAAACTATGAGAAAAGTTAATTTCTAACAAGTTTGCATGAATTTATGCATGCTTTTAGAATTCTCAGGAATTTCTTTATGCTGCGGATCCCGAGTGCCAGATGGGTTTGAAAGCGTCATTCAAGAACCTTATAGTGCCCAAAGTTAGGGCATATGCCAATTTCACTCTTTTTTTTTTTTTTCCCACGTGACATATTGGGCGGATTTCAATTATAGGAAAGTTTTTTTAAATAATCCTACCCTAAAGTAATTCTTGCTTAAATCAAGTAATTTCTTTACAAAAAGTTAAAGCTGATCTTAAATTTTAAACAAGAGAAGATTCAAACCCACATACTCAGCTCATTTGATAATTCAAGTGGTGTGGTGGAAACAGAAACTGAGTCTCCATCCAACTTCGGACTACTTCCTACTTCTCTACGGTTCGTCTTCGTAGTTCTCAAGGATTCGTGAAAAACAGCCCTCTGTTTGTTTTTTCTTTAATTTCTTTTCTTTTTCAATATACCTGAGTTTCCATTTGGAGCTTTGAACAAACATAAACTCAGGCCTCTGTCTGATGATATGTTAATAAATTTAATACGAGGCCTTAAATTTAATAATATTGTTAGAAGATCAAACCAGCAGTAAAGCTCAAAAAAGGACAAAAAATTGAAATCTAGCATATCATTTAAACTCAAAGAGGGGGTAACAGACTATGCCCTCCAACAAAAGTACAAAACTGTTCACCATCTAACTAGAGGAAAGATCGACAGAGAGGACAGGTATCCATAGCATCCCAAGAAATTCGATTTCCTTTGTACCAATTATACTCTTTGACGTTGAGAGCATAATACCATACTGCTGTAACCACTTGTCCAAACTGTCAAGAATCCGGACAAGTGTGAATGCCTTCCGCTAGCATTTATAAGAGTGTGCAAACTTCTCCCCTCAGGCTAACTTTTGGGGTGAGTTAGGCCTTTTAGCGCAAACAACTCTTGTGGAAGAAATGCTTGCAAGACAATTCACTCACCTCCTCTTCACCTTCAAACCTACGCAAGCACACACAGCACTCAACTGTAGTAACCCAACCCTTGTTACAGCCACTACCAGCACTTATCACCACTACTGTGGCACAGGGGCTTTGAACTGGGTTATTGACACTCTTCTTTCTCTTACATTGTCATCTGGGTCTGGCTCAAAATCTTGTCTTGTCGATGAATTAGAGCCCATACCTTGCAACGCAGACCTTACCATGTTATTTATCAGCGCCAAAGACAAAACAGTATTGAATACTAACACAGGTAACACTCCTTCAGCCGCTGGAGGGAAGCTAGAGAGTCCCATGGTGAACTTTCCAAGGAACCCACAAAGGAAATGGCAAAAGGATCCTCCGTGTGACAGAGAAGGTAATTGAGTAGCAGAGGAACAAGCAAGCAATACCCTTCAACAAAACAGACGGAGGAGCTAAAATAGGCTTCACCAAACTTAACCGGGTTGGGTCCGGCCCAAACCTAGTAGCCATCAATTTGGTAACAATAGTTCAAGGGGCTGGCCGTGATAGGTTCTAACACGTGTAGGGTCTGCAGGTCTGCATACGATTCGATGATCATCAACTCATTTTCTCTGGATGGGACGTTTTCAGCAGAACTCTGGTAGATTAAGGTTGTGACGCGTGTCGTTTAAGGCTTATTGGGCTTATGCCTCGTGCCAAGTGTAGATTAGACCTTTTGAGCTCGATGGAATGGAATAGAATGGAGCAGACATATCTTGGTTACTGCACGCAGCATGATGCCTATTGATTGCCGTTCGATTTCGACATTTTCTTTGAAACGGATGCAGAACCATTTGATAGTCCGTGATTGCATGACCGAAAGGACGGCATCTTTTATCATCTTCTCGAGTCTCGACACATCCTTTCTTTTCTAGTCAATTCGTGCGTAAATCTATATTTAATGTTCACTCTTGTTTCAAAAAGTTGATTGTCCACTTGCGTTCCTATATTTTGGTCTAACGGAGTAGTGACGGGGTAAATTATAATTTAATTTCAGCCAACTTTTTAACAAAGCGACTTACTCCTTCTGTTGCAGGGATTCCAATCTTGATCCTTGTCTCAAATTAACCTTACTAATGATCAACTGAGTTAATCGTGCGAGCATATTTAATGTTCACTCTCAATTCTCAGAAGAGTAAACATGGGTCTTCCTTGATTGTTATATTTGTACGGGGGTTTGAGGGAAGGGAAGGGAAGGGAATGATTGTCAGCCGGCTTTTATGTGACGATTAGTCAACTTATAACCTAAAAATGCCCACCATACAGATTTCATTCCCACTTGCAACATGCGGGCATCTCCAATGGTGAGTGGTGGTCGGGAAGTCAGTGATTTCATTGGCCGTCATCAGATGAAACCAAAATCAGCCGCACACTGTGTCCCGACAAACGACTGACATCCACATAACATCACACGTCCTTTTTATCAGTTTTAATTGTTTCCAGGTCTCCTATCTGTCGTCTAGTAATAAAGAATACGAAAACTACATTTTACTTACTGCAAGGAAGGAAGGACCACTCTTGTTAAGTTTCTGAAATTCACTTGGTCCAATCCCTCAACCCAAACTCTAATGCCCAATAATGTTAGTGAACTGAAAGAGAAGAAATTCTGAAAGGGTTTTATTTCCAACAGTGTTTGTAATGATATTCTGATTCACACAAGAAAATTTTTGTCACTAGTACATGAATAACTTTTAGAATTACAAATATATATAGGATTCTATGCTGTAGTAACCACAGGTAGTGTAGAATCAGCTTCTGTTTTCCCTAGTGACCTTTGATCTTGGAAGGATCAATTCCAATTGCCCTGTAATAGTATGCTTCAGCATTCGCCAAACGAGTTTGATACATGGTCCATTCTTTTCTGCATCTCTCCCTCACCTGTCACAAGTAAATATAGCTCTCTCATCAGCAGCAATAACATCATATACATCAGAATCCTAAGTGCCACGTTTGTGTCCAAAAATGGCATACTAACAGGAAATGTGCAAAATAAGCCCAGTCAAGACTGTAAACAAACTTATAGAGGTAACTAAAGTCATTCAAAAGCATAAGATGCCATACCCCTTGCCATGGTGCTTTTCCATTTTGAGATTCGCCCTACAAAAATTGCAGGATTAGAAGTTGCAGCACGTCTGTATTTTAAATGAAATGAAGGCAAGGGAAAGGCAGCTGAAGAAGCCAAGAATGTCCTCACCTGATTGCCAAGTGAAGGAACGGTTTGATGTACAATCCACTGAGAGTCTACAACTCCAATCTTCTCATGTGCAGGCTGGGTTCAAGAGAAAATAATTCAATATACGACCTCCTTCACGAGAACAATAATAAGCAATAAACAACAGTAAGGAAAAATGGGTAAACTAAAGAGGAAAGTGGAGGTCCTTGCCTCTACACATTTTCTCATAGAGAAATCAAGACCCCATCCATGGACCAAGTCATTCTGTAGATTCCAACACTAACCAATTATAACTTGCTGCTGCATTCCACAGAGCAAGAGACATGTACAACTTTTGAAGTGCCGAGATTACCACAATCTTCTTTACCTGAATCATATGCCATACGCAGCGCCATGCATCTCGTGAAAACACTGGAGCCATAATTTCAACAAATCTGTATCCACAAACAAAAAGATCCAAAAGTAAAACGATGGATACATTGATGTTACATAAAAGATACAAAAAACCAAATGACAACAACAGGAACAAGATAGCCAAATGCACTCATACGCTGCACAAGGTGGTAAAAGGGGATCCCTGCACCAGCCAGGTTTCTCATCTGTCACTCTGGTGGGAATCAACAGCAAACGAAAATCAAGTTAAAGCACAAACCAACCAGCACAGGCGGGTATGTGTGAAAATTCTACACGGTTATTCTGTTTCTCTTACTTGTGAACTTCATGATCACCTCTCCTCTTTGTCATCCGCCATGTTAGCCCCCTGTTGGGTTCCAATCCTGGCTGAGAAATCTCCAAGCCATGCTTCTTCACAAGTTTTAGGTATCTACAAGTGCACAAAATGGTATGTTAAAATTCGTAAGGAAGGCAAAACAAAAATATTCAGTACAGAAGGCAAAACAAAAGTATTCAGTACTTTGAACAAAACAATTGAAGTAAATTTCCCAAATCTAAAACTCACTCTTCTGCATTGAAGTGCTCAACTCCCAAGTCTTCATCCCAAATAAATATGTAGTCATATGATGCCACAATATCAGGATGTAGAAAACGTTTTGCATACCACCTAGGACAAAATTTAATGAAAATAAATCTCTAAGCATCGTTCAAAAGTCAGTAACAATTATATTCAAGTTGCCAGCAAGAGGAAAATATAGATCTGTGAGCTAGGAAAGTTTTATTCTCACTTTCCAAAGAGGCTAACTATAGTTCCATACCATTTAGTCTGCTTACGAACACTAACATGGATAGCACGCTTGGACCATTCGAATTCATCCCATTCGGTCACTTGTCCATCATAATGGAAAAGGAGAATTGTAAAGTTCTCTGAAAACTGCAAGAAAGACACAATTCTTTCATGTATTCAAGGTAGCAACCAGGTACTTAGACATTTAAAGTTTTGGAGAAGAAGAAGGTGAAAGGAGCAAAATAGGTGTTTGGTGGAACGAGCTTTTAGCAGGTCAAGGGCTGCGTGCGTGCGTGTTTGTCCATGTGTTGAGAGAGAAGGAAAAGATGGATGAAAAACCTTTTTTACACATGCATCAATATTTGCTCTCTGACCATAACCAACAGTGAAGGTTACCAGATATTTGGGTTTATAAATCACATCCTGCACGTCAAACATCCTCAAAATATCAGTCAAATTTACCATGTTCTCAAGTCTCAACAATAATGGATATAAAAACCATGGGAAGGGAAGCTAGAAGAGTGAGGTTACAGAGTGTGACTTTATGCATTTTGAAGAATCATCTACCCTAAGAAGCAATGTCATGCATATGATCTGAAACTTCACTTTCCATGTGTACCAAGGAAAATTCTACAGTTTTTGTTTCCCAAGATCCTCTCTACAGTGATACGGCAATCAACATGGTAAGGAAGCTACATCATAAATCTCAGAACATTGCGGCTAGATTTCATTGTAAGAGTTCCTTTCTCCCCATTTCATTTGATTTAAGAATCAATTATATACAGTTACATGTAGTTCTTTCAATCTCAGTCCCTTGCTCCAACTTTAGATTAGTACCAAACAAGTACAGTAGCAAATTAATAATTTACTCAATCAAACCAGAAGACTGTATGCAAATTTTAAAAGGGATAACATATATTGGTTTCTAATGTATCAGAAAATCGCAAGTTGTGAATGAGACATTTGAAGACTGAAGTCAGCTTGCAGATAAGGTGGCAGAATGCACACCTCACTGGGGTTGCCCCACAATCTTCGCAAGTAGAAGTCTGACTCAGCAGCAACAATTCCAGGCGGGAGCATTTCTGCACCCCGGGGGTTTGAAGGGACCCAAATCTGCATAAGGTTACATGGGAAGCACCAAATAAAATGAAAACATTGGGAATGCACATAGAACATCATTCATCATTCCAATTAAACTTCATATATGAGGGAACTTCCATAAAACATCCATTGGGTCAGAGCTCTATAATACTTTGAATCTATTTCAAATTAATAGGCTCTTTAAACACAATACTGACCATATGCAGTTGCCTAAGAAGAAAAATGGTTCCATAGCAAATATTGCTTCTCTTTTTTTATGTCCGACCTAATAACTTAAAATGTTCCGGATAAGACTTGGCTTGAGAAGGTAGCATAACTAGATAAACATGTCCGCATTTTTGTTTGCAGTAGTGCAGTACAGCCCGTGCAGAGAAATCCTCAAAAGAAAGGTAAAAAAAAGTGAGTAGAATCGACAGTCAACTCAATCTACTCCATAAAACTACAGGATTTTTAGTGCCATCTCAGTTGGAAATCTTTCAGTTATTATGGTACAGATCTGACTTTTTCAGTTATTTTCTCAATGTAACAAAAGCTTATAATCATGGAAAGTATGAGAATGAAAAGATAGAATGCAGGAGCCCACCTTAGATGTATCATTCAAAATTTGAGGCCGGCTGTTGTTTCTACCATAAGCTAAATCATCCAAAACTTTTTGGGTTGACAACGCTAAACTTTTGTCAACATCTGCAAGATCAGTGGAAGGGAGAAAACTGGATGCAATATTTAGCTACAAGAATTAAACACAAAATTAATGTTCTACTCACCAACAAAAGAACACACAAACAAACCCATAATGAGCATAGAACTCAAAAGGAGAACAGGCACACATAACAGATGAAAACAGGAAAAGGAAATGCTAGGAAGCATTCACAGGCATGATAGATGAAGCCTGAGTAGAACACCAGATAAGCATGAAGAGGGAGATAAAAGAGAAATTCACAATACAGCATACCTTACTTAGTGACAATGAGGGGAAAGATACTCCTATGAAGAAGCCAAAAACCACTCCCAGAAATGTTATTACAATAACCCTCATACTATCGTTAGGTTTTTTAGTAGGGACACTGCAAAAAAATAAGGGTCTTAGCCAAGAAGTCATCTCATCCAAAGGTAACTAATATTTCTGCAGAAGAAATTAAAACAACAAATAAGAACCTGCGTGTAAGGATTCCCATTCTATGTACAAACCTCTGCCATATATCCAGAAGAAATATAAGTGATTATGCAGCAACTGCAAGCTTCAAACTACTCAACAGGTCCTGAGATATGGATGGAGACTAAAAAGATGAAACACGGGGCCTGAACCACGTAGAACACAAACTGGAATGTTAGCCAAAGAATCAAAGGTGAAAATAGTCTTATATCAAGAAGTATCATAGTAACAGAACTATTATTGTGTCACTTCGAATTAAAATCATATAACACACTGAACCGAGGAAATGAATGACCTCAAGACTACAACAACGATCACTACCTATTCAGCATAATTTCTGCACCTAGCTCTACTCTCCAAACAACGATGATCAATCTAATACCAATAGCGGCAAGATGAGACGGAATAACCACTAAGTAACTTAGATATCGATCTCATTCCTTATAATTATCTTTCAGAAGAGACTTGCAATCATTTATGCGTAACCCCAGGTACCTGAAATCCCGCTTCTATTCAATAACACTAGAAACTAATCATACAAATAGTTAAGTTTAGCAACAACTGAAACATAAAAGACAACCTGGGAATGAATTAACATCATAAAGCCTACACAGCCCAATAAACACGCATCACTTCACAATCGACTGTATAAAATAATGTTCTTGTGCTCAGTTGACAACCCCAATATGAATTCTCAACTTGGTCCCCACCGTTTTCAAGCAAGCAAAGGAAGCTATTTGACTAAAATTAAAATATTAACTTGCAAAGAATTAGAAATTCAAATGTAAACAAGGAAGGCCCGACGAAAATAAAGCAAACCTATTTACTAACACGGAAAGCACAAGGATTAAGTAACTTACAAATGAAACTCAAAGGTAGCAATCCGGGAAACAGCTAAATGTAAGAAAACAATCAATAAGTTGCTTGCAAATGAAAATTCTCAAAGAAATGACCTGAAAACAGCTGAAAACACTCAAGAAAGACAAAAGCAAACGACTTGATAACTTGAAAGTGAACTTTCACAAAAATCACGAGCAACCAAATCCTTAATTCACTCAATGACGACTAAAAAACACGCAACGAGCTGCATATAACCAAAACAACAGCAAATTCAACACGCAGATATCAAAACACCAAACCGTAAAAGATTGAAACTTTCGAAAACCCAAGTGAAAGTAAGGAACCAGGAGCATGGAAACGTCAGGAAACCTGGAAAGAGATCACGAGAAAAAGCAACTAGTTGCTGTCAAGAATGGGAGAATCAACACTTCCTCGAAGGAGGTTAAAGCTCGTGATCGGCTATTCGGGTTCTAAATCAAGAAGCCGAAAAAGGAAAACGTTCGAAGAAGAGTTCAGAGAATAAACGCCGAATCTTTCAGGTGAGAAACTGGAAGAACTGAAGCTGGAAGAAACTGTTCTGTATGTTATTTAAGAGAGGTACACAGTAGATATGGTAAATATATCTGAGTCCATTTTAAATTGGAAATTAAGGGATTATAGGATACGTTATACGTATCGGAGGGAGAGGGCTTTAAATATTTAACAATGGCATTGATACATACAAATGGGCATGTTAACATAGTTTCTTGCACATATAAAAGGGGAGGAAACTAGTCACTCTTGATTTGGTAAGCACGATGACTTGCATGTACTATTGTTTATATGCAGTCTACATGAGGTTTATGTAGTCCACATGCACGAATTGACATGAGCAGGATTACTAAATTCTGCTTTCATGTTTAATGAATTATTACATTGGGAAGGAAAAGAAGATTTGTTGGTGCTAAATTGCTAATGGAGTTGATTCTGAATAAAAACATGCTTATTGTTGAAGAGAAGAAGATGCTAAAAGAAGTAGTCAATTTGGTGAAAACGGCAATATATGCTTCGGCATAAAATTAGAAATGTTTTCATTAGTTTTTCTTTTTTTGAAATTTTAAGGAATAATATTACTCAAAAGAGAAAAAAAAAATAACAACTATGTACAACCCTACGAATAGGGAACAGACTGAGAACAGTCGCAGAAAGAGGCAGACTAAAAGACCTCTAGTAAAATACCCAAAAACAACCCACCCCCTATACAGATTAGCGTCTACGCATATCCAGACTCATTAGTTAAATCATATAAAATCGAGTGAGCGGACTCATTTTTGTATTTAGTTTTATTGCTTATTCCAACACTTACCCAGCGTTTGGTTGCCGCTCGGACGCGGCGACAGAGGACAAGGACATATAAATTTTGTTCAGAAGGTGTTGTTTGGTTGCCGCTCGTCCTTAACCCTTCGTTTTCAATGGACATTGGACAAAAATTTAGTCCAATCTCAAACCGTGGTAGAGAGCTTTGTCTAAGGACAAGAAGGTGAAATGCCCAAAATACCTCAATTAAACTCCAAAATCCTATCGTTTTGGAGTGGGAACGAAACTTTTCTCGCAGCTCTCCTTCCTTCTTCATCGCGCTTCACGCTCTCCGTCCTTCTTCTTTGGCTTCATAAACGCAGGTAATGGTTTGCATGCTTCATCACTCTTCCTTGTTTGGTTCCATCGTCATTTCCATACGTGACTTTTCTCTCTCCAATGTCTTCCCGTCTTTCGTGTTTCTCTCAAACTCTTCTTTGCTTTGATTATTTCGAATCAACCAAGATCTTCTTTACTCCAACAATGTCAACCCATTCCTACCATCCATATAAGGAACTAGACTGCTCGATGTTTTGATTTACTTGGATGCTTTGGTTAGGTTAGGTTTGGTCGAGGCATAGTTTACGGGTTGATTCTCTTTTCAACCGAAACCAATGCATTTACAAATCCTTACAAATTTGTTTTCCTTCATTTCTCCGCTCACTTCTTTTGTTATTGGCATTTGTTCACCGCAATGGTTGTCCGACCGTGACTAATGGACTGGTTTTCTCTGAATTTTGCAAATCCTTAAAATGCCTAAAATTTAGGTGGATTAGTTATCTATGTACATTTATGCGGATTATCATGGACTTGCAAATTTCTTCTCCTCGTGGCTTATTTGGTCGAGGTAACGCTTGTGTCAATGGAGGACAACTGATTGCGATTGTTGCTTGGTGAGTTATGTTATGTCATATGTATTGGTTGCTCAAGAATGACAAGAATGCATCCTTTAACTCCAAGATTAAATGTGTTAACTTTCAGCAGAATGGTGTGCATTTGTATATATGTCGAAGAATTTCTTCCCATGTATGCAATCTTTGGAATTATGAGAATACCTGTGTTTTATTTCTTTGGTGCATAATTGAGTTTCAGAGGGGAAATTGATGCTCTTTTTGTTGATGTTGTTTTATTAGGATAAGCTAACTACTAGGTTTTAATATTTGTGCTCTTTTTGTTGATGTTGTTTTATTAGGATAAGCTAACTACTAGGTTTCTTCATGGCTTCAATAATTGAACTAATTCTCATTTCTCTTTTATCTTTAGGCAAGTATATATTTTTCCATTTTAACTTTTCCCCTAATGCATTTCTCTCTATACCTATGGTTCATTAAAAAGTTGCCTCTCAATTTAGTTGACAATATATTAATTTATAAGGAGTGTGCTCATCGAAAAAAACTATTATGAAGGAAAAGAGTCATATGATTCATAACCAATTTATACCATTTATGTATGTACTGTATAAATCTACAGTTATTGGTTTTTACTTAATCCTTCTATGTTGAAGTAGTGTAGTAGTCAACTGTGAATTACAACGTATTTCCTTGATCAACTATATATCTTACTTGCACTTGAGTGAACTAATCAATGATCTGAAATTCCCAATTCTGAGTGGTCCTGTTTGTTGCAATATTTCGCTCAATCTTCTTGCATTCGAACTTGAAATTTGAGGACTTCTTCTCAAAGTGGTAAGTCCTTCTTATTCGACCTTCATATTCAAATATGCTACGATGCGAACTTAATACATAGTGAATGTTGTAAGTTCTTTCATTTGCAATTTTCAAGAAGAGTAATTAGAATGTTGGAGTGATCATTGTCTTGTTGCATGATATTAAAAGCTTTGATCATATTGTTGAGTTTTCACCAAGCTTACAAAATATGGATTCTGTTGTAATGATATTATGATATGAAGTTTCCTATGCAATTGGGTGATTGAATTCGTTGGGAGGTCGCTTTATTTGTAGAGGACCAATAAATATATAATATAATGTATTTAATTGACAATAATATCCATAGTTTACATGTTTGTTAGTGCAAAGCAAACAAAGGTTGATGATGGATAGATGAATGAATGTATTGTGTTTTGTTAAACTATATGATTTTGAGGACAAAGTTTGTGTAGTCTTGTGAATGTATAGTTCAAAAACACAGCGGTCTTGTAGTGTAGATAGATTGTGTAGAAGCAAACGACATTGTTGGATGGTTGATTGATAGCAAGATACTATGTCATAGGATCGGTTGTAAGGAAAATCCTTCTTGTAGTTTCCTCCAATGTATAAGATTGGTTCGCAAATATCCTTGGTTTGCTTTCTTCTAAATGGACCATACCAAAGTATCAAAATTCATCTTGGAAAGCAAGTCTCCTTTATTCCTCATCTTTAGACTAGTGATCTAATTAAGGACATTCAATTGCCCATTAGTAGAAGTGTATAGATTGAAAATGCTCAAAAGTTGAATCCATAGGCATGTGGAAAATTTGCATGCAAAGAAAAGGTGGTTTAGGCTTTCATAAAGTTTTAGTTTTGATAAACATAAGAGGATCGGTATGTATAATTTCAATATACCACATAATGAATAAGTGAGATGGCAAGATATGCAAATCCTAAATTAGTTTATACCAAGGGGAAAGAAGAGATAGTATAGTTCATAATTTCTTAGCAAGTAAGATCTTGTCAATTCTCCTAAATGAGATAATACCCAAATCACCAAAGTTGTTTAGCTGGAAAATGAACTTTCATCTAATGTTAGGGTTTTCTTGAAGAGCTATCGCCATGCCAAATAAATTCTCCAAAGATTTGTATAAGTTACTAAGGATAGAAGTGCAAGTTGTTAGTAAGTTTCCATTTGCATTTAAATGCACTAGCTCCATCTTCGGATAGAAATTAGCAAGACATGCATTACTACTTGCAGAAATGATTCATATGATTCATAACCGATTTTTACCATTTATATATGTACCGTGAATCTACAGCTATTGGTTTTACTTCATCCTTCTTTAGCTAACTTTGGCAATTCAAATCTTCTTTGTGTTTGTTGTGTATACATAGCTGAATGTGGTAAGTGCTTATATTTGCAATTGTATTGAAGTGTAATGAGAATGTATACAAGAATACAATGGATACATAGCTGAATGGATACATAGCTGAATGTATACATAGTGAATGGATACATATCTGTCAAGATGGGGTGCAATTCTTACTATTCTCTACATATTTACAAATGTAGGTATTGTATACATACATATAAATGTAGTTGATGATCATTATATTCATTTCTCTGCGCAGATAGTTGTTGTTACAAATTTGGGCTGAATGGATCATGATCATATGTTCCGTTGTTTGGCTTTGTTTGAGCTTTGGAATGGGCAATTGAATTTGTTGAGAATGTTAATGTTGTTATGCTTGTATGTATACACGAACAGCGTCGTAGAAGTGAAAATGCTCAAGGTTCTAGGGCATTAATAAGCACCTAATGACAAGCCAATATAAATCGGATTTTGCATGAGGGTGATAGGAATAGTCAAGGGATTTAAGGATGGACAATAATGCATTTACATTGTTATGTCAAATGCTTCAGGCCATGGTAGGTTGAGGATAATGGACATGTGCCTATCGAGGAAAAAGTTTTAATCTTCCTAAGAATATTAGCACAAAACGAATCTAATAGAGTATTACAAGTTCGGTTTATGAGGTCGGGAGAAACAATAAGTAGAGCCTTCCATAGTGTGTTAAGAGTCGTAATCGTGGCTTCGACAACCTGTTGCTTGTCAAGCTATACCAATCCCGTAGGACCGCATGCACCATAGATGGAAATGGTTTAAGGTTAGTTAATTTATGTTTCCATAGTGCATTATGTCATTTAACTTTATGACATAATTTAATAAGACTTTTGGTGTTTGCAATGGAAAACATAGGTTGCTCAGGTGCTCTAGATGGGACTTATTTAGATATAATAGTACCAAAAGTAGACAAACCCATATCTGAGAGGAAGGAAAGGAGAATATGCACTAATATTTTAGGAGTGTGTAATAAGGACTTAAACTTTGTTTATGTCCTCATTTGGCCGGGAGGGTCAAATGCGATTCACGGGTTCTCCATGATGCTGTGAGTAGGCCACATGGACTTCAAGTTCCACGGGGTATGTAAGAATGGAATGGTTAGAAATTAGCAATGTGTTTTTTGGAATGTTGATTACATAACCATTAAGTGATTGTGTTTATTGCTTATAGGAAAATTACTACTTAGTAGATGCTGGTTATACCAATGGTCCTAGTTTTCTTGCACCTTATAGAGGCACAAGATACCATATTCAAGAGTGGGCAAGAGATGGAAGGGCACCACGGAATCCTCATGAGCTTTATAATAAGAGACACTCATCTGCCAGAAATGTGATTGAACGTGCATTTGGCGTACTGAAAAAAAGATGGAAAATCCTTAGAAATCCCTCTTTCTATAATCCAGCCACTCATGTGCACATCATTCTGGCATGCTGCCTTCTGCACAATTTTATTAGGTTGCATATGAGTGTTGATCCACTCGAGCACACTTCTCTTGACGATGAGGATATGCCAATTGGGGAAGATAGAGCGTTGCCTGAATTTCTCGATCGTGTTGAACCAAGTAATGCATGGACTCAATGGAGAGATGATTTAGCGAACAACATGTTTGCTGAATGGAGAAGAAACCATTAAAGCTGTGAACTTTATATTAGATGGGGTTTGTGTTCATGCTGTTGACTGCGTTTGTTCTTAATTACATGTTTCGTTTACTTAAATGTTGCCTTATTTCAACCTACACAAATTACATGTTTCGTTTACTTTGGTTACTGGAATGGTTTGAGGTATGACATTGTATGGGTTAGGTACAATGTCACGAGTTTGGACAGACGATGAAACAGACACATTCGTTACCTTGTTGGAAGATGCGGTTGTTGATGGCCAGAGAACCGACAATGGCCAATTTAAACCTAGGACTTTCCAAGCGATTACTAGAAAGATGGTTGAGAAGTTTCCTGGGTGTGGAATCGAGAAGAGACATATCCAAAATAAGCATAAAAGGCTTAAGGAAAAATTTCAGACAGCGTATGACATGTTGCAATGCAGTGGCTTTGGGTGGAACGAAAGCAAGCAATACGTCGATGTAGAAAGCAAGCAAGTCATTGACGAATGGATGAGGGTAAGATGTTTGTATACTCATGATGATGATATTATTGGTTATCATGCTAACATTATGTTTATAATTTATGCAGAGCCACCCTAATAGGCACTATACCCCTGGGAAGCCGTTTCCATTGTACCGTAGACTTGAGTTAGTATTTGGGAAGGATAGAGCCACCGGTGCAACATCTCAAGATCCTAAGATCCGAGGTTCAGTTTGATGCGAAGAAAATGAAGGTGGTGAAGCGAAGCTTCACCTTTCATGGTTCCCATCGAGTGAACCAGACCAGCAGACACTCAAACAAGAACAACAACCATCCGTGTTGGTGGGTCCGTCGCCTCTTCTTCCAACGCAGACGGCAGCCAACAACCTTCTAAGAAACGGAAGGTGAGGGACAATACATCACTATAACACCTTGCTACATCACTTGCCTGCGTCTTGAATCCAAAGGCAAGGAGTGCGGAGCTCATTCGCAAGCCATGAATCGAAACGCAACCTCCGAACAAAGAAATTCCCCAAAGAACAACATCCCGAGTCGAAATTCCCGAACTTGGTGACGAGCTTGAGCGGTTAGGTTTTCAATCGAAGACATTGTTACAACAACAATGATCTTCGCGAGAAATGCCTATCTTGGGACTCTTTTCTGGGGTTAAAAGCGTAACAAAAGAAGGCCTATGTAATGAGGCTCTTACGTGATCAAGTCTGACTTTATGAGAAATGATCTTATATTTGTATGTTAATTTGTTTCGATTATGTGGACATGTATAATGGTTACCATCCGCCAAACTTAACTTATTTGTTTTCGCATACGGTGATGTCTATCGATGAGATGATATAGTTGTGGACTATGGTTGTTAGCATTTCGCCAATGCTCAATGGTTGGGTTTAACATTATTTCGGGGATACATGTTTCAGTATGTTCATGAATGGTTGTGATATTTTACATTGGTGTACATCACTATGGCGGACATGACTTTTTATGTTGTCTTCGTTGGACGACAAGTGAAATATTCACTAATCGGGACGACGTGAAATTGCAAACTCGTGGCTTCCCAAACGCTAGATTTAAGGGTATCGGACCTTGAAGAAGCGAAACCGCTATGCCAGGATCAACATGTCTTGTGATCGTCAAACAACCAAATTCACTTTCCCCTATCGAATCCGGCCAATGCACCAAGAAGAAACCCGCTTCCCACCATCATCGCCAACAACGTCACAACCAATCGCCGTTGTTCCAACCGAACAACCAATCGTAGTTGCAACATCGAGGAACAACCGGCATGTACTCGTGACTTTTACTAATCATTGTTAGGGTCATTTTGGGATTCATCATTAAGGAGATTCTAGCTAAATTTATGTAAATTATTATGTATTTGAATTTCTTGGTTGTCAAACTTATTTGAACCTATTATGTAATGTTCGGATGTTTTATGTAATTTGTTTGTCCTAACTAATGTTTATTATTATAATCATAATAAGAAGAAGAATCCGTAATTGCGTTTAATTACAAACTATTAATAATTAGTTTAATTTTATAAACTAATACTAACAAATAATAACGTTGCATTACAATTATTAGTAATACTAATAATTATTCTTGTTATTTGATTACATAATTTAGAATAAATCTCACTAATAATAACAATAATTAATCACAATAATAATATTACTTATAATAACATAACTAATTTTGTTTAACAAATATCATACTAAAATTAATAACATTAACAAATAGAAGTCATAATAGGTATAATAATAATAATAATAATAATAATAATAATAATAATAATAATAATAATAATAATAATAATAATAATAATAATAATTTGATAAATTTGAATAATTATAAATTTTATTACATTACAAGTGGGTAATAGCATAATTAAATATTGTAATGTAAATAATTATACAATGATAAAATAATAAATGAATTACATCAACTCTTCTTATTATACTACAAGGGTATTTTTGTCATTAACACTGCTTTCTTTGCTCATTCTCGCAACCAAACACATTTTCCATCGCGACAAGGACAATATTTTCTGTCTGCCCATCGCAACCAAACATCTCACTGTCTTCGCTTCGTCTCGCGTCTGCCTAACTCATCTCGCCTCGTCTCCGCTTTTTACCTATCGCAGACACCTAACCAAACGCAGGGTTATAGCTTAGGATTCATCCCAAATGTTACATTTTGTTGCTTTTGCAATATTTTAACTTTTGTTTTGCTTGTAGAATCAAATCAACCCGTGTGCTTTAGCTTTTGTTTTGCATGTTAGTCATGTAGTCACCTGTTAGGTATTGATCCTGCCTAGAGATGCTAATTGAATATAATGAAATAAATTGTGCAGAATTGTTAAAAAATGATGCTATGAACCTTTTTTTTTAATTTATGTTTCAAATAGAATGTTTTCGAAAAAGGAAAAATAGCATTATTTCAATTAAAATAGAAATTCGTCTATGGTAAAAATTAAAATATCATGTTTAAACCATCACAACTACTAATTGTAAATTGTAATGCGATTTGCTGTTGTTTCTTGAAATGGATATCAATCATTTCAATCTGTCCTTGTATCACGCATTGAAGTTCTCATTAATCAGCTGGACCCATACCCTTATTCAGATTTCAACAAGAAGAACAAGTCAATTAATGTAGATGTTTGGTGTTGGTCGTAGCCGGCGGCGACGGGCTGAGGACTTTGACCTGAGCAACTTGGACACGACGCCATCTAGTCAATTTGTCCTCTTCAAATTCTTTCGAGCACCAGCCGAACTGGTCAATGAAGACAGACCATAGGCTTGCATCAAAATAAAACTGAAATCCTCATGATTTCTTCTGCATGTTTTTCCTCATGTAACATTGAAGTTCCCAAGTCTTAGGAGGCAGACTTGCACGAGGGTCTTTTGTGATACGTGCAGAGGATGAAACTCTTATTCCACTTTTCACAATGGCATTGGCTGTTATGATTAGGAAGTAAGGCAACTATATAAGACAAGCCTTGGGTCGATCCCACTTTTTATTAGTTTATTACATTAGGTGTTGATGCTTCCGACAAGTTGCGAAGAGAGTTAAAACATGCTAAGCCACAAATTCTAGAAGGGCATGACTCGATAGTTGAGAGTGGAGTTTGATTTTGATTAAGTTTCAGGTTCGATTTTATGTTAGTCTTTTTTGTAAGAACCTGGGGTAGTTGGGATTTTATTTATAGATGGAGAACTAATTAGGTCCTCAATAATAAGGTGCGTCTGCTTGACCCGCCTATAAGATGGTGCATCAATTAAGCTCTAAAAAAAAAGTACCTACTTGATCCGCGTAAGAGATTTTCTCAAATCAAAAAAAAAAAGAAGCAACAAACCGTGGATAAGAACTGGAAACGCCATGCGATAAGGCAATGCAAATGGCCACTAGTGTGCAGTTTCTTTTAGTGGATCTTACTACTTTCAAATACTTGGTTGAGTGTTTAAGACGGGGTTAGGTGAGCTTGAGTAGGGGACGGTAGTGTTGGACAATTTTGTCCTTTTTTATAAAATTGTATAATTATTAATTATATTTTTAATTTTTAAATAATAGATAAAATAATAAAATGATCCAATAAATAACTTAGATTAATGGGTCGTAAAAAATGAGTCTCGATTAGTGTAAACCGGACCTATATTAGTCTTATAATGAAAAAGTCCGATATAAAAATTATAAAAATATTAAGACTCTAACATGTTAAGCATAAGGAATCTCTAATCTGTTAAGAGAGTTTATACATTGAAGAAACTGTAAAAAGATTTAGCTCATATCTCGTAGAACACTTTCCATAAAAGGCATCGGAAGATTTGTGATTGTTTGAAACTTGAAATCGACGTCGAAATCAAATATAGAATCGAAATCATATATTTCATATTCCCTTCATATTTTTAATCCTTTCGTATAAATTTGTAACATATAATAAATTTTCTACTACGTGTTACATATAGATGGAAAGAGGTTCGGCGCAATAGTCTGTCTGAAGGCCTCTAACGTGCAAGACAAACACCGCCTATTGTAATTGACGGGCTTATAGTGCCTGGCCACTAAGCACCAAAATGGTGGGTTGGGTGCACGGCACCATCCTTCGGTTCATATGCACATTTCTTGAGAAGGACTTATCATCCGCAAAGTTCTGAACACTTTCTTCCTTATTTTTCGCCTTTCAACTTTTCTTTACTCATATACCATGGATTATATAGTACAATATGGCCCAAAGCCGCCAACTTGGTTAAAGAGAGCTCCTAATTATGGTCTTACTACTGAATCAAAGTTTCGTGTATGTCGTCAATTTGGCTGTTGTATTATCTATGAGGTAGTTTAATATCTGTGTGAGGAAGGAGAGGGAAAATGCCTACCAAGCCACACGTACACACGCAAAAATAAAAAAAGCATAAAAGCTGCGATCTGCCCAATGCAAGGAGGACCATTACAAAGCTTCTTTCAAGCTTCCTCTCTTTTGGTTGTGTTCATGTTCTACCAAGTTAGCCTACTAAAGAAAGTAGCCTAAGCCTAGTTTATGTGAGAGCTCTCGATCTTCAAGGTTCTCAGTGATAAAAGGATCTTTTTTTAACTTACATGTCAAATCTTTAATCTCAAGTGCCTCGTTAGGACCGAATGCCCTGAGCTCTTGATCTTCAAGGTTCTCAGTGATAAAGGATCTTTTTTTAACTTACATGTCAAATCTTGAATCTCAAGTGCCTCGTTAGGACCGAATGGCCTCACGACAAGTAACTGCTTATCCTACTATCGGGGGCAAGCTAGTACTAAGAAAGCCTGAACCACAAGTGCTAAACTAGAACGGGAATCTACAGCTTTTGCTGAATTTCATTTCCACAATAGCTTTTCTTTTCTTTTAAAGCAATACAGACAGGCCTATAGGCTATTCCGAATACCACATTATCCTTTTCCAACTTGATCCTGTGCATAGAATTCTAGTCATGATGATGCTCCATAGACATTTGAGGGGATTTTAATGAACCCTGCATGCTTGTACTTCCATCAAACCAATGCAGATAATGACTATCAAACTACAGCTAAACCAAGTCAAGTTCTCCAGAATTTTCAGACTCGGAAGCACAGCTGGTAAGCAAATCACAGGCTCCATTGCCAACTTGCTCTTGCTGTTGATTTCTTGAAGCAAAGGTTCAGTCTGATTGGATATAATTCCAACTGCCACTCTATTCTATGAATCATGAGCAAGGCCTTCTAGATCAGCCAATGCAGCAGAAGATGGAAGCCACACTTCTACCCGAGTTCCTCCAGCTCCCAAGGCTGCCCCAGTCAAGCGGGGAGATATGACACGAACAACACAACCATAACTCTCTAGAATCTCACGAGCAACAGTGAGCCCAGCGACAAAATTCCATGTCATGTTGTCTTCAATCATGTTCTCCGAGAAAAGCTCTGCCCCAAATGGTGTGAGGGAATGCATCTGGGTCTGCATGAAAATCCATTGGCAAAAAGCTTATATCAAAGTAAAATTTTAACTTAACAAATTTAAAAGAAAATATTACCTGACCAATAAACTAATCTCAATTATCTTTCGTACTTTTTCTAATAATAGCTAACTTCTTATTGTCCTCATTTTGCTTATTCAGACGAACAAAAGGAATTGAAACTAAACAACCGCTGCACTTAATCTTACAGTGTCTGAAATAGAGAACAGTTGGTTCTGCCATTTCAGTGTGCAGGCATGCAAGAAGGTTGTTTTATAAACAAACAAAACTTAGCCATTTCTGAAGAAGGTTCAAATCTTTGCTCCTGAGTCCCTCCCTTCAGAGAGACAGAACCACATCACTAATCTGAATAACAGACAATGATTACTATTCTTACCATGTAGTGCATATCAGGGCCATCATCATCTATAATAACAAGAGCACCACCTGCTGGTGCTCCAATAGACGTAATTTCAATCGTGCCTCCAACATGTGTACGCAACAATGCACCCTCAATTAAATTGCTCAGAGCCTGACGTAAAGCTGGTTCTTCTACAGAAACTTGCAAAGATTGAGAGAATTCGCATAGCTCTACTATACGTTTCTGTTTATCTGCAAGAGGTCTCACAGCCTCCACCATATCTGACAATACCTCAGAAACATTGCACGGTCTTCCTGACACGATTAATTTTCATGGAAGTACACTTAATTGTCTTGCATTACATAAGCAAAATGAAGCAAAATATGCGATATAGGGTTAGATTCCATTGTGCAACCAAAAAAAAAGTAATATAGTGAATGCTACCACTTGTGGGTTTGATGTTAATAGTTAGTAAACCCAAAAAGATGAATGTTGTTACTTTCTGTTTCCTTGGGTAATATGACTTTGACAGTCTCTATCACTGAGCCACGAGAGCCATTTTAACTGATCTAGACATACCTTACTCCATGTTGTAAAGGGGCAAGGGCCAACGGTGGCATAGGCATCTCTAAATCCTTGGCTCTAGCATTTAGAGAAATTGGATCACTTCGCATCTCATCATCATTGCTTCTTGCAGAACTATCTGACAATTGAGACCTCATTGAATCATGATGTTCATAAGATGAGTCTGGAATTCTCTTTAATGTCTCTTCATTATAGTGCACTATATTGGCCTACAAAAATCGCAAGGATGTTGTTAGAAAGAAAAATGAAATCTACATGCGTCACATAACATTTATTCATCTTGCCTTGTTTTCCTTTTGGTTGTATTAAGAGGTTTGTTCAGGACAGGTTCTTATTCACTCAAGTTCTCTAAAGCCTATTAGTAAGGATACCAGAAAAATAAATAAAATCATCACTAAAATATAGAAGAGAACTGCAAATATGTCGCCTTCTATTTCTCAAAAGAGGAAGAAAAGAAAGAGAGATCGCTTTGTCAAATACACAGCATCCTGCAGTTCTTGAAGGGTATTGCTAATTCGATCACCTTGTACCAGTATGTCTTCAACAATGTCATAGGAGATCTGCAAATCAACACTGGAATATCTCAATATAATGTGAAAAGAGAAAGGAGTTACAATGTAAGACAAAGTAAAAGCACATGCCTCACTTTTCTTGATGTGAGTGGATAGCATTTTACTTAAAGTTCGAAGGCTAGACAGAGGACCTCGAATCTGAAGGTAATTCAGCAGAAAAGAACTCAGCATATTAGCACTAAAAGATTTCAAATATCATACCATTAAATGACTCTTAGAATGGTTTACCTGTTCAACCAGGTTACTCATTCTCACATTATTTTGCCATGATGATTGCTGTAGTAGCATTGCTTTCTGTGAAAGAAACAAATAGGACAGTTATCACCCAGTAAGGAGAGAATATGCCTCGAAGAGAATCCATTCACTATAAACTAAGAAAACAAGATAAATTCACACAATTCAATTTGTATTGTCAATTAAACAATTGTAGCATTCGCTAAACACTGTTACATGTCAGTTAAAAGCATATAAATTTTAGAGACTAAAACATGATGTTTCAACTTTCAAGCAAGTTATACAAATGAATTCAGTAGGCATAACATATAAGAGGGCTACAGATAGCTCCATGATTTCAAACTAAGCATTTCAGAAAGTCAGAAAGTAAGCCACCTGATCCATAACATAAGCCATAGCTAATGACTGAGAGATGTGAATAGCATTAGTTCTCTGTTCAGCAGTAAACTCAACAATTTCCAATGGCTGATCATTCACTGATCGAATTCCCGAAAATTTTTTATCATAATCAGGAGATAAACCGTAGGCTTCCTCCGGCGAGGGAAAGTGAATCAAGTCATGCTCCTCACTTGGCGCATTTCCCGATGGAAGTTCCACTTCCATCTCCGGCAATTCAGCAACCAAGAACCCAACCACAAAAGGATGTTTCACCATTGGAAACACCACTGCACGATGCTCAGTAACTAATTCAACCTTCAATTTTAGACAAATTTCGGAAACAACCAAGTAAGAGATCAACAACAAATATAGTAACTTTGCTAAAATTACGTTAAGATACGAAATGGCATACCTGTTGGCAGGAGAGAGCAGCTTCTGCTGCGCGTAACCCTGTTGGAATATTGAAATTACCGACCAAAATCACAACTTCAGCAGTATTCCCTCCAGGATAAGAAGTAATTCGACGCAGCTCTAACCTGTCCATAACGTAACTACCCGCCGGCCTCACATAAACCTGCACAAATCATTCATTCATTCATTTTCTTTCCTTTCCGTCACTTTCTTGTGAAAGTGTAACCGAAAAAAGACAGAAAGGAAGGAAAAAAAAAAAAAGGAACTTGATGGGACCAACCGAGAGAACAGCATCAGGGTTGACGACTCTACGGAAGAGGTCCAATTGCTCAACGCAAAGTCTCAGAAAATCAGAACTTGGCATCACCAACTTGCTCGTCTGACCCTTTTCAATCCTTTGCACAAATTTCACCGGAGAAGTTGAACACCGGCGAATCGCGGAGGCAACAGCGGAGGCCGACGACACCGCTATTTCACCTCCGTCATGTTCATCGCGGGAAGTCGTGAACTTCAGGTGGCGAAGCTTGTTAGAAGTCTCAAGAGAAGTGATGATGCTGTTGTTGTTGTTGTTGTTGTTGGAAGCATTGGTGTTGGTGGAAGTGAGTAGAAATGGCTTGGATGGGGAGGAGGAGAAGGAGAGGGTGGTGAGCGGGTTCTGGAATTTGAGGTGAGAAGTGGAGGAGAGGTGGTGGCCGTAGCAGAGTGTGATGTTGTGGTGGTGGTGGCCATTAATGGTGGCGATGGAAATGAACATTGTGTATGTGTTGGGCAATGAAAGAAGGTGTGGATGTCACCGTGAATGCTTTCTAAGGTAAAGACAAAATTATGACACATCGACACATTAAAATGTGTCTGGGAGAGTTGTGTTTCATTCCCAATGAGTATTTTCAGAAAAATGGTTGGGTGATTGTACTTAAAAATTTTAACAAATTAAAAGTTTGTTTTAATTGTGAATTAAATTACATAATTTATGAGAACGATGATTATGGATGGTATTTGGTCGAGTTTACCAGACTGGCCTAACCCGCTTTTAATGTCAGATGGGTCATCGACGGTCCAATCACCAAAAATCAGTCTCATACATAATGACAAGCCCGATCCACGCTCTCCTTAGCCCATTAGAGGGAGAAAACCTTCCATGCAGAAGTAGAAGTCTACGTAAAAACCTAAACCTAACTTTTGCTTCATATATAAGATATAATTTCATCATAACAGAGGTACGCACAATCAAAACCTAGCTCTCTCAATCTTTACAGCGATCCCACCTTCACCAAAGATCGACTTGAATCGGAGGCTTAATCGACACCACCCCCACGCTGCTTCTTTCTTTTGCAAGTACTTTTCACGTCGAAGCCATCACGAAAACCACCAACTCATGAATCAATGGTAATATTGGCCCGCCAATCCCATAGAATCCAAATGGCGCCCACCGCGGGGCTACATCCGCACCACATCCAAACACACAGATCACCAAAGCACGCATGAAACCTCGATGTAAGCCATTGTCGCATGGCTCGGGCGATGCAATCGGATGGATTGCGCTTCGCTACCCTCCCATCGGCGCACCATGCTTCTCGCACGGAGTCCTCGAACCCGGATGATCAGCCGCAACCTCTAAACCTAGAACAAGAAGAGCAGAGTGCAACTTGAAGATAACGTTGAATCAATATATACCAATCTCCAAAGACTAACCAGATGCAGATCCTCCCGCCAGTGCACACCTCCTCACCCGAAAATGATTGAGGAAGCGATCGACCGTTAATTCGCTAACTTCATAATCCCACCAAGACAAAGAAGAAATTGCCTATATCGTCAACCCAAAGATGACAACCGGCCGCCACCCCACCAAGCCCTAGAAAGAATCGAGACGATCGGGTCAACGCGTAATGAGCTTCCACGGACGCCTAACAAAGACAATACTCTCCCTTTATCCCGGCGATCCTCGATAGCCTCCCAAGACTGGTACCAAAATACCAACGCTGAAAAATACATCGAAAGACCGATCATCCGACTACCTACAACACTTCCAATGATGATGAATCAGACTGCGCGCGATGCCATCCAATGTAAGGCTTTCAGACGCTTTTCAAGAGGGAGTCCGACGATGGTTCAATAGTCTACCTCCGGTCAGATCACCGCTTTGAGGATTTCAGCTACTTTTCCTCAACCAGCCGCCACAAGCAAGTTAATTACGTAAAACCGTGACCGAAGTAATGCAACGACACAAGGAAGAAACGAAGTTTACGGAGTTCATCACTCGGCTCAATAATGAAGCAATGAAGTCCCCGACCTCACTTGCTCGTCCATGTTGACAAAGACTTATGAAAGCAACACGAGGATGAGGAGTTCAAAAAGTCATTGGCTCTCGATCAGCCCCAATCCATTCAAGAGATCAGATATCGGGCAGATAAGTATATTCAGCTCGAAGAAGTGTTAAAGAATACAAAACGCCGAGCAGATGACCGCGGGCCGAGTGGTAGGGCAGATGAGTCTCACAAGAGACAGAGGGATCAGTCGACCCGGAGAAAGCCGGTCGGTCGGCAATGGCATCACCAAGACTTCACCCCGCTTAACAAGCGATATGCGGAAGTACTAGCAGCTATGAGAGCGGATGGGGAGAACATTCGAGAGCCCAATAAAATGAAGACCACTTACAAGGAGAGAAACCCAGATCTATATTTCCGTTTCCACAGAGATATCGGTCACAACACGGAGGATTGTTGGCAATTGAAAAAAGAGATCGAACTCCTTATCCAAAAAGGAAGGTTAGGTCGATTCATGAGGCGCGAACAAAATGCCGATCGGGATAATCAGCACAGGATTGGTCAGCCCGACAATAGGCGACCGCCTTAGAGGCGAAACGACAGGAATGATGGAGGGAGGCAGAATGCTAATACAAATAATCGTCGAGAAGAGAGAGGGCGATCAAGGGAAAGAAATCACAGAAACGCCGGGCAACAAGATGACCGATAAGAAATGACAGAAACGCCGGGCAACAAGATGACCGATCGACTGGGGTTATAAACACGATATTCGGTGGAAATGCAGCGGGGGGATCCACTGCTAAAGGGAGAAAAAGATATGTCAGACAGGTCGGCAGAGACTCATCCACCAAAAGGCTGAGGGAGAACGACGAGGTGATATCGTTCGATGAGTCTGACCTCGATGGAGTAAGTTGTCCTCATGATGACGCCCTCGTTGTAAATTTGAACATGGAAGGCTACGAGGTGAAGCGGATGATGATTGATACGGGCAGCTCGATCGACTTCATCAGACATGAGGCCTTCAAGCGATGAAGGCACCAAGACCGACCATCGCCCATAGACGGACCTATCAAAGGGTGACCGGAGCATCACCACCCATTTGCCCGCCGCTCATTTAAAAGTGAAGTTCGCAAAAGCCGTACCAAATAGAAAGGGATGTTGAATTCCTAGTCGTGAAGTTTCAAGGGCATACAATGCAATAATTGACGAGCTACCCGTAACGCCTTAGAGCTATCGCTCCACCTACTACCTAGTTATGAAGTTCCACACCCCATGGAATTGGTATTGTCGAGGTCAAAAAAATCGCCAGGAATGTTACTTAGCAGACAAAAACATTAGACGGGTGGTAGTCCCGACGAGCTCTTTGATGTGAGAACCGACGAGGAGATGGATAGGATGAACCCAAAGGAAGAAACGCAATGTCTTCCCGGACGGTTTAATTCTAAATTCACAAACCTAGGTTCCGAAATGCGAAGGACCTAGTTAAAGAAATCACAGATCGTTTGGTGAAAATAGATCGGTTTTGCTTGGGTACCGAGCGACATGCCCGAATTTCTAGATCACCGATCGCACTCCTTGGTATTCGGCATGACTATGTCGATCGCATAAAAAGAAGCGATGGCACAAAGAAAGAGCGATAGGGGGTGATCGAGAAAGAAGTAGAGAAATAACTCGAAGTCAGGTTCATCCGAGAAGTCAAGTACCCCGAATGGCTCGCCAATTTGGTTTTAGTAAAAAAGAAGAATGAGAAGTGGAGAATGTGTATCGATTTTACCGATCTGAACAAAGCATGTCCAAAGGATGCCTTCCCTTGCCCAAGATCGACCGGTTAGTAGACTCTACCTCGTGGCATGAACTTCGGCCTCTGGATGCTTTCTGCTATCATCGATTCAAATGAGTCTGGAAGATGAAGAAAAGACCGTCTTCATAACCGACCAAGGCACATATTGCTACCAAGTAATGCCTTTTGGCCTGAAGAACGCGGGGGCGACCTATCAGCGGCTCGTCATGGAGGTCTTTAAGAAACAGATCGGCCGAACGCTGGAAGCTTACGTGGACGATATGGTGGTCAAAAGTAAGACAGTCGCGGAGCATGTGGAAGATCTTAAGGAAGTCTTCCAGACCCTGAATAAATTTCAAATGAAGCTGAACCCGGAGAAGTGCGTTTTTGGGGTGGCCTCCGGAAAATTCCTGGGGTTTATGATCACTCAGCGGGGGATTGAAGCTAATCCAGAGAAGATTGAAGCCATTATCCAAATGCCTTCGCTGCAATGCTTGAAAGATATATAGATATTGACCGGTCGGATAGTTTCGCTGAGGAGATTTGTCTCCAGGATGGGAGACAAGTGCCTTCCGTTTTTCAAAGTTTTAAGAAAAACGGATGTGACACAGTTTCGATGGCCAGATGAGTGCGAAAGGGCGTTTCAGCAATTAAAGCTATATTTGTCCAAATACCATCCTGCAGAGCCCTAGCAAGGGAGAATCGATTCTATACTTGCCATTCACTTGAGGGGTCGATTAGTGCGCTTCTGTCCGCTAGAGAGAAATAAACAACACCGGCCTACTACGCCAAGAAGGTGCTAACCGACCGTAGACGCGTGATTCGCTTATAGAAAAGCTGGCTCTCTCCTTGATAATGTCAGCGCGGAAGTTAAGACCTTACTTCTAGAGTCACACCATCGAAGTATGGACCGACCAGCCACTCAGGCAATGTCTTCAAAAGCCCAAAACCTTAGGTTGGCTAATAAAGTGGGCGGTAGAATTAGGGGAATTTGATATCCAATATAAGCCTCGGACGACGATCAAGGCACAGGTGTTGGCAGACTTCGTCGCAGAAATGAGTCAACCAGACTCGCAGGGTGAGCAGTCTCCCGCCTGGAGCTTGTTTGTTGACGGGTCGTCCAATGCCGAGGGATGCGGAGCGGGAGTAGTGCTAATCAGTCCGCACAATGAAGAAATGGTGGAATATGCCCTTCGGCTCGAGTTCAAGGCTTCCAATAACGGGTCGAATATGAGGTTTCGATAATGGCCTCCAATTGGCTGTGGAAATGGAAGTGAAACACTAAGGTGTACAAGAATAGCCAAGTAGTGGTCGCCAAGCCATCGACGATGGGCCGCCGGAGCAACATGATCAAATACCTAGAATCGGTAAGCGCAGAGTTGAGAAACTTCGAGCAATGTTCGATCAATAGGATAGAGCGAGCCCAGAATGCTAAGGCGCGCGCTTCCGTAATGGATTCCGATCGAGATGCCAAAATAATGTTCGTCGAGCGACTAGACCAAATTTAACATCCGTAAAACCCAAGAAGTTCTTGATGAGCACCCCACGGCCGAGTTGGATGGAGTCGATCGATAAGACTCTTGGAGGAACACAACCTAAGAAACATCGAGGCCAAGAAACTAAGAATAAAGGCAGCCAGTACACGGTCATTAATGGCACTCTATACAAGTTTATCTACGATCGTCACGCGATGCTTAGATGAAGAAGAAGCCGAAAGCGTGCAATGGTCAAGTCCACGAAGGCATGTGCGGAAATCATGTAGAGGCGTAATGTCGCTCACAGACTAATCAAACAGGGTACCATCGGCGACAATGAGAAGAGATTGCTGTGAGAAGGTCGACCGTGTGAGGCTTGCCGAAAAATGATAACTCGCCTTATCAACTCTAATCGAAAGGATGAAAATCGTGAGCCATCCTATCCCCTTTGCTCAATGGGGAATGGACATATCGACATTTCCTCCGGGTCCCGGTAGTAAGAAGTTCTGGTAGTGGCAAAGGAATATTTCACCGTGGATCAGAAGCGAAGCGGTCGCCATAATCACCTAACAAAGGTGGAGAATTTCGTGAAAAGAAATATACTAACTCGCTTCGAGATGCCTATGGCGTTGATTACGTAAATGGTCGCTAGCTCGACAACGACAAGTTCGAGACTGCGATCGACTAAAGATAAGACTACGCTAACCTCAAGAGCTCACCCTCGAGCAACGGCCTCATGGAAAATACCAACAAAAAATAATGAGTGCTCTCAAGAAGCGCTTCAGACGGACGAAGGACTTGGGTGGAAGAATTAGACAAATGTTGTGGGCGATAGAACCACAATCGAATCTGAGCCACAGGGGAAACACTGCTCAGATGACCTTCAAGGCAGAGGCCCTAGTCCCAGAGAAGTGGCATTGCATAATCAAAGGGTGTCGGCCATGAGGAAGAACGGAATGATGAAGCCCGCAGAGCGGAACTCGTTCTCCTAAGTGAAGATAGAGAAAGGGCAGCTGTTCGTTCGGAAGCCATCAGGCAAAAAGCAACCAAATTCTACAACATAAGGGTAAAGCCGAGCGACGTAAAGGTAGGCGGGTACGTCCTACGAAAGGCCGAGGCGGCCGAAGCATCCCGAAAGTCTGGCTGTACGGGAAGGACCCTATCGAGTGATCAAGCAAGCCGGGCATGGCTCTTACATCCTGTGCGATGCGAAAGGGAAGGTTCTACCAAGGCCTTGGAACTCTCGAAACTTGAAGGCGTTCTACCATTAGATAAGTTTTATTTTAGTTAGTCTCTGCTTTTTATCGTTTTTGTATACAACACGGGGAACCTTTTTCCTATCCCCGCCAGACAGTTTTTTAACTACCACGCCTCATTATCATCAATAAAGGGTTTTGATTTTTGGCAATGAAAGTTCCATCATACGTGGCAAAGAGTAAAAATCCAACCACCATCGCCGACATCTCCATAGATCGACCACGGCTTGGTCGGGTCGCCAAGACGAGATCCTTTGACCTCGCCGCCATCGTTCGCAGATTCCATAGATCGACCACGATCGATCGGTCGCCAAGACAAGATCCTTGGGACCTCGCCGCAGATCTCGATAAATCGACTACGGCCGACGGTCGCAAAACGAGATCCTCGGGACCTCGCTCACCATCGTTCTAAGATTCCATAGATCGACCACTACGATCGATCGCTAAGACAAGATCCTCGACCTCGCTCAGATCTCCATAATCGACTATGGTCGATCGGTCGCCAAGACAAGATCCTTGGGACCTCGTCGCCATCGCCGCAGATTCCATAGATCGACTACTACGGTCGGTCACCAAGACGAGATCCTCGACCTCGCTCGTCACACTCTAAGATTCCATAGATCGACTACTTGCCGGTCGGCCGTCCAAGATGAGATCCTGGGACCCTCGTCGCCATCGCTAAGATTCCATAGATCGACTACAATGACGGCCGCCAAGACGAGATCCTTGGGACCCTCACTGCCGCTACATAGATCGACTACTACCGACGGTCACCAAGACGAGATCCTCGGGACCTCGGTTCGAACCTACTATAAGTCCACCTCGGCTTCACGACTATGAGCAACTTCATCAAACCCACTATACATCGAAGTAAAGAACACAAATAAGGAAGATGACTTCAGAAAATGAAGCAAAAGCAAAGATTGCATTAATGTGAATCACCGGTCACAAGCCCACCAGTGAGCTTCAAAATTCACGTAGGAAAAGTGGGCGAGTACCTGGGGAAGCCTCGAAGCGAGCGTAAAAGTCGAACGGAGCAGGGTCCAAGGAGCGGCCGGTGAAGTATCTCACAAGGAAGCTCGCCTTCCTCAAATGAGCTAAGGTCCAGCCTCAACCGGATCGCCCCTGGCCCTCCATGGCTCTCCTCCTCATTTCTCCAGAGAGAGGCCATGGTAGGAAGCAACGGCCGACAAATCCTCAAACGAGGACCGTCCACCCTCAGAATGCAAAGGCGCATAGCAGCTTCAGATCATGAGGCTGTCACAGAGTACTCCAAACACTCCTCCTGTAAGAACCTCCTCTGCCATCGCATGATCGCCGATCCTTGTTCCTTTACGAGGCTCGCACCTCCTCGCCAGATCTTTAGTTTCGCCGGTCCTCGAGGGATTTTTTCCAAGCACTCTCTCCAACTCCAGCCTTCCTTGCAACGCCAAGACATTCCTGGACAGCTTGTTCCTCGCCGCCATCGCCTTACCCTCTCAACCTCCTCCAAGGTGAGCCGAGCTAAGCGCCCTCTCCTCCTCTCTCGAAGCGAAGCCGAGCTCTCAGACGCCACGCCCTCCTCCCGAGTTTCTTCTCCTCCTCCACGGAAGAGAGTCAGGCCCGAGAAGTCTCCTTCCTCTCGGCCTCGAGAGCTCGGCTTTAAACCGCCCACCTTCTCCAGAGGGAATGGACCTCCGATCCAAAGAACTGACACGACCGACGCACGGACAAAGTGAAAGCCACTTCCTTATGGAATTACTGATGGCACGGCCTCGTCACCTCAACATTTAACGAAATAAAGCGCCTCGCCCCGAGGAGGAATGACCTCTCAATGATATGAAGAGCCACTTCGACATTAGCAATCGGGCGGTTTTATCAAGACTAATCGCGGCCCCACTTGTCAAGACTCCCTTGCTTTTTTCCCTTTACCCTTGGCTAACGGGGCAACACTATCTCCTACTTTCTCCTTCCCTTGCTTGGACTATAGGACGAGGAGATCGCCTCGCCGCTAAGCTGCCCTTCTCCTCTTCAGAGGTCGCTCACCTCCTCCTCTTCCTCGACAACCACCAGCACTCACCAGCGCCGACGACCATAAGAAAGCGCCATGATGGCTCTTGAGACTAGAGGAACATATCACGCTTCTAAGCAATGGGGTCGAACAACGATTGAACTGGCCTCCCTATCCTCCCGCCTCTAGCCTCGAAGGTCTGACGACTAAGGCTACTCCTGGCAGCTTGGGAGGCCAGAAAGCACGACTTTGACCATGGTCGCACAAATAACAAAAGCAGGTTAGAAATCGAACCAAAACCTACAAGCACGAAAAATAATTCAACCATGAGGGTCAACCAAAGGGCGGTTCCTCTCCTAGCTAAATAACTCAGGTGGGGGTCAATCAGAAAAGAATTGGCCAAGGCCCCCCCACCGTATCCCGAAATGAGCCGAGCGAAGTTATATTGGTCGAGTTCCTTTATACGACCGACCACCTCCCTCTCCTCCCTATAAACGAATAGGCTCGACGAGTCGTTCCATCGCTCGGCTAGGGGATACCTCCACGGATGGGACTCGGAGGAAGATCCCGAAGGCTTCACAAAGAAATATTTCGTTCACCAATCGGTAATTTTAGAAGCTGCTTTACCGGGCGACACGGCATCTTTGTACATCAAAGAAGGAACCCCACCCCGCAGCTCGACTCGCTCATTATCAAAAGTGGCGCAGATGTTGACCGGCGCATACCAAACCGATGGCACAACAAAGCAAGGCCGTTAATGAACCTCCACCTGCTCGGAGGAATCTGCCTCTACTTAGTTGATAATCGCCAAGACACTTCATCAATGATCGAGACGCACGAAAGTCTCAAGCCACCGACCGAGAAGAAACTCTCGAGATGGCAAACCATCCACTTCAGTCGCTATCGATTCTTTCATTCCCGAGGCCGCCCTAGGCCCTGTGACCGAGATACCATTTCTAAGAATCGACCGACTCAACTCGCCATGGACATCCTCGACGGTTTTTGGGCTCCTTAACGACTAGCCCATCCTTCCGCTTCTTCGTCGAGATCTCTTCGACATCTCCCAACCTCGACATCGCCATCGCTTCAGCGGAAACTTGCATTTCCGACCTTTCAAAGAACATCATCCCCTGAGAGACCCCACTCGAGAACCTAGACTACATGCTCATTAAGAGAAAATTTAGAAGAGGAAATAAGGGAAAAGGACGTACCTATTTAGTGATATGAGGTCAGAAATTTGTGCGACGGCTGAAGAAAACTTTCGAAAACTGAAAGTGAGAAAGAGCAAAGGAAAGAAAGACGGAAGCAAGAACGAAATGAGCGTGAAGAAAACCAAACAGTCTGTCGATCCTGGACATTTATAAGGAAACGTTCGAATTGCGATCCAGCCAAAATTCGACGTGTGGAGAAAATCCGAGCTATGCTCGGACACGCGACATAATCTGAGTGGAGATAAATTAGGGTTAATCAAAATCCAGAGCGACGCAAACAGTTGAAAGGACGTACGGGATAGCTGCACAATGGTTACAAGGACGATACGTTTCAGATTCTAAAAAGCCGTCAGAGGGCACGCGCCGTCAAACAATAAATGCTTCGAGTGCCTTCACGCGCTCACCAATGATAACTACCCGATCTACTTTAGCGCGAGCTATCACGCAAAAAGTACCAAATGCTGAGCAATTGGGGCACTCGGTCGACCGATCCCAGTACAAGCAGTCACGTACAACCAGTCGACATCCGATCGATTGGGACTGCCCGAGCTGTCCCATGACCGAGCTACAATGCCAACAGCTGATCGATCGACCACTTTACGAGCTGTCTTGCTTACGAGCTATGAGATAGCAGACGAGCAACAAAGTCCTAACATACTCCTTCGAATCTTCTCTTCGCCGCATCGAGGAGTAGGGGGCTTATGGTCTGCCTACAGATCGGGCCTAACCAAGTCTCAATGTCGATAATGATCGGTCCAATCACCAAAAATCAGTCTCTTACATAATGACAAGCCCAATCCACGCTCTCCTCAGCCCATTAGCGGGAGAAAGCCTTCCATGCAGAAGTAGAAGTCTACATAAAAACCTAATCCTAGCTTTTGCTCCATATATAAGGTATAATTTCATCATAACAGAGGTACGCACAATCAAAACCTAGCTCTCTCAATCTTTACAGCGATCCCACCTTCACCAAAGACTAACTTGAGCGTCGGAGGGGCTAATCGGGACACCACCTCCGATGCGCCTTCTTTCTTTTGCAGGTACTTTTCACGTCGAAGCCATCACAGAAAATGACCAACTCATGGATCCGAATGGCAATATTCAGTTCCGCCAGAATCCGACAGAACCAGTATTGATTAACGATTAGACTAAACTTGATCCTTTTATGAAGTCCAATCAAATGGGAATGATGAATATGCAGAAAGGTCTATGAATAGGAGAAGGGAGAGCATCATGGCAAGTGTTTAATGGGAAAGAATTCCTCCCCATCAATCTTGTTTGATATATTCCCCACTCTCACAACTCCTTTTCTCCTTCCCGATCAACATTGTCTCCCTGAGCAACATTAGCCTCTTCTCTCTGAAGGTTATCTTTCCATGTTTGTTTAAGGGTACTACCTAGCTCTTCTTTCCATCTATTTCCATTACTGCCAGTGAAACGATATTTCAACTTTACCATTGTTTTCCATTTAGCAAAATGGTTGAACAATCTCTGGATACTAACCATTGTGCACTCAACAGGATTTTTTGACCTTGCCCCTTTAACCCTACTCTGAGCCCATCCCTTCCTTCCTTATCACCTTCCTTCTCCACTCCTTAGCCCTCTCTAGCTATCTCCAACCAACATCTGGAAATACTATGACCTCTTTGTTAGACATTTTTGTCCTTAGGGACAATTTTATCCATGTTTCATAAAATTGGACTAATATTAATTGCAATTTTGGTTTTTAAATAAATTACCGGTTAAGTTACACCATTTGATCTAGATAAAGATAATAAAGTGACCCAATAAATGATCTAGATTAATGAGCCGAAATTTGGGTGAAAAATGAGTCCCGATTAGTGTGGACCGAGTCTATATCGGCCTTGTAATGGGGAAGCCCGATATAGAAGCTATATAAAGATAAGGCCTCCTGTAGTTATTCAAGAGTTCATTCGCGAGCATAAGGATTCCAGATCCGTTAAGGAAGCTCGTGATTTGAGGAAATTGTAGAAAGATCTAGCCCGTGAGTCGGTGATCACTTTCCACTAAAGGTCTCGGGAGATTCGGAGACGTTTGGAGCTCGAAATCGACATCGAAATCAGAGTTGGAATCGAAATTCAAGTATTTCGCATTACCTTCATTTTTAATCTTTTCATGTAGATCCGGGGTACGTAATAAAGCTCCCACTACGTACTAACATGTGGTATCAGAGCGGTTATGTGATTGGATTGCCGAAAACGAAGATTTTTTGGTTTTCCTTGGTTTTTCATTTGTTTTTCAGTTTTTTTACATATATAATTGTATAAAAGTGGTATACATAAGATTAGCTATAAAAAATGGGCCGAACGGAGCAAAAAAGGCCTCTTAAGATGCCAGAAATCGCTTCCAACGCCTGAGGAGGAGGCTGAGATCGTCAGCGCTGCAGTACTTATAAAGACGCCGGAGCTCGCGTCATTATCAACACGCAGTGATGCATGTGCCAATCGGGCGTTGACAAGTAGCTTCAGCGGATGGGCGACGTGTGTCGCGCATGCACGACACACGTGACCCGCGGCTCGCACATCGATTGCGTGGAACGACGGGTGCATGTCACATACGCGCCAATCTAAACAGTCCACACGTTCGACACGTGGCACGACAGATGTGTGACATGTGGTGGCGCGTGCAATGTAAGCGCCCCACAGTGCGCATCTGCGCGTGGGCACGCGTCTGGCCTTGTGCGTGCCAGGCAAGCACCGTTCACCGCCACGCACATTGACGTGCGCGTGACGTCAATGGTACATAAGCCCTCTACAGTAAAATAAAATTTTTCAGATTTCCCGTAAAGATACCCTGGGGTGTTTTGGGTCAGTTTTCGGGTCTGGAAAATTTATAAAATAATATTTTTCTATTTTTCTGGATTTATTACATTAGTAATAAATTAAAATTGAACTCCAGAAAAAGGAATTAAGGTATTTTGAATCCGATTTTGATTAAATTTTCATGTTTTGGACTTCGTATGAGGGAGATACATGAGGTCTCGTGTCTCGAGTCTCATTTTTAGTGTTTGGGATTGCATGATAATCAATCGAAAAAAGGAATTGAGACATTCTGAAGTCATTTTTTAGTAAATTTTCGTGCAATGAACTTGTCATAAGGGAGATACATGAGGTTGTTGTGTCTCAGGAGATTGGTTCAGTATTTGGTAACGCACGATAGTCTCTACCGAGATTTTTTGTTTACGAAAGTCTCGAATGAAATTTTCGGAGAATGTCTTCAGCACGTGTATGTGACAATGAGAATGTGCATTTGAATTTTTGCATTTATTGAGGTTGCATTGTCACATACGGTATGCCCATAAAGGATGTGAGAATGACATAAAGATGTATCCCTTATGTTTGCGGACTTTTTGGATGCTGATGAGAATGTAGTCACCAAAGTAGCCTTTCAAGTCAGTATTCTGAATTGTTTTGCTTGCATGTTGGGGGATGTCTCTGATTTTATGTTTGGTTATTCTGCCCAAAGGTGTTGGCCTTACATAAAATTTTGAGATGTACATAAAAGCATTAGATGGAGGAAGGTTGTTGCTTAAGTGATCTATTCACCCAAAGGTGGTAGTGACATGAGAGTTGATGGTTTGTACTCCGATTGCTTTTATGTGTGGAAATCTAATTGCATATATTATGTATTTAGCCCAAAGGTGTTTCATAATATGTGTGATCGAATTTTCAGGAAAGATACTATCCAATGGTTTTAATATCGCTGTTGTCCTACATTAGTGTTGAATTAAAGTTTATCATCATGAAGGCACCTTTTTAGTCAACTAAATTAGCGTCACCATTGAAACCCTTGCTTGTTTCAATATAAAGAATTAGACGGAAAATTGGACGGAGGATGTTTTCAAGGTTATGGAGATAACTATAGTTGAAATAGCCATATGGACGGGCAAGCCATCTCCAATTACATCCATGAACTCGACAGCTCATAAAGCAGCCTATGAAGCTTAGGATCGGTCTAACAGATTATATCTGATGACCATTACGAATCCACACCTAACCATCTGCAAAGTGAACTTCCAGATAAAAACATAGTGAAGGAGTTTCTTGATAATATCTCCCAGAGATACAGAGTCTTATCTGGCATTGAGACACGTGCCTTAATGAAAGTATTATTCTCCATAAAGTATACAGAGGAAAAGGGGAGTAATGGAGTACATATCGAGAATAATTTATTTTCACAATAGGTGAAGATATTGAGACTTCAATGCTTTGATATCCCATTGTGTTGCTGAGGTGGAGAAACTCAAGTTGTTATTCCTACAGTCCTCGAAGTAGCTTAAGGGAAGACAAAGATGAAGCTCATTAAGTTCAAAAGTAGAAAGTTCAAATCTTCTCCATATGCTGAAGCTGGTCAAACTAGTTCTGGTAAAGGTCCCTTGGACATGAAGAAACCAGTAGTATGAGTTTTAAAGGGAAGACTGTGACCATCGGGTCATTCTTTGGTTTATCAATTATGAATCAATTTGCGATAGTCGCATCAAGTATCAGTGACTATTTAGTGGAACATCTGATCAGGGTGCTTCCACAATGTAATAGTTCATATTCAGGATGAAGTCAAATAAAGGAAGGAGGAACTGATAGTTCACAGCAATAAAGCTGTGGAAGTGATATCTAGAGAGAGTGTATGTACTGAACTTTATAGTAAGGTTCATTAGCGTATACACAACACATTTTATATGTGATCTTTTGATCAATTAAGGACACTGAAGGTTGACATTTTGCATTTAATATTTCTGTTATACAGTTGTGGTTTAATGCAAAACATAAAGGTGCAACTTTCTTGTCATATGGTTTGTATAAAATGTGTCCTATCTCGAATTAGATATATACTTCTTCGTATCATGCTAAACAAGTCATGAAGGACCTGATGAATGAGAAGTCATACATGATGTTGTTGGAGTTATGTAAATATAGTGCCCTAGAAAGCAAGTATATTTACATGTAACTTTATCTTCTTCAGCCACTGCTTTGTAATGAAAATATTTATTATTAATAAAACAAAGAGTTTGGTTTTATCTGTATGAACATTATATATCCGTCATAAGGAACCAAGATTCTTTGTAAGTAATATACATATGCATAGAGATGTATGGGAAACATGTATATTATTAGAATCAATTAATAGATTCACAGTTGAATAATCAAGTTGGTCGCTTGATTATGGTTTAGGCAGAAGTGTCATGATTTATCTCCATATAAGTAAAGGAGTTTACTTCAGGGAATGATGAGTTTCATATCATGATAGTAGTTGACTATCGATAATGACACTATTAAATGAATCTGAATCAAGTATGTTTTCAAGAATAAAGTGGACCGCTATTTAATCTTAAACATACAACTTAAGCATTCGCTATTATGAACCATAATCTGATGAGTGGTGAACTCATATATGTTTCATTGTAATTTTGATATGATCGTAATGGATTTTTACAGAGTATTAATCCAAAGGTCTGCATGTTGGAATTATTAATTGAAACATATATCGTGAACATTCACTCAAATAAAGAGTTTATAGTGTTATCATCTCTTCAGATGTTTAAAGGAGATTTGATGATTAAATTGGCCCGGTAGTTTGATGGACTAGCTACCCATCAAGTCTTAACACCGAGATGAGATCTTATGTGTTAATCACCATATAAAGTAAAATGAGAGATCTAGAAGGAAAAACCAACATAAGGGCAAAACGGTAATTTTACCCTTTGTCAGCGGATGGCTATAATAAGGTTCTAAACAGGTTTGCAATTGGACACTTTCTCATAATATTTAATAATTCAAGAGTTCAAATAATTGTCTTTAGTGGAATGACATTTAGTTAATAAGCTAGAATTAATTTCAATGAGATTGAATTAATTCGGCTTATCGAGCTTAATTATCAAAGTCCAATAAGATTTCCACTGGCTTTAAGGAAGGTTATCAAGCTAAGTAAGAAATATAAATGGAGGTTAATTAGAAGCCCATAATTGAATCTTGGGCTTGGTCAATTAAAGAAGCCCAAATGTACATTTAGTAATGGGCTTGGTTTTCGTTTAATGTAATTAATTAGATTAATTATATTAAAACAATTTTTTTAAGAAGAAGATAGCAATTTCGTTATTCCTAGGTTAAATATGTAACCACACATTTGACATTAAAATGCTAAATAAAGATGGTCTTTATTATGGTTAATCATCATTAAATGGAGTTATGAACTTACCATTAAATGGTTTAATGGTTGTCTTTTAATGTTGGCTTGTAACCTATTTGCATTCATTAGATTAAAGATGAAAGATGTATATTAGATGGACCATCTTCCTTCTTTCTTCTTGGCAAAACCAAAATTGGGTATTGAATCTTAGATTATGGTCTTTTCAAATAGCCATCATAAAGATAAGTGAAGATAATCTCATTTATTGGCTATTTTATGAGTGATTAATGAAAGAAGTGATGCATTTGATGCCTCTCTCTCCTTACATCCATGCATATACGAAATTGGTAGGTAAGAAAGAGTTCTTGCATGTTCTTTACACCTTCTCTCCTTCCATGAAAGAGAAAATCAAAAATACCAATTGAAAGAGTTTCAATTTTGCTTCTTCTTCTTCTAAGAAAATCTCCTCCAAACATTTATTCTCCTTTCCCATCAAAGGATTTTGTTAACCTAATTGTCCTTGAAGAACAAGTGGTAAATCTAATTGGTTGAGGATACTACAACAAGGAGAAAGTAGATTGCTAAAGGAAAAGAGTCAAAGGCAAAGGATTTGGATACACGAAGAAGGAGAGGATAGCGCAATGAGGATTTAAAGTCAGAAAGCGAAGGAGTCTGTAATACCCTGATCTTGTTTATATTTTATTATCCTTATACCATATCATGTATGCATTGGCATGTTGTTTTGGATTTGTTGCTTCCGCTGCAAGTAATGATTTCTTAAAAGTTTTGAAATTTACCTTTTTTTCAAACAAAGCATGCTTTCTTTTTCCGATCCAACAATTGGTATCGAGAGGCGCTTCTAATGCATGATTTCGGTTCCTATATATTGATGCATGGGTTGGCAATCTTTTGTGTATGCTGTATATTTTATGTGATAGAAATATACATGGTGTATGTTTGCTCTTTTGGTTGTCCATAGAAGTTAAATTTTCCTTGTAAGATTTCTTCATTGTCAGTTTAATAAGGAGGTGGTCTATCATCAACATGTTTCCTCCTTGGTTTCTTTTTTTTTTTTCTATTTTCTTTGATTTTGTAATGTACAAATTGATGTAATGATGAAGATGGAGCAGCCATGGATCAAGAAATGGAAAGGTAAAATTTTCTGTATCCTTTTGTGTATTGGCATAAGTTTTGTAAAACAAGTGCTGGATTTTTGTTTTAAAGAATCAAATTTCGGTTTTACTAAAATACTAAGTGCTGGTTTTTTATTTTCATGAAATGAGCTTCGGTTTTAATGAAAACTAGTGCTGGAATTTTTTGTCAAAACAAATATTTGGTTTTCTAAAAATCTGGTGCTGGAATTTTATTTTTCAAAGTGACAAAATTCGATTTTCACATATGCCATTACATTTTGTTTACCGAATGGGCCGGATCATGTTTGTGAAGAGTTCGAAGCGGAAGATCCAAGTCAAAGAAGAATACTTTGGGCCTAAAAGGCTTGTAATTATTTAATTTTTCGAGGATGGACAATCAAAAGTGGCTTTATTAGTTCATGTGATGAATGGAGAAATGAATGCTTATAATATGTGATATTATGTGATTGCATGTCATCTAGAAAATTGCCAACCCTAGGCTTTGCCATGCATTCATTATGTATGAGATATATAATGAAACAATATAGGATGGATAATAAATTGCATTTAGACAAGATGGTATTTAAAACTTAAAGCCCAAAAAGATTGAGTGGGAAAGGATGCTCCTGTGAGAGTCCATGGTCTCCAAATGATGGTCCGTTTGTATGTGGTGAAGTGTTACTCCCCATCGGAGGGCATGGATCCTAGATCTTGCATGGTTTGGGTCTCCTTAAGGATAAGTCCTCTTAATGATAGCAAATGTGACCTCCCACCGAGGCATGGTTTGTAGGTATTTTTAGTGAATGAATCAAATGGTTAAACACTCAACATTTTTTATCAATAAACTACCCACCGTAGCTCATGGTAAAAATATGGACCAAATTAAGCTTCTTAAAAATTGGGCATGAGATGCTTAGTAGTTTTCGAGTGGGAGGGTCCCAGTTTTTCTTTTAATGGATAAGATAGCCCACCGTCACTTAGTCTGTTATAGATAAGAAAAATAACCGTCGTATAATGTTTTAATTTTTTAAGTTTTGTTAAATCTATCATCATGTCACCCTGCTCTTGACTAATAACAAATTGAAAAACGGAGACAATTTTAATGAATGGAGACGTAACCTTGACATTGTTCTTTAATATGAACGTATTTCATGGGTGTTAACGAAAATGAGCCTACATCTCTAAGTGGAGATTCAACTCCCGAGCAAGTCCAACAACATGAGCGCTGGTAGAATCGTCGACAAGACTACTAAGTGTTATATTCGCTTCGCATCGTGGCGTGTTGCAAAAGCAAATTGCTTGTATGAAAATCGCTAGGCAATGGTCCATCACTTACATGAGATGTTTGGTGTGAGGACTAGGTCTCGTAAGAGTGAAAGCTATCCAAACCTTTCATAATCTCGACGAAACACTCGTGAACCGGTGCGGGATTACATGATGAAGGTAATCTCTGCGGTCACTAAGGGCCGAGATGTTAGGCAGATATGGATGCGACACGCAGATGATTATGATCATCAATAGCTTAAACTCTTCTTTTCATTTGTTATGTAGCCCCCTCACCAGTAGTATACACCGGACGCCCAGTAGGTCATACCAATACATACCCTATGATGAGGTGCACTACGACACGATCAATTCTAAAACCTCATGGCATCGATAATATAGCAAGATAATCAATTTCACTAAATTTTAAAACCCAAAGACTTCTCATTTCATTATCAAAACCATAGTGCATAGTTCGACATCACTACAACTATGCAGTATCCAAAAGAACTAACACCACTCCTAGATAGGTCATCCACAAAATATTCCAAAAGATCCCAGCTGACCGACCTGTGGGCCATGCTCCTCTCGCCGACACACACACAGTAGGAAAAGTCTCGCTATCAGGAGCTAGGAGTCACACTAACACTGTCCTGAAAAATAGATGCAATTTTGGGTGAGTTTGCGAACTCAATGAGTAACCATCATCGATGGTTCACTCAATTCATGCATTACGCAAAATTGCGTACAAAAGAACACAATATCATATTTAGAATCACAGTCATACAATTACTCAGCCATTTTCACACATTTTCCTTTAACTAATTGCAAATTCACAGCACAGTCACATACTGAATGCATAATGATTTCCATTTCATGTTGGTGTTGTAACTGGGCGTCAGAATTATCCCATTGTTGGGCACAATACACATCACACAGAAATCGCGTTTTTGGGGGTAGGATAGCCCTCTGGGTATGCACTACTTCCCACGCGCACTAATACCAGGGATAGGAGAGCCCTCCTGGGTATACACTATTCCCTTATCACAATAGTTGAGCTTATAGCTCCGATCAGAATTGCTCCAGTCACAACTGTCAAATTACCTATTCCTATTCATGCCTAGCATGCGGTCACAATTCACAATAACATATCTCATGCGAAACACTCAAATCACATTCACAGATGGTTCACACACAAAGCATTTAACACATCAGAGATTGAGAAACCAACTAGGTTACTCACCTCTAAACTTCCGAGCTACTGCCGGGAAGTCTCTGCTGCGTCAGAGGATCGACGCTCCACTTGAGCCTCTACAATAATCAGAATAGAAATAACATTACTAATTGTATCAATTCCAATGAGCAATGATGCATATGAATCGACTAATGTACGTACTATACATGTGATGACAATTCCGACACTAATCCGAATTTCCCGATCTCAAATTCTAAATCCCGAATTCATAATCTCTAAATTGAATTTAATCCATAACTAATTGAATCATCAAACTCCTAAATCCCAAATTTTAGAACCTCCAATTTCATTTTCGAAAAAATCAGCATTCCTCGTCATGGCAAGTTGCTCCCTCGCCGCATGACGAGCTCCCCTCTCTTCGCCATTCGCGCGACGACGTATCGCGCATGTCGCGACGCTGGTCAAGCTTACAATGGCCTTCCGTGCTTTGTGACATGTCACTTCTATTTGCTTGCGGCGTGCTTTTTCGTCTTGTGCTTCAAATTTGAATCGCCAGAAAACCCAGAAATTCTCAGATTTTTCAGTTCAAATCCATTTAAATCCCATACAAACACTCCAAAATAGCTTCCTATCCATAACACAACTCATTTCTAACCTTTAAGCCATCAAATAACCATTATTCCACAAATACCCAAATCAAAATCAACATTTTCCCTAAAACCTATATCATCCGAAAACTTCCAATTTCTCAAACAATTTACACCTTAATTCAATGCTCAAATAAAACTATTTAAAACATAAACAAGTAGGAACTTACTTGATTAAGCTTCTAATCCCTCCAAATCACCAAGATAATCCAAGTCTCAAGCTAAATCGACACCCACGACAACACCAAAACCCAAAGCTAAACCCATCTTCATCTTCTTCAACCCCAAACTAAAGGATAGATTCAAGGATGGAAGGGGAAGAAAATAGCAAGAAGGAACCAAGAAACAATCAAGGGAGAAGATCACGATGAAGGAAGGAGAAAATTTCTTCTTTCAAAGGCAAAGCATCGTGATTGTCAAATTCAAAGGAGAAAGGTTATAAACCTAAGGGATTTTAAGGCTTGTTTGGCAAATTTAATTACCACAAGGCCAATCCGAACAACCTCAATCCAATTTCTAATTCTAATTTCTCCCGAATTCCAATGGCTCGAAACCCTAGTTCCTCAAATCAAATTTCTAATCTCCATCGCCATTGGTTAATCAAATTTCGGAACCGGAAATCTAATTAATCAGTCAATGGTCAATTTTTCGGTCCGGACCTAATACTCCGAAAATTCATGAAAAATTCCTATCAATCCTTAAAAATAGGAAACTCATAATCGAATACTCCAATTTCCTAATTCAATTTCCTAAACTTCAATTTGACACTCCAATTCACTACTCAAAGCACAAATCAATTTATAAAATCACAAAATCTCCAATTTCACAAGCAAGTCGGAAATCTGTCATACATGCATGTACGTATGAATACTTGTACAATAATTGCCAATTATACATAACTCAATAATGCAGGCACATGCAAAATACGTATGAATTGAACTGTACCCATCCCATCGGTGACGGGATGTTACAGTTTAAGTTGGACTATGAGCTCAGCAAAGAAGGATTACACCTTGAGTGAGTTGATGAATACCTACAGAGCACGGAGGAGATATTGAATATTATGGCTCATGGGCGAGAAGCTAATGTAACTTCTTCTTCTAAGCCAAAGGGTAAGGCGAGGAAAAGAAGAATGATCGATGAAAAGAAGGCCCAAACAAGGGTCAAGGCCAAATCCATGAAAAGAAGGCCAAAGAGAACATCAAAGGAAGTGTTTCCAATTGTGATGAGATGGGCCCTGGAAAAGAAACTGTCCGATCTACCTAGAGTCCCTCAAAGCAAACAAGGTATGGGCTTCCTAAGTTTGTTAGGAACCAAAATGTGACATTATCTACTTCTTGGATATTAGATTAGGAGCCACTAACCATGTTTGTAATTCTTTGCGAGGATTCAAAGAAGGAAAAGACTACCTAAAGGCGATTCGAGTCAAGATAGAAGATGGTTCCTATGTTTCAGTGAGAATCGGTGGGAGTAGTTATCTTGGACTTTCTAGTGGTCATAGGTTATATTTGGAGGATGTTTATTACATGCCAATGATTGTAAGAAACATGATTTACATTTTTGTCTAATAAAATATGGTTATTCCTTATATTTTGAAAAGGTTGTTTCAATATATGAGAATAAGGATTTTATTTGTGATGTGATAACTAAGCAGGATTGTTTTTTATAGAACCTATGAAAGACTCACTAAACACCACGTAATTGATAAAACCAAGACAATCCAAAATCTCAGCATTAATTCAAAGTATCTGGTGGCACTTAAGAATGGGTCATATTAATCGAAAAAGACTTGTGAGGCTAGTAAAGGATGAGATCCTTATGGGCTTGGATAGTGATCCATTACCCACTGTGAATCTTGTATTGAAGGAAAATGACCAAAGTCTCATTTCTTTCTAAAGGAAACAGATCTGAATCCACATTGGACCCGGTACATCTTGATGTGTGGGGCCCATGAATGTACAACCTAGAGGAGGTTATGAATATTTCATAATTTTATAGATGATTACTCAAGACATGGCTATTTGTATTTGATGCATAAAAAGAGTGAATCTTTTGAAAAGTTCAAAGAATTCAAAGTCAAGTGAGAAGCAAATTGGCAAGCCATTAAAACAGCCTTCGATCGGATCGGTGGTGACTATTTATCCGGAGAGTTCAAGAATATTTAATTGACAATGGAATTGTTTCTAATTTGTCGACTCCTCGTACACCTCAACGAAATGGTGTAGCGAGAGGAGAAATAGAACTCTATTGGAAATGGTAAGATCAATGATGTCCCACGCTAGCCTTCCGAATCGTTACGAGGATATGCCATACAAACGACAACATATCTTCTTAACTTTGCTCGCCCAAATCGGTTTCTAAAACACCTAGGAGTTGTGGGTGGCCGAGTGCCTTCATTGAGGCATTTGAGGACTTAGGGCTGCCCACTCGTGTTCTAAAGCCCGAATCCATAAAGATGGAACCAAGGTCGAAAGTATGTTTGTTTGTAGTATATCCTACGGAACTCGAGGGTACTATTTTTACAGTCCTCGTGATAAGAAGGTATTTGTGTTACAAATGCAACCTTCTTAGAGGAAGAGTTTGTGAAAATCACAAAGGAAGAAGTGAAGTAGTACTAAAGGGTTAGCTATTTCATCCAAACCAAGAGTTGTTTTGGATATGACAAAATAAGATGTCGAAATGGATTGAAGTTGAATCGGAAGTGCAACCCTGAACATCAAGGTGTGCCTAGACGTAGTGGGAGGGTTGTGAGATAGCGGGATAGGTATTCGGGTTTAGGAGAAGGCTTAATTGCCATCTCAAACTAAGAAGAAATAAATCCCATTATGCATACACGTGCTATTAATGATGTTGATGCAGAAAATAGCTCAGGCGATGGAATCGTAAATAGATTCTATGTATACTAATGAAGTGCAGGTCTTGTAGATCTACCACGGTCTAAAACCATAGGGTGTAAATGGATCTACAAAGGAAAAGGATCGGATGAAAAGGTAGAGACCTTTAAAGCTAGATTGGTAGCTAAAGGCTATACTCAAAAGGAGGGTATAGTATAAGGAGACTTTTTCCGGTTGCCATGCTTAAGTCCATCGAGATTCTTTTGGCCATAACAACCTATTTCGATTATGAAATATGGCAAATGGATGTCAAGACCACATTTCTTAATGGGGATCTTGAGGAGACCATTTATATGGCCCAACCAGAAGGATTCATTAAGCCAGGCAATGAGCATAAGGTTTGTAAGTTGCAAAGGTCCATTTATGGACTTAAGCAAGCATCTAGGTCTTGGAACATTAGGTTTGATAAGGCTATCAAAACCTATGGGTTCATACAAAACCTAGATGAGCCTTGTGTTTATAAAAGAATACAAGAAGGTAAGGTTACTTTCTAATCACGTATGTTGATGACATTACGCTCATTAGAATGATGTGGGAATGCTATCTGCGGTTAAGGGATGACTAAATGAACAGTTTTCAATGAAGGATTTGGGAGAGGATACCTATGTTCTAGGGATCAAAATTATAAGGGATCGAAAGAACAAGCAGATAGCTTTGTCTCAACTAACCTACATTGAGAATATGTTCAATAAGTTCGCCATGTAAGATTCTAAGAGGGGTTTTACTCCTACTAGACATGGAATCAAACTTTCAAAGGAACAAGCACCTAAAATCCAAGAGGAGGTTGAAAGCATGCGTAACATTCCATATGCTTCGACAGTTGGTATTTTGATGTATGAAATGCTGTGCACTAGACCGGATATTTGTTACGCAGTGGGACTGGTAAGCAGATTTCTGTCCAATCCAGGAATGGAACATTGGATTGCAGTTAAGTGTATACTTAAGTATCTTCGTAGGACAAAGAACTTAATGCTTGTTTACTCTAAAAGTAATCTTATTACGACGGGATATCGGATTACGATTTCCAATCGATGTTGATTGAAGGAAATCAACTTGGTTCTATATTTACTTTAGGAGGTGGAGCCATAGTTTGGAGGAGTGTCAAGCAATCTTGTATTGCTGATTCGACTATGGAGGCTAAGTATGTTGCTGCTTGTGAAGCAGCAAAGGAAGCAGTCTGGCTTCGGAAGTTCCTAAATGTTTTGGAGGTAGTTCCAGAGGCAAAAAAGGCCATTACACTTTATTGTGATAATAGTGGGGCAGTGGCTAATTCTAAAGAACCTCGAAGCCACAAAGCTGCCAAACATATTAAGCGAAAATATCATCTTATAAGGGAGATAATACAACGTGGAGAAGTGGATGTGGTAAAGATTTCCACCGAGCAAAACCTTGTTGATCCGTTCACAAAGACATTGACTCAAAAGAGCTTTGAGGGTCACTAGAAGGGATGAGAATGAGGATATGTCAAACTTGCTTTAGAGGCGAGTGGGAGATTGTTAGAGTTATGTAAATATAGTGCCTGGAAAGCAAGTGTATTTACATATAACTATCTTCTTCGCCTGATTTTGTAATGAAAATATTTATTATTAATAAAACAAATAAGTTTGGTTTTATCTCGTATGAGCATTATATATCTCGTCATAAAGTACCAAGATTCTTTTGTAAGTAATATTCATATGCATAGAGATGTATGGGAAACATGTATATTATTAGAATATGAATTAATAGATTCACAGTTGAATAATCAAGTTGATCGACTGATTATGGTTTGATCAGATAGTGTTACGATTTATCTCCATATAAGTAAAGGAGTTTACTTGAGGAATGATGAGTTTCATATCATGATAGTAGTTGACTATCGATAATGGCACTATTAAATGAATCGGAATTAAGTATGTTTTCAAGAATAAAGTGGGCGTTACTTTAATCTTAAAACATACAACTTAAGCATTGCTTATTATGAACCACAATCTTGATGAGTGGTGAACTCATATATTTCATTGTAATTCTTGATATGATCGGAATGGATTTTTGAGTATTAATCCGATTATCGTCTTGGAATTATTAATTGAAACATGTATCGAAACATTCACTCGAATAAAGAGTTTATAGTGTTATCATCTCTTACAAATGTTTTAAGGAGATTTGGTGATTAAGCTGGCTTTAGTAGTTTGATGGACTAGCTACCCATCAAGTCTTAACACTGAGATGAGATCTTATGTTAATCACCATATAAAGTAAAATGAGAGATCTAGAAGAAAAAACCAACATAAGGGCAAAAGCGGTAATTTTACCCTTTGTTGTGCGGTTAGCTATAATAAGGTTCTAAATAGGGTTTGCAATTGGACATATTCTCATAATATTTAATAATTCAAGAGTTCAACTAATTGTCTTTAGTGGAATGACATTTAGTTAATAAGCTAGAATTAATTCGAATGAGATTGAATTAATTCTAGGCTTATTAGAGCTTAATTATCAAAGTCCAATAAGATTCCCCACTTGGCTTTAAGGAAGGTTATCAAGCTAAGTAAGAAATATAAATAGAGGTTAATTAGAAGCCCATAATTGAATCTTGGAAGCAGTCTAATTAAAAAGCCCGAATGTACATTTAGTAATGGGCTTGGTTTTTGGTTTAATGTAATTAATTAGATTAATTATATTAAAACAATTTTTAAAGAAGAAGATAGCAATTTCGGTTATTCCTAGGTTAAATGTGTAACCACATTTGACATTAAAATGCTAAATAAAGATGGTCTTTATTATGGTTAATCATCGTTAAATGGAGTTATGAACTTACCATTAAATGGTTTAATGGTTGTCTTTTAATGTTGGCTTGTAACCTATTTGCATTCATTAGATTAAAGATGAAAGATGTACATTAGATGGACCATCTTCCTTCTTTCTTCTTGGCAAAATCGAAATTGGGTATTGTATTTTAGATTATGGTCTTTTCAAATAGTCATCATAAAGATAAATGAAGATAATCTCATTTATTGGCTATTTTATGAGTGATTAATGAAAGAAGTGATGCATTTGATGCCTCTCTCTCCTTACATCCATGAATATACAAAATTAGTAGGTAAGAAAGAGTTCTTGCATGTTCTTTACACCTTCTCTCATTTCATGAAAGAGAGAATCGAAAATACCAATTGAAAGAGTTTCAATTTTGCTTCTTCTTCTTCTAAGAAAATCTCCTCCAAACATTTCTTCTCCTTTCCCACCAAAGGATTTTGTTAACCTAATTGTCCTTGAAGAACAGGTGGTAAATCTAATTGGTTGAGGATACTACAACAAGGAGAAAGTAGATTGTTAAAGGAAAAGAGTCAAAGGCAAAGGATTTGGATACGAAGAAGGAGAGGATAAGCAATGAGGATTTAAAGTTGAGAAGGATTGGTAATACTCCTGATCTTGTTTATATTTTATTATCCTTATATCATATCATGTATGGATTGACATGTTGATTTGGATTTGTTGCTTCTGCTGCAAGTAATGATTTCTTAAAAGTTTTGAAATCTACCGTTTTTTCAAACAAAGCATGTTTTCTTTTTCTAATCCAACAGATGTGGCATAAAATTTTAAGTCACATTTCCAAAACTAGGATTGAGAGATTGATCAGGGAAACCATTCCTCAATTCTAGATTAAGATGATCTGGACCATGTGCTGACCGTCACAAGGGTAAATTGACTAATAAGGACACTAGGGTCAACTCATACTTCTAACTTGTTGAGTTTGATACATAAAGATTTCGATAGACCTCATACAATTGCATTGTGCAATTATAAAAGTATTATGATATTTCTTGATGGTTATTCTCATCAAAGTCATGTGTTCTTGCTTAAAGTTTGAAGGTTAAGAACTAGTTGGAAAAATTCATCAAGATAGTCAGATTTGACAGTGGAGGAGAATATCATGGCAGACATGATGTTTCAGGACTTTAACTGGTCCGTTTTCCAAATATATGAAGTCAATTAGAATAGTGACTTAGTTCACTATGCCGAGTAGTTCTGAGCAAAATAGTGTGTTGCGGAAAGGCATGATTGCACCCTAAAGGATTTAAAGAAGTCAATGCAGAGCAGGACTAATCTACCTATTTAGAAGTTGAAGAACTCAGCCTTGCAAACAGTCGTGTAAAAGGCTACCCTACTGAGGTAGAATAATCCTTATAAAAAAGATAGCATGCTCGTTTCTTTCATTGCTATTTAGTAAAATATCTCAACCACTTTAGGGCTACAGATTTTACTATAGATAAGGAGGGACCAGAATAGTGGAATCACAAATAGCCAAGTTTTTGGAATACCATGTCTATGATGATGGTGGGTCTTTTGACCTTTCAGATGATAGTAGGGCTGATACTACAGTTATCCCGTACTCGCTACTCATACAAATAGATACGATGGATCTAGATTTTTGTACCGTACCTGTACAGGAATAGGGACCCATATCTGTGCACATGGAGAGATTTTTAAGGGTACAAGATCTAATAAAGTTAAGTAAATCCACTGGATTGAGACGACCTACTATCCCATCTTACAACATAGTTTGTCAGGTGTACTAGGCTATGTTATTAGACATATTACAAAGAATGCATACATTAAGTATGTGTTACAAAGATTTAATACGGTTGACAACAAACCTGTCGTAACACCTGTCTCTCACAGTGAGAGATAATCTTTGATACAGTACCCAAAGAATAAAGTGAAAAGAGAGAAATTATGAGGAATGTTTTGTATTCTAGTACGGTGGGTAGCTGATGTATGCTCGGTTATGTACTAGATAGGACATTGTAATCACTGGTTGACTGTTTGGTCAATATCTGGTTAATCCAGTTATAGACCTTTGAAATGCAGTCTAGTGAGCGTTGAGATACATTAAGGAATCAAGGATTATATGTTGACATATAGTAAAGTCAACAGATTAAACCTCGTAGGGAATTCAGATTTAAAGTTAGCTATGTGTTCAGATGATCGAAAGTTCACTTAAGGTTACAGTTCAAGTTTGCAGATGGTATAATGTCGTAGAAGTGTTTTATAGAGACACGTGTAACTTACTCGACTAGGCATGTAGAGTGCATGCTAAAGGGGCTGCTTTGCAGGCGATTTAACTCAGAAATTTAATTTCTAAGTAGTCTGTGGTCCATTCAGTGGCTAGACCCATATAGTTTTATTGTGGCATTCTTCTTGCAGTGTTGTTTAATGACAACGAAGAATATCACAGGGTCATAGTAGTTAAAGATTAATTATTTGGTCATAAAGGTGTTGACACGAAAAGGGACATTAAGGTTTGGAGCATTTAAGAAATGAGGAATTGTGATTCGATCCTTTAACTAAAAGACTTCACCCACTTGTGTTTGTAACACAAGTATACAGTATGGGTGTTTTGATGTCATTAGACACTGCCTGTTATGGGATCGTTATGTTTGCTCCATGTACTTTTGTACATTTTTAAGTATTATGATAGTATGATGGTTCATTGTTAAAGATGATCATCATTTATCCTCAGTATTGCGTGCCATCATACATTTTCATAGTACGTATCAAAGTCTTAAGATTTGTGTCAATCTTAAGCATTTGAAGGAAATTGGGCATATATACAGACTGACCTTATGCCTATGTCATTTAGATGCATATAGTTTAGCATAGATATCTATAAAATTTGACATGACATAGGGGGATATAAGTTTTTAATCCCATAAAGGTTCTCTAATGAAGTTTAACATTCAGTTGGAGAGCATAAAGATTTTCTCTAATGTTGTCAGTGAGAGAAAACAGGATTTCTCTAATGCAATTTAGCACATACAATTTAGCATAAAGTTGGAGAAATTGAGACCTACAAACGAAAATGATACAATTTAGATCATAAAGGTATCATCGTAGTTTGCCACATTATATTTTCCCATTCATGTTAGTGAGGTATTAGGTATTTGTGATTGTATTGGATCTGTGTCATACAGGACACATGCATCTGATGCTTTTCGGTACCGAAAGCCTTGCAGGACATAATGATGGACTTTCGTTATCTTTGAATCAAATGTTTGTTTTTAAAACTTAGTCGACTATCTGATGGCGATAAACTTAATCTGGTTTTAAATTATTTTAAACTACAGTCTACTGCAATTAATGATTGTCCAAAGGGGAGATTGTTAGACATTTTTATCCTTAAGGACAATTTTGCCCATGTCTCATAAAGTTGGACTAACATTAATAGCAATTTTGGTTTTTAAATAAATTACAGGTTAAGTTACATCATTTGATCCAGATAAAGATAATAAAGTGGCCCAATAAATGATCTAGATTAATAGGCCAAAGTTCGGGTAAAAAATGGGTCCAGATTAGTATAGATCGGGTCCATATTAGCCTTGTGATGGAGAAACTCGATATAGAAGCTATATAAAGGTAAGGTCTCCTGCAGTTACTCAATAGTTCATTCACGAGCATAAGGATTCCTGACCCGTTAAGGAAGCTTGTGATTTAAGGAAACTGTAGAAAGACCTAGCCCATGAGTCGGTGATCACATTTCACTCAAGGTCTCGGGAGATTCGGAGACGTTTGGAGCTCATAATCGGCATCGAAATTAGAGATGGAATCGAAATCTAGATATTTCGCATTACCTTCGTTTTTAATCCTTTCATGTAGATCCGAGGTACATAATAAAGCTCCCACTATGTACTAGCACTCTTGGCCTCGAGTTTCCCTTTGTATTGAATTGAAGTGCTCAAGGACAGAGCATCTACGTGGGCAAATACTCTCATAGCTTATTTTATTAAAGATCATCCAGTTTTCCTGTAAAAACAATTTGAGCTTTTGGTCCAAAATTAAATTTTTTTTAAAAATAATATTTTTTTTATTTCAAAAATTAAAAATATATTTAATTAGGCTTGGTTTAAGCCTAAACACAAAATTTTGGATTAAGCATCGCCACGCAAAACATAGCTACATGGAAAAGAGTGGGTTACACCTAACTATGCATCTTAATGTCTTTTTTAACATTCGGTCCCCAAAAAGCATAAAGCAAAAAGCCCTTAGGCCCCGTTTGGTTGCCATGGATTGTTGCCAGGGAAAGTAATCTTTTTTCTAAAATTTAAATTATTACATTTGATTCGTTTTTTTGAGTAGTTAGGAAAATAAAAACTTTCCTAATTTAAGGAAAGTAGTGGTATTTTCTTTGGATTCTAAATCCCAACATCCCCTTGGTATTTAGATTACTTTCCTTAGGAATTTAATCTAAAAATACACTAGAACAATTTAACCCTTCATTCTCTCTCAAATCATGACTTTAAAATATATAAATTTTAAATAAAATTTGATTTAATAATTAAAATATATAAAATAAATATTTGTTTATAAATAATAATTTTAAATTATTTATTTTTAAAATAAAATATTTTATTAATAAATATTAAAATAAAATTTAAATAAAATTTTTATAAGTTTTATTTAATTTATAATTATTATTAGTAATAAAAATATTTATTATTATTTTAAAAATAAAATTAAAAATTTACAATAATTATAAAAGTTAAAATAAATAAAATAACTAATTAAAAACTTTGAAAAAGAAGGAATGAGAGATAAGAGGGGGGAGGAGGAGGGAAATTTAAAATATTTTGAAAATTTTGCAAAAATCCCCTATTTTTAAAATTTTTGGTATCGATTGGTATTTAGATTTTGAATATTTTTGCTCAAAAGTTTCAATCGACAATTTTTAGGTTCATATTTATCCTTATTTAGCGATTTCAATTTTTATTTTGTTTGTAGGGATATAATTAGAAACATAAGTCAAAATTAAGTTACATTCTATAAAATATCGTTATATATCAAACACTATAATAAGAATCCACCAAACTTTCCTATTAGAATTTTTATAAGTATTCAAATATATGAATATCTTTACTTTCCATAGATTTATTTTCTAAGAAATTATATTCCAAATTTACTTTATTTTTCTCACAACCAAACGGAGCCTTAGGGGATTTAGTAAGGAAATAAAACCTATGTTTATAGGTATTTTGGAGCCTAAAATTAAAGCTGAGAACTATAATAGTATAAGGTTTACTGGAAGGGAATGGCAGTTGGTTACTAACCACTAATATCATTATAATGGGAGATTTTTCTAGCACATAACAATGAATTAGTGCATGTCTTTGTATTGCTATCCTCGGATCAATTCATTTATCCTGAAGTTGTCACTAACCTAGTGAATACTAAGTTCTAGATCACACTAGTGTATGGTTCCAATAATTATGCTTTTCAAATAAGTCTCTTATGAAATGCAAGGTTTTGAAACCCGAACCGGACGTCGAACTGAATGTCTTACCGATCATCGGTTTGATCAGTTCGATCGGTTCGACCACCGGTCTAATTGGTGCGACGTCATAATTATACAATTATTATATTTAATTATATATCATATTAGTATTATTAAAAAATAAAATATACCAAATAATATAAACAAATATAAATAAAAAATTCATTTGACCGGTTCAAATAATATAAATAAATATAAATAAAAGATGCGATGTGTTTTAAAAAAAAGCAAAAAAAATATTGAACTAGTGGCCAAACGGTTCGATCATCAGTTTAATCGGTCAATTGACCGGTTTTCACCGGTTCGTACTGGCCCAATTAGAGACTGATTTTTAGGGATCACCGAGACCAGATAGCATATCAGTCACCGATCGAATTGACCGATCTGGTCCCGGTTTCAAAACAGAGACGAAATGACAACAAAAGCATACACTCCTCCATAAATGGCTTTGATGATCTGGGTGAATTCAACAACATCCTTTACAATTCAGATGCCACCGGAAATGTAAATTTAATAATTGTAATGTTGAAAACCGCTTACGTATTCGTATAAGCGACCTCAACTTCTTTATTTTTTTCTACTTTTGGAGCAACAAATGTCATGGAGCTTGGAACATAATAAAGAAGATAAACAAGGCTTTTATTAATGAAAAGTACCTGAAATATTAATGAAGAGTGGCTGAACTATTTCCCTTCAAGTTATGTAGGTTTTTCTTCTTCTTTTTTGTATAAATGGAAAAGGAGAACACAATATACAAAACAAGTCGGGGGAAACAGATCCCTGACATATCCTCGGAGAGGATACTAAGGCACCTAGTAGGTGGATAATCTAAGTAGGTGACACCAATGTCAGAGTGTCCAGCCTGAGTGGCGAGCTACTCTACGCTTCTGTTGCTCTCTCGGTACACGTGACGATGAACAATAGTCCAGTTCCGATTGAAGAGTTCCAGGATACCCAAGATGATAGGATTGGTCGTCTAAGAACGGGTAGCTGAGGATGAGAGTGTCTGGTACACCACCAACGAGTCCACTTCCAGGTCAATCCGCCGGAAACCCAACCGTCAAGCTAGAGAGAGTCCAGTGTAGACACCACAGAGTTCTGCGGACTACGCAGTGCACCATCCTAAATTCTGCATGAACCCGCCAAGCCAATTACCTACCCTATCACGGATGAGCCCACCCACTGTAGCCGTGGACTGGGCACGATTGCAAGCACCATCGGTGTTCAGTTTCACCCAACCAGACGACAGCTTGCGCCAGCCGAGGAGTTGTTCCTAGTGGGAACGGAAGTCGGAGGAGACCAGGCGCTGCCTCACTATATCCTGCTGAACCTGACCTGCAAAGGACAAAATGGGAAAAGTGGGTGAGGTAGGTCGCACAAAATCATGATCAAATAGTGACTTGTTCCTCCAGGACCAGAGGAACCAGCAGGACAAGCCAAACAGAAGCGCCCAATCCTGGCCCTAGACTTGCCGGTGCAGCTGAAGATTGAGGAGAAGCCAGTCTTTGGTGGGAAGAGCGAAAGAAGCCGAAGTGACTAGGTCCGACGGGAAGGCGGCCCAAACTTGACGAGCGGTCAAGCAATCTCGAACGGGATGAAGCGAGGATTCTTCCTGGGAATAGTGGGGGCAGGTACTGTCAGAAGTGAGGTGGCGACACACCCGCTATTGATTACTAAGCAACTTATCCTTCGCTAGCAGCCATAGGAAGGAACGAACCCGTTGAGGTCCTGGCCATTTCCAAATGACCCACCAGACCCCGTAAGGAACATCAGCCTCATGACCCATAAGCAGGGAGTACGGGGAAGCCACTATAAAGGTACCCTGGTCGAAGGCACCCCAAATTAACCTATCGGGGCCCAGATACGATTTGGGAGGAAAAGTACCGACTATGGATCGACAAATCTGTGGTGGTAGAAAAGATTGCAAGGCTGCCCAATTCTAAGTGCCTGAGGAATCAACAAAATGGAGGATGCTGAGACTTAGAAGCGTGTCGGGAACGGGATGAGTAACGTGGGAAATGAGTGGCCTGACACCCCTGATCTAAGGGTCGAGCTAGAATCACATCGTAGTGCCATCGCCGACCCGCCAGATTAAGCCTTGTGTTACTATGGGCCATGTTGCTTTGATGCTACACCAAACCATCGACCCCTCAGTAGATGGAAGAGAAAGGGGAAGATTGTTGACGTCAAACGCGTATTTGCCAGAGGGCACTCGGGCCCATAAAGCGATAGGATTGTTGATCAAGGACCAACCAAGTTTAGTCAGGAAAGCATCATTCATCTCCCGAACCCGGCAAAGGCCAAGACCCCCCAACTCTTTGGATTTACAGACCTCCTCCTAGTTGACGAGAGGGATCTTCGTCTGATCTTGAAAGGAGCCCCACAGGAATTGCCTTATGGCCTGTTCTAGGGCATCACACAGACTGCGAGGCAGACGAACTGTCTGCATAGTATAACTAGGAATAGTTGCCAAGATCGATTGGATCAGAGTGACACGGCCAGCAAAGGAAAGAGTGGAGGGGGACCAACCAGATAAGCGTTGGTGAACCTTATCCAGAATGTATTGGTAGGTGCGCTTGCCGACACGTTGATGGAGGAGAGGAACCCCCAGATACCGACCAAGATCGGAAGTCATGGAGAAGCCTATAGCGTTGCTTAAGGCTCGGTGGGTCGAAGGCGGGACATTCCTGGAGAAGAAACATTGTGACTTCGCTGGACTCGTGCATTGGCCAGAAGCTTGACAGAACAAGTCCAGAGTTTGTCGAAGCACCTGCACTTGCTCGATGAAAGCTTCCGAGAAGAGAATGAGATTGTCAACAAAGAATAAATGAGTGAGGGGAGGTCCTTGACGACTCAAGCGGATCGGGTGCCAGCATCCGGTGGAGACCGCATGATTGATCTCATGACCAAGCCGTTCTAAACACGGAACAAAGAGGTAGGGGAAAGGGGATCGCCTTGACGAATGCCACGAGAAGGGTGAAAGGCCTCACTCAGCTCGCCATTCCAACTCACTTGAAACGAAACCGTAGTAACGCATTTCATAATGAGCGAAATAAACGAGGCAGGGAGGCCCACATGCTGTAAGGTGGCATGGAGGAAGTCCCAGTCAAGACGGTCATAAGCTTTCTCGAGATCCACTTTAGTGGCCACAAGCCCTTTCGTACCAGTTTTGCATTTCATGGAGTGAAGCACATCCTGGGTGATGATAATATTGTCGGTAATGAGGCGGCCAGGCACAAAACTACATTGGGTAAGGGCAACAAGCTCAATGAGATACGGTTTGATCTGATTGGTTAATATCTTGGTGAGAGCTTTGTAGAGTACGGAGCAAAGAGCGATCGACCGGAACTGTGACAACGAAGTGAGGGAAGGGATTTTAGGGATAAGGACAATGATGGTGCGGTTGACTTCCGAATCCTAAATCTCATTATGAAAGATACACTGCAAGAAATTAATAAGGGAAGGACCCACGGTATCCCACTGGGATTGATAGAAAAGGGTTGTATACCCATCGCACCCAGGGGCTTTATTAGGAGCCATGGAAAAAAATGCCTCCTTAATTTCATCGAGGCTCAGCGGACAAGTGAGGTCGTTAGACCGCAGATGCGGGAGGTGAGGAAAAGTACCATGTAAGGCCCCGGGGGTAAAGGACTGGCCTTCGGCTCGGTATAAAGCCTCCAAGTAACGTTGAGCAAGACTCCAGAAAGTCATAGGATCAGAAACCGTATTACCATTGTCGTCCGATATAGAAAAGGAATGGGACTGACGACGTCAGATACGGGTGAGAGCGTGATAGTACTGAGTATTTCGATTTCCTTGACCGATTCACTGGCTTCTGGAACGTTGGTGCCAAAAGAGCTCTTCTTGAAAGAGGATGCGGTCTAATTCAGTCAGCAGGTAAGCCTCGAGCGTCTAGAGGGAGGAACAACCAATGTCCTCCAAAGGTGTTTGAAGACCCTCGAGCCGAGCCATGAGTCGCTTCTTACGATGAAAAATGTTCCCAAATTCCGTGGCATTCCACTGTTGGAGCATAGCCGAAAAAAGTTTGGTCGAGCCACTGAATTCCGAGGTATATGGGTATCAATTAGCCGTGACCACTTGGGAAAAAAGAATCATGATTGAGCCAAGCGGATTAAAAACGGAAAGACCGACTCATGGAAGGGGGGGAGGGGGAGGGGTGGTGAAAGTGACCAGGAGTGGCCGATGATCCGAGTTAAGAAAAGGCAAGTGGGTGACTCGAGAAGTAGGATACGCTGAGCACCAAGAAGGGGAGCCGAAGGCCAGGTCCAGCCGGGCCTGAATGGAACCCCTCCGCCACGTGAAACATGAACCAAAAAAGCCGAGGTCCTATAGATGACACTGGAACATACAATCACGAAAGGAGTGTTAACGACGGGTTGGGTCCGAGAACCCCCGCGTTTATCTACACTTTCTAATTTGGGATTAAAATCCTCGCCCAAAAGCCAGGGGGAGGTAATGTGCGTTGCGAGGTGAGACATGTAATGCCATAGGAATTTTTGTAACGCATAGGTCGGGCTCGCATAAATTGCGGTAAACTCAAAAGATTTAAGGTCCCACTCCACACGAGCATGAACGAATTGGCGGTGGGCGATACGGATATGGACATCAATATTCTCCTTCCAAAAAAGCCATATCGCTCTCGAATAACCCGTCGCCTCGATTCGAAAAGAAGAACTGAAGCCCAGAGAATGAATATCGCTTGTGCCTGTAGAGTCCCCGTCACTACTGGGCGCGGGCACTAGGTCGAGGGGACGAGGGGGAGGGGCCTCGGGAGCAAGAGGTGGAGGAGACGTGAGGGTGGGGCCAGTGGGTTCGATGGGGTCTTCCTCCATTTCGCGTCGGTCCAAGGCAGTGGGGGTTGGGAGTGGAAGTGATGGGTCGAGTAAGGCGAGGTCCGCGTGCGAAGAGAAGGAGATTGCCACGTGTGTCGAACTGGGCCGAGGGCTACTAGCATTTTGGGGCCTGGACTGCGGGAGCTAGGGGTCTGAGGAAGGCAAGCCCACGGTGGAGGAAGGCTGGAGAGGAGGAGGGGTGGCCTGGCCCAAGGAGGCAGTCTGACCCAAAATGGGCCCAGTTGAACGGAGGCCTATGTTGGGGCAGGTTGGTGAGATTTAAAGCCCGCAGCCTGCGTACGTGAGCCTCGTGAAGGCCCTTCGTCTCGTCTAAACGAAACAGATGGAGATTTGGTTGGCCGTGAATGAGGTGTTGACGAGACGTTGCCTTCGTTGGAGTTTGAGAAGATGACCGTTGGGGAGAGGACCGATGGAGTGTTGGGTGAGCCTGGGGAGGAGATCGTCGTGAACCTCGAGCCACTGGGGCCAGGGATCATCGCGTGTGGAGGTCTGTCGCGACGAGGACCGGTGGGGGGTGGAGGAATACGACGATTCTTGCGTGTAAACTGCATCCAGGTTCCATAAGCTGCTGGGGAGGGAGGTCCCGTGGTTGGGGTGCTACTGGCACCGATGGGTGTTGGCAGGGGCGAAGGATCGACAAACGGCACTGGAGCAGAAGGGGCCTCGGGTCGGTTTTTCTAATCCCATATTATCTTATCATTGTTTTATGATAATATGGAACTTGGTTACTAATCACCCAGGGGATGTCTGCTATTTGTAAAGGGCATATGTCTTATATAGGCATGAGGAAGCTTTATAAGGTGAAAGCAGAACTCAAGATCCTCAATCAAAGAAAATTTAGTGAGAGACAACTTTTTAAGGAAACAACAAAAACTTAGCTAAAGGATATATATAACTAGGTGTATAGAGATATGAGGAACCATATATTGTTAAGCCTTGAACAAAAAGCTCTTATTAATTACTATTAAGCTATTGAGGCTCATAATTTATTGCTAATTAGATAGAGGAAGAACTTTATGGATCAAAGATGAAGATAGGAACACCAAGTTCTTCTATAGAACCATCAAAATGAGGAAGAATAGTAACATAGACTATTCTCTCCTTAAACAAGAAGGTACTATATTAAATGACCAAGAGGAAATAACAAACGGAGTGTTTAATTTCTACATAAATACTTTGGAGATTTACGCTCAAAGTCAGTCCACTCCTGCATTACCCAAAGAATTAATTTAAAATCAATTTACTAATCAGGAGCTTTACCTAGTGTTATGTTTAGTATAAGACTTATCATTGGATTTGATTTTAGTATAATATGTAACATCTCATCCCCGATGGGAAGAGTAAATTGGTCAATTGGGACAGGCTAGTAATTTGCATTGCATATTATTGATTGAGCATTTATTTGACCTCTAATTTTAGAGGGATGAGTCTATTGGCACATGCACATGTAGGTACATGCATTCATGATATTTTCCCTGCAATTATTTGTGATTATGACGGGAATTGTGAATTTTGAGATAAAATGTTTAATTTTGATTTGTTGCGAATTATGGAACATTTGGGTATGAATAGTTGAATTGGAAATGTTTTAGAGTGACCGCCAATTGATAGTGACCCTTAGAAAAATTTTCGGGAATAATTGGGAGAAAATATTCGGACCGGAAATTTTCTGAGTGACGGACTGATCGATTTTATAGGACTGAAATAACTGTCCAATGATCATGAAAAATTAGATAAATGATTTTAGAAATTATTATGTCGTGCCAGGGAAATTTGGAGATGAATTGGACTATAAATGAAATTGGAAAGGGAAAGAGATTTAAATGTTGTGTGAGGAAAACGACAAGAGGTTTAAATTGTTATCCTTTAAATGCCTTAGGTTTTCAAAGGTTTAAAGAAAAGAAATCCTTTCTCTCCTTCTCTCCTAGGGCACGATCATCTCTCCTTCGATTGTTTCTCCTTTCCTCCTCTTAGCGTGTGATCTTTCGTTGTTTGCTGGCTTGCTCCTTCTCCTTGTGTAAAGCCAAGCTTAGACCCTAAAGAAGATGAAGGTTTTGAGGTTTTCATGTGAGAACTGTGGGTGTTAGGGCTTGGAAGAGTTTTCGGGAATTTGATGATTGAAGGCTTGATTTGGTAAGTAAATGGTTTATATGTTGCTTATTGTTATGTGTAAGTGCATTAATGGTATTTTATATGGAAGATTTGGTAGTTATGGGTGAGTTGTAACTGGTTTTAGACAGAGAAAAGAAAAAGAGAATCGGAGAAGACGACCGCACGTCATGACGAGAGAGTGATTGCACGTCGCGACGAGTGTGCACCGCGACGAACATAGACGTCGCGACGAGCGAAAATTTAGACGTCGCGACGAGCCTAGATTGGACGTCGCAGCGAGCGTAAAAAAATCCACGCCATGGGCGAAGTCTTCGTCTTGAGCCATGGCGAAGCACTCTGAACGATGGGACGCCGCGGTGAGTGTCCTTACGTCGCGATGAGCATGGTTTTTCTGAATTTAATTGGTTTAACTTTTGAGTCATAACTTATGGCATAGACCTCCAATTGAGGTGATTCTTGATTAGTTATGAACTAGAGAAAGAGGTCTACAATTGAGGAAAAGAAAAAAAATATTGAATGAAATTTGAGAATAGGTTCTATTACAACCTAAGGATTGTTTATTGATAATTGAGATTTAATTGTGAGATTTTTGAATTTAAGGAAATGCTATTGGGATTGTAGAAACTGAGCTCAATGGATGAATTTTGATCTAAAGAATAGTGACATTGAAATTGAGGTTCTTCTTGATAATACCCTAATGGGTATGACTTGGTAAATTGACTGAATGTTAAAAATTGAAATCGGTGGAGTTCCGTAAAATGTCATTGAAAGGAAATGAGTCGTTATTGATAAATTGAGTGAAGAGTTAGAATTTGACAAAAGAAAGTAGAAATTGGGAATTAGTGTCGGGAAGGTCATGAATAAGCATAGTACATCTTTTATTTAAGACATGGGCATCATTGAATCTTTCTGATTGTGTATTTAGTAATGAATGATTATTTGATTGTTATAGTGGTACCGATGGAATGATATTCTACGGATATTGCTGGAACTCCCAGGCAACAGCTCGGAAGTACAGGTGAGTAACCTAGTTGGTTTCTCAACCTATATGTGTTTAATATTACGCACTTATGCCATGTGGAGTTAATGGAGGATATTATGTGTTTGCTTATGATTGATTTCGGACCACGGGTGTCCGAAGTATTGAAATGTGATATCGAAGTGCTATTTGTATGTACTGTTTGTGAACACTTCAATGGCATAAATTGTGAAAATATTTATGACTGAATACCGGACTAAAGGTTCGAAGAAATGGGAATTGGACAATGAAATGTAAACTGACTGTAAATGTAAATTGGGACATGTGCATTCATGCATAAAGGCATGTTCAGATAATGATAGTTGTGACCTGAGTCGCCACTGATACTGAAAAGAGCCTCGAGCTCGAACACTGTCACTGAACCGAGCCTCGAGCTCGAGGGGAGTTAGTGCATCCTGCATGAGGGCTCTCCTACTCCCTAGACGCTGCTCATCAATATCGATCACCGTTAAGCGCCGTCACAACATCAAATAAATCGAAAAAGAGTCACATGTGCATTGCATACAAATGTGATAACCGATTCTTTAAATTGTATGAGTCTTTGTAAATTGTTATATGATAATACTGAAATGTGTAATTAACTGAATCGGTGAAATGCTTGCGATATGCATGAGTTGAGTGAACCATCGATGATGATTTCTCACTGAGTTCACAAACTCACCCAAAATTGCAAATATTTTTCAGGAATTGAAGAGTACCCCGTTAGAGAAACGGGAGTATGATTACTGCAAGCAAGTCAGAGTTTGAGGTCGGGATCAGTTCATGTCTGCATTAGTGTTATTATATTTTTGTATAAGATTTGTATTTCTGCAATTTCTGCAGAATAGTACTGTCATTGTAGAGGGCCCATATTGATAAATGTTGTATTGTAATGCGATTACTGAAATTATGATTTGATCGAGATGTTTTCGTATTAATGTGGGCTCAATTTGGTTACTGATTTCCACGCATGTGACTATTTTCAAAAAAATAAAAATGTCTTATTGAGTTTTTGAACTGTTTGACTGCTCTAGCATACCACCCTCGTGAGGCACGGACTCGGATATCACCATCGATATCAGGTTCGAGTCTTGCGAGAGTGGGATGCTACATTTGTAGTATCAGAGCCCAAAAGTACATGAAGTGAATCACACGTTAATACAATACTTATAAAACGATATAGAATGCACGAGAAGGGGGGGTTAAATTGTGTATTCCCCTTTTTTAAAAAATTCTTTAAAAAACGTTTGTTAGAAATAAAATTCTTTAAAGAATTTTCGATAGGTTCTAATTAATCAAAAACTTTTAAAAACTTTGTTTATTGATTAAGTAATAATAAAAACTTGAATCTAAAGTAGAGATAGAGTGAGAGTAGTTGACACAACAGTTTATCCTGGTTCACCCCAAACCGTGGGCTACGTCCAGTCCTCAGAGTTCTTTCTGAGATTTCCACTATCTCTTTAACTTTACAAGTATTCTTTGCCCGAGCCTCTTCAGGTCTCTACAATCAGTATTCTTTCACACTTAGCCTCTGCAGGCTATCTGTACCACTTTCTCACAAAAAAATGTTTGAACACTTGTTACAGTAAAATAGCTCTCAGCTAAATTGAACAGAATGCTTTTTACGATCACGTAGATGTAAATCTGCTAATTTCGTCTAACATTGACTAACTTTGCAATCTTCGACTTCAACTTGTATTTATAGCCTTCATCTTCAACTGCTTCTTGATTCTTGTTTCTTGATTCTTTAAGAAAACGGTTAATCAGTTGAGTTCTGTAACTAACTCGAATTGACTCCTTCGTCTTCTTTTCGAATTCCGCATCTGTTTTTCTCCGTCTGTATTTTTACGCCTCAGGTTTCGCCTCAGATCCGCTTGCTTGCATATGTTTTACTTCGCTCAGATTCGCTTTCTCGCTTATGCTCGCTGCTGCTTGTTAGTCTGTGTTCCTTCGTCTGTTTGACTTCGTCTGTCTGTCTTCGTCTGTATGTCTTTGTCTGTATGACTTCGTCTGTATTGTTTTTCTTGTTTTTCTTTTTATTGATTCTTTTTGTTATACATCAAAATCATATCTTAGTAAAGTCGTTTAGACTTAACAATCTCCCCCTTTTTGATGATAACAAATTATATACAAAAGAAAACAAAATACAATGTTTTGAAAGGAACAAAAAAAACTTATCTTCAGAACTTCTTCTTTGTCTTCTTCCTGTCTTCGTCTGCTTTAGTCACACCTTCTTTCTGAACATGCTGAACAACCTCTTCTCTTCTGCTCATTCTCTTCTCCCCTTGTTCATTCTCTTCTCCCCCTATTTGTTATAATAAAAAATGTTTAACGATGATAGCTCTTTAACAGTTCTGTCATCATCTTCTTCAGATCATTCATCGTCTCCTTGATCTCGTTGACTTCACCGCGTAGAATGCTGAGTTCATCTTGTGAGTCATTCAGTAAGGAGGATTGATCAACATCTACTGAGGGAGTAGTGAACGGAATTGTCGTAGTATAAGCATCAGAGGTAGGAATGTATTCATCATTGATCTCAATAGTTGGTGGACGAATAAATGTGTCAGATTCAGGAAGGTCTAAGTCATACGGGGCAGGTAGCATCAGCAACTGTCTTCCTTGCAGGGGTATGCCTTCAGCTTCAATAGACAGTGTACTAGATAAGGGCCTGATACGTAAAACTGTCTGGACAAGGGATTCAATAAACGTCCCTGTGATTATTCTTCCCCCCACTGGGCAGTCTTCATACTTATTCGTATAACTACAATTTGCTCTGTCTTTTTCTTCATTCGAAGCGCATGCAGCATCAATTTTATGCACTTCTTCTTCAATTTGATCCGCGGACAGATCATCACTAACATCTTCCTCAGGAAATAGCTTCGATTTTCCCTTAGTCAAATCCAAAGGATATCTTGGCTGAATATCCAAAGCAACCTTTATTTTTGTCTTTTTTGTGATTGGATAAATAGTACACGGACGAGAAGACATTTTGGTAGGGTATGGCTTCGTAGCAGCATCCCTTAAAACATCGTAGAACATCTTTTCATCTTCTTTCATGATGTCCCATGTGTCACTATTTATCGACATAGGTTTTACAACAGCCACTATCTTCTTCATTGGTTGACTACAGATTGCAATAGCAGTTCTTCTTCTGGTAATAACTTCAACCATTCTGATCTTCAGCTTATGTTTTCTCAAAAACTTATGATAGTTGTATACCAGCAGACAAGGTTCATCATTGTCTAAGTCTGAATCTGTTGTTGCCTCTGTTTGGGCTTCAATAGGATTCTCCTGAACCGGTCTTTGCTCCACTGGTTCCTCCTGTTGAGCAATGGGGATTTCCTGAACTCTGCTTTGCTCAATTTCTTTTTCTTTTTGAGCAGCATCAAATGTTTCTTTCTTTCGACTAACCTCCCCAGCAGTAGACACAATCTTCTTCCGACTAATCTTCTTAGTCTTGTCTTCGCTTCACTACCTTGAAAATTTCAGATTTGAGATTTTCTCTTCAGATTCTCGATTTTCTTTTCTCGCTTTTGGCTTTTCCGTCAGATCCTCTTCGTATTAGAAACTAAGGATCTTGTTGCTCTAGGTGCACGAGATTGAGAGGATTGTTCCTGACTCTGTTCTCTGGCATTCTTTTTTTCTTGTTGCCTTAGAGTCCGAATCCTCGATGATCTCTTCGCCTTCTTCGTAACTTCATTTAAAAGACTTTCTCCTTGTCTTTTCGGCACACTTTCTTCTGTCCTTCGAGGTAGACTTACTTCGATTTGAGGACTTGCACATTTTATCAGTGGTCTTCCTGTCATTCTTCTTATTTCATCTCGCAGCGATCTTATACTCACTGAGTTCGAGACTCAAGTGGAGACTTTTCATACACGCCCCCTCGCCTCTTGTTCTCCTTGAAGAGTCTCTGCTTTCTTTAATAATCGCCTCGCACCCATTCGCCGTATGGTGATTGAGTCAATAGTACTCTTCACTGGTACAATCCTTCTATTTCCTTTGTGTAGAAGGATTCCGGATTCCTTAAAAATCCTTGTGAGTAGCATCCCGTAAGGATAGCTATTTGTTTCCTTCATCCCCTTAATCATGTAATGAGAGATTAAGAAGGGTAAATCGATGGGATTGCGATTCAGCAGGTAGAACAGGCATTGTTCATCCAGGGTAGTCACCAAATGTCTGGAACCTGCTCTGGGTAGAATGCAATTAAACAAAATAGCATGAAGAACCCTATCTTTTGGGACCAGACTTGACGTCTTCCTCTCCGAAGGGTCATTGGCTCCATATAATTGTCTTCTGACATCTTGTTCTCTCATACGAACCTGGGACATCCAACCGGCCTTGGTAGACAGAGTCTTACCAACCGATGGGCAATTGGTCACCTTCCTTATCAGCTCCTTAATGACAACAACAAGCTATACCGCCTCATCGATGATACAATAGTGTTGTCTACTAGTTGAGCCGCTTTTCCAAATCAATACCTCATCAGTGTAGACCGACTCTCGATTTGAAGAAATTTCTCCAACCAACTCTTTCAATCTCTGGCTCTACGTCCAAACCATCATTCCTCAATGACTCGAAATTCACATGTCTTCCGAAAATCATAGTTGCCTCCATTTTTGAAAACAAAAACTGTTTCTGGTAAGCTTTTCGTCTAGGGTAGAATGATTGGGAGAATATGAAAAGCAAGATGAACCGTCTGGAGATGAGAGTAACTGTAATGATTTCAGCTTCAGGCTACTTGTAGGGTATAGTCCGGTGTATTCTAGAATCATAGGGATTCTAAAGATTATGAGGTGTTTCCCTCCAAAACTTTCTTATCAGAGAAGTTACCAGCTGTAACTCACTGTACCTAACGCCGTTAATTTTGACGTCCCTTTAGCCTGACTGTTCACTTAACATAACCATGTTAAGGTTGCATCTGATCTTCTGGAACCGTTCTTCACTCAATGGTTTAGTGAAGATGTCTGCCCACTGATACTCTGTTTTGACGAAATGTAGACGTACCACCTTCCTCTGAACATAGTCTCTCAGAAAGTGATGTCTAACTTCACGTGCTTCACTCTAGAATGTCAATCGGATTCTTTGATAGATTGATTGCACTTCAGGTTGTCGCAGAGATTGGAATCTCCTCTTCTAGAACTGAATAGTCTTCAAGTCGATATTTGATCCATAACGTCCTGTGAATAGCAACTCATGCGCATATATACCGGGCTTTGGTTGATAGAGCGATTGAGCTTTGTCTCTCGCTTGACCAGAAACTAGGTTTGCACTAAGAAAGTGACATCCTCCACTTCAGGCTCTTTCTTTCGATTCTATCTCCCAGATAGTCCGCATTGTAATATCCGATTAACTCCAAATCTTTACCTTCTCAAACATTAAGCAAAGATTAGTAAGACTGCAAGATATCTCATAATTCTTTAATGTATATAAATGAGACTCTAGGATCGGCCTGAAGCTGCACACAAGCATACACCTAACAAAATATCAGTCTACTTGTTGTAAGATACAGAAGGAACCGATCATCCTCTATATGTGGTTTGATCCACCTTCTTACCAAGTTCATCTTTCACAAAAGGTTCAAGGGCATCGAGTCGCCATAGGCTTCACATTATTCATATCAAATTTGGACAACAGCTCTTTCTCATACTTTTTTGATGAATGAAGATCTTCTCTTCGGTTTGCTTAACTTGCAACCCAAGAAAGAACTTTAATTCACCCATCATGCTCATTTCAAACTCTTTCTTCATTAGACTCTCAAACTTCATGCATAGCTTGTTTGAAGTAGCTCCGAAAATAATATCATCAACGTAAATCTAAACTAAAATAAAATCATTATAAAAATTCTTCCTAAAGAGCGTCTTATCAACTTGACCTCTACTAAAACCATTCTCTAAAAAAAAAGAACTCAGACGATCATACCAAGCTCTAGGACCTTGCTTCAATCCATATAAGACTTTATGAAGTCTATAGACATGGTCTGGATTCTTAACATCCTCGAAACCAGGTGGTTGCTTAACATACACCTCTTCGTCTATAAAACCATTCAGAAAGGCAGTCTTCACATCCATCTGAAACAACTTTATATTATGACAAACTGCATATGCCAGCAATATCCTAATGGCTTCAAGTCTTGCTATTGGAGCATATGTCTCATTGTAGTCTATTCTTCTGGTCGATTATAGCCTTGTGCTACTAATCTAGCCTTATTTCACTCACTCTTCCTGATTTGTCTAACTTATTCTTAAAGACCCATCTGGTTCCTATGATGGATTTCTTAGGGGGTTTCGGAACTAAGGACCAGACATAGTTCCTAGTAAATTGGTTCAGCTCCTCTTGCATGGCTAACACCTAAGCTTCATCTCGGAGAGCTTCCTCAAGCTTCTTAGGTTCTATTTCAGAGATGAAGGCCACATTAACTTCTCTTCTGAATCTGGACCTTGTCCTAACTCCTTCTGAGGTCTCTCCGATAATCAACTCTTCTGGATGAGAACTTTTATAATTCCAGTCTCTTTTCAATTCGATAGTTTCTGGAATATCTTCAACTTTGTCTGCTTGAGTTCCTGATGATGGAGTTTCTATTCTATCATCTAAGTTCTTTGAAGGACCTTCACTCTCTATGTCATCTTCCTTATGGGGTTGGGAACTATCATCAAACTTGATATGGATGGTCTCCTCAACTGCCTTTGAAGTAAGGTTGTACACCAAATGCCTTAGATATGATGAGTAGCCTAGAAAGATTCCTCGGATAGTTCTTTGAAGTCTAATTTATCCAATAGCCTCCTTTGTATTCGTATAGAGCATTTGCACCCAAATGGATGAAAGTAAGATATGTTTGGTCTTCTTCCATTCCATAACTCATAGGGGTCTTCTTCAAGATGGGTCGCAATAGAATTTATTCGAATATAGCATGTCAGATTCACAGCTTTTCGCCTAAAAGTACTTAGAAGATTCATCTCACACAACATGGTCCTTGCCATCTCTTGAATCGTCCCTGTTCTTCCTTTCAACAACTCCATTCTCGCTGAGGAGTTCTAGGAGCAGTAAAATTGTGGAAAATTCCATTCTCCTCACGAATAACCTAAACTTCTCATTCTCAAACTCTCCACCATGGTCACTCCCGACATCGCTATACATTCCTTTTCATTCTCAGAACTTTCTCGGATAAGGTTCTAAAACACTTAAAAGCTTCATCTTTGTGTGATAATAACAATATCCAACAAAATCGAGTAAAGTCATCAACAATAACAAGTCCATATTTCTTTCCGCCAAGACTTATTGCTCAGACCAAATAAATCCATATGTAACAATTCCAAAGGTCCGATGATGTTACAAAATTTTTAAGAAAAGAGGTTTTAACTTGTTTTCCTTTCAAACAATTTTCACAAAAAATCTCTTTGTCAAAAGTTATTTTCGATAATCCTCTTACCAAATCATGTTTTGCCAACTTTGAAATATGTTTAAAAGAGACATGACCTAGCTTTTTATGCCGATTAGTCTTTCTTCTTCTAAGATAGAAAACATGAAATATTTTGACTTTGAAAATCTTCTAAATCAATTTTATAAAGATTGTTTCTTCTCTTGGCGAGAAAAGTATGACCCATCTTTGTTTCGACTTCTCAAAGATTTTGATCGAATGTGACTATGAAACCGTAATCACACAATCGACTGACGCTGATCAAGTTATGCTTCAGACTATCAACAAGCAGTACATCATTTATGCATGCAAAGGAATCTTTACCTATTTTACCAATTCCAATGATCTTGCCCTACTGATTGTCTCCAAAAGTTACCGATCCTCCCTTCTTATATCGAAGATCTAGGAACATAGACCTTCTTCCGTTATATGTCGCGAGCATCCACCGCCTAAATACCAATGGTGTTTCGATCTTCCAAGGAAGGATATCTGAGGAGAAACTATTTTATTCTTTGGTACCCAAATTTTCTTGGGTCCTTTATGGTTAGTAGTATGCATATGATGAGTTCTTTGATGCATATAATTGGAATGTTGATTAAAATGAGATTTATTATGGTTTCTCTTTGAAAGAAATGTTTTAATGAGACTCTAGTCTTGTAACCTCAGAAACCCTAATCCGGTTTTATCACTTTGATGTCTACATTTTCCAAGTATCTCATTCATTTTCTTGGTGCTCTCTGTGAAAGTAGCTAAATCAGCTGATAGATTCTTAATTCTTAGTTTAAGCTGATTAATCTCTTCTGATCTTCTCTATGACTTTATTTTTCTCGCTTAATTGCTTTTCGCATAAATATTTTCTCTCTATTTCTTCCGTATGTCTAATATTTTCTGCATACCTTTTCTTTAACAATTTGTATTGTTTCAGAATAGCATGAGAATCTTCTAACAATTCTGAGTAGGCATTATGCAAATTATCGTAGTCAGATTGTACCTCCTCATCACTATCTTCCTCGGCTACTAGATAGATGTTTGCATGTTCGAGATGGCTCGAACTCAGATCTGATTCTCAAGAATCTAGGTCCTCCCATGTTGCCATCATGCTTTTCTTGCCTTCTACTCTTCTTGGTTTCTTCTTTAAGTAGGACATTCGACTCAGAAGTGTCCAGATCGATTGCACTCGTAGCAAATGATGGATGACTTCTCCGATTTGGCTTCATTTTTCCCATTCTTTTGAAGGTCCGATTTCTTTAGACTTCTTTTTCCATACGCGCCTTATCTTTCGAGATGAAAGATAATTCGCCATCTTCATCACTTGACTGTTCTGATTGGTCGAGTCGCCATCCTTTGATTCTTCAATCTTTAATGCTTTTGATGACTTCCTTCGCCTTTGAGTCTTGTGATTTTGTGTCCGCATTGCTTTATCGACTTGTCCTGCTTGGGTTTGTCTTCAAAGATCGAAGTTCGACTTTGTGAATCTTCGCGATCCAAGCAACTCGTCAAGCTTCAAAGACACTCGTATCTTTGGCTTCGCACCACAAGAATTTTAGGTCTCCACCTCTTCTAAGACTTCTTAAGATCTTTCGAACATGATCTTGATTGTTGCACGCCCTTCCAAGAGCTTTTTAATCCATTGACAATTGTTTGAAATCTTCCAAACATTTGATCAATAGATTTTTCATCTTTCATCCTAAAAGTTCATCTTGCACAAGAATACTTATCTTAGATTCTTTAACTTGACTTGTCCCTTCGTGAGCAATAGACAATGTGTCCCACATCTCCTTCGCGGTGTCGCATCCGTGGACTTTATCATACTCGCTTCTGCTTAAGGCACACGTCAAGAAGAACTTCGCCTTTGAGTTCAGTTGTATTCTCGCCTTTTGGTCACCATCCATCCGACTCGTGGAATGGAATTGCCATCTTCATCTATCGTGTATAAGGTCCGTTCTCTATTATGTCCTAAAGGTCGATATGAGTGGATTCTATGAATAGCGCATCCTATCTTTCCAAGAATGATAATCTTCTCCATCAATGCCGGAGGTCAGTGACCGAGGCCCTTTTGCGATGTATACATGTGATTCGCCCATTATCTTTGATCCACACTTTGCTAAAGTGATCCTTGGATACCAGGCTCGATACCAATCAAGTGAATCACACGCTAATACAATACTTATAAATGATATAGAATGCACGAGAAGGGGTTTGAATTGTATTCCCTTTTTGAAAAATTCTTTCAAAACGTTGTTAAATAAAATTTTTACGTAATTTCCGATAGGTTCTAATTAATAAAAACTTTTGAAAACTTTGTTTATCGATTAAGTAATAATAAAACTTGAATCTAAAGTAGAGATAGAGTGAGAGTAGTTGACACAACAGCCATCCCGGTTCACCCCAAACCGTGGGCTACGTCCAGTCCTCAGAGTTCTTTCTGAGATTTTCACTATCTCTTCAACTTTATAAGTATTCTTTGCCCGAGCCTCTTTAGGTCTCTACAATCAGTATTCTTTTACACTTAGCCTCTGCAGGCTATCTGTACCACTTTCTCACAAAAAAACGTTTGAAAACTTGTTACAGTAAAATAGCTCTCAGCTAAATTGAACAGAATGCTTTTTACGATCACGTAGATGTAAATCTACTAATTTCGACTAACATTGACTAACTTTGCAATCTTCGACTTCGACTTGTATTTATAGCCTTCGTCTTCAACTGTTTCTTGATTCTTGTTTCTTGATTCTTTAAAGAAACTGTTAATCGATTGAGTTCAGAACTAACTCGAATCGACTCTTCGCCTTCTTTTCAATTCCGTGACTGTTTTCCTCCGCCTCGTATTTTTACGCCTCGTGTTCTATGTCTGCGTCTACTTTTCTGCTTGCATCTGCTTTTACTTCATCTCAGACCGCTTTCTTGTTTAAATGCGCTTTCGCTGCTTGTTAGTCTGTGTTCCTTCGTCTCGCTTGACTTCGCGTCGCTCTTCGCTCAGATGTCTTTGTCTGTATGAATTCATCTGTCTGACTTCATCTGTATTGTTTTTCTTGCTTTTATTTTTATTGATTCTTTTTGTTATACATCAAAATCATATCTAAGTAAAGTCGTTTAGACTTAATAGTACAATCTTACATGGGCATTCTGAAATATGGGTCAAGTTACATGCATTTAATTCATGTCACGACAGATAGTGACAACTGATCCCCAGTCTAGCATACGAGTCACATGCATGAGCCTGTATCGATTGCTTAAGTGGTAGAAATGTAAGTGATCTAGAAGGGGGGTTGAATAGATCTTTAAAATTCTTTAAGAATTTTTACAAGAAAATCGAAGTTAAAACACACAAAACAATTTAGATAAACTTAATTGAAAAGTGTAGGAAGAAGATCAAACACTTGTTTTTATAGAGGTTCGGTCTAAGACCCACGCCCTCTACCTAAGCTCCCACTTAGGATTTTGCCAATCACTTTATTGCACACTTTGTAGTTGAGTGTGAACTTTTACAACGCCACTTGAATTCGCCTGCTACCTTACAAACGATTTGTCTTCCCAAGATAAATCCTACCTCACTCGTGACCCTTCACTAGTCACTCAATTTGTAAAAGAAATAGGATAAAGATCTAAGAACAAGTGCTCAATACAAATGTAAACAAAGTAAGAACAATAACGAGCAATTTGAAGCAATAGAAGAGTATTTAGACTTGTAGAACTTCAGATATACTCTTCTTCCATCATCCTCTATTTATACTTGAAGAAATATAGTCATTGGAGCTCTACTAGCCGCCGCTTAATTGATATAGCTGTTCCTTGATAATCTCAATTCCATTTTTATCAAATTGACCTGTTGGAGCTGATTTCGCATCCATAAGTCGACTTGTCTAATGTATAAGTTCACTTGTTTCAACCATTTACGTAAAAGTTTCATCTCCGCTTCCAATAAGTCGACTTGCACCATGTAAGTCGACTTGTCGCCCTCGATAGGTCGACTTGTGTTTGATAAGTCGACTTATATTGACATTGCTTTATTTGTAAGTCGACTTGTGCTTTGTAAGTCGACTTGTATTGCCTTCAATGGTAACATCCGACCAAATCATTTATAATCCTCATGTTTTATGCCATTTTTCACTTAGAGGACAACTCCCATCTTGATTCTCCATTGATTGACACTTGCTCATCTTGATTTGCACAATCCTTTCATTGAATAATACTTGAAATAATTTCTTAACTATTTCTAGATATTTTATTATTATCAAAACATAAAGGATTTAATTTGTCAACCACCATTGGTCCAACAATCTCCCTTTTTGATAATGACAAAATATGTAGAAATTGACAAGAAATTTGAAGGACATAAAATTTGATCAAGGTTTCCCTTGTCTTGATGGTTAGGTTGTCTCCCTTAATTTATAAATCAATGATTAAAATAGAAATCAATTAAAATGCAAATCAATGAAATTTTCATTTCACTTTTCACTCCCCTTAAATCAAATATCAATTTCAATCTTAGTTCTCTTTGTCATAATCAAAAAATTAGAGAAAATGAAGAGTAATGAAATTTAAACCAAACATAACATCAAACACAAATGATAGTAATAGTCATTACAAGAAAATGTCAAACAAACACAAACACAACATAAAACAACACGAAGTCGAAATGTTGGTCAAGGCATAATAGGTGTGTCCAAAAACTCCAAATAAGTCACTTATTCAGCCCAAGTAACCAATACGATGAATGTATCTTCGGATGTGATTGCACTTTGCCTCAAATTTTGACCATTTAATGTAGCAAAATCAAATTCAACCAAAGGAATTTAAATCACACATGCCTAACCTTAATTTAATATTCACAAACACATCTTCCTTAAGAGGTTTAGTAAAATGTCAGCCAATCGATCACTAGACTAAACATGTTTCAAAACAATGTCACCTTCAAACAATGATCACGAATAAAATGATGTCTAATTTCAATGTGCTTTGTTCTACTATGCAATATAGGATTTTTACTCAAACAAATAGCACTGGTATTATCACAATAGATAGGAATGTTTTTAACTACAATACCATAATCAAGCAATTGATGTTTAATCCAAAGAACTTGGGCACAAGCACTCCCAGCTGCTACATATTCAGATTCAGCAGTGAAAATGGCTACACTAACTTGCTTTTTACTAGCCCAAGATATCAAAGATGATCCTAAGAAATGACATAATCCACTAGTATTTTTTCTATCAATTCTACAGCCACCATGATCAGCATTACTATAAGAATACAAATCAAATGAATCACAACGAGGATACCACAAACCATGATTAATAGTTCTACTCAAATATCTAAAAATTCTTTTACAAACACTCAAGTGAGAAATCTTAGGACAAGATTGAAATCTAGCACAAAGACATGTGGCAAACATTATGTCAGGTCTAGAAGAAGTTAAATACAAGAGAGAGCCGATCATACCTCTATAGAGTTTTTGATCAACATCTTCTTCATGTTTATTTTTCTCCAAGACCACATTTGTTGCCATTGGTGTTGTTGCCACTTTGCATCCTTCCATTTTAAACTTCTTAAGAAGTTCTTTTGTATACTTTGATTGATGGATGAATATTCCATTTTTGTGTTGCTTGATTTGCAATCCAAGAAAGAACTTGAGTTCTCCCATCATGCTCATTTCAAACTCACCTTGCATTAAATCGCTAAATTCTTTACACAAAAATTCATTAGTGGCACCAAACACAATGTCATCAACATAAATTTGACAAATAAGCATATCATGATCAACATGTTTAATAAACAAAGTATTATCTATCTTACCACGAACATATCCATGTTGAGTTAGAAAAGTACTTAACCTCTCATACCATGCTTTAGGTGCTTGCTTTAGTCCATAAAGTGCCTTCTTGAGTTTGTAGACGAATCCGGATGCTCATGATCTTCAAATCCCGACGGTTGTTTGACATAGACTTCCTCTTGAATATACCCATTGAGAAATGCGCCTTGACGCCCATTTGATTTAATTTGATCCTTTTATGAGACGCAAATGCACATAGTAGCCTAATTGCCTCCAAACGAGCCACAGAGCATATGTCTCATTGTAGTCAAGACCTTCTTCTTGATAAAATCGAGCCACTAGCCTTGATTTATTTTTAATCGCTTCACCATTCTCATCATATTTTATCCGATTTACCCACTTGACTCCAATGATGGTCTTGTCCTTTGGTGGAGCTACCAAATCCCATACATCATTTCGCTTGAACTGATTAAACTCCTCTTGCATAGCTAAAAGCCAGTTCTCATCTTTAAGAGCTTCTTCTATATTTTTGGGTTCTACTAATGAGATGAAGGCTGAATTACTCATATTCTCATAGATATTTCTCCTAGTTCTTACACCAACATTTAAATCACCAATGACTTGCTCCATAGAATGGTTCTTTGCTTTTGCCCATGATTTAATGTCAGGTACATGATTTTCTTCGTCTAGCTTCAATTCCTCAATCTTGGATTCAATTTCTTCAATTTTATTTCCTAACTTCCCGCATCATCATCAAAACAAGCCTTTCTCGGGGTGAAATCATATCATCAAATTTAATATGTATACTTTCTTCAACACATTTAGTCCTATTATTATAAACTCTAAAAGCCTTACTAGTTTGAGAATAACCGATAAACACACCAACATCATATTTAGAATCGAATTTTCCTAAATTGTTCTTTCCATTATTATGAATGAAGACTTTACAACCAAAAGGATGAAAATAAGAGATGTTGGGTTTCTTACCTTTCCAAAGTTCGTAGGGTGTCTTATTTTGTCTCTTCAAGTGCACCCTATTGATGACGAAGTACGCGGTATTGATCGCTCCTACCAAAATGATTTAGGAAGATTGTACTCATTTAACATGGTTCTGCTCATTTCTTCAAGAGAACGATTCTTCCTTTCTACCACACCATTTTGTCATGAGTCCTCGTATTAAGAAATTGTGCTCCATCCTGTATTTATCGCAAAGACTTTCGAAAGGTTCACATTCAAATTCTCCTCCATGATCGGTTCTAATAGATCGACAAATTTTTCTCATTTTGAACCAATCTACACCACTTGGTAAATTCATTAAGCTGCATCACTTTTATTCGCAAGGAATCTTACCCAAGTAAATCTAGAAAAGTCATCCACAATCACAAGGACATATAATTTTCCAAGAAGACTAGCATGTCTAGATGGTCCAATCAAATCCATATGCACAAGTTCAAGAACTCTAGATGTGCAAATTTCTTTCTTTGGTTTGAAAGATTCTCTAACATGTTTGCCTTTTAAACATGATTCACACAAGTGTTCTTTAACAAATCTTATTTTAGGCAAACCTCTTACAATGTCATTTTTCAAAGCTTAGAGATTAGAGGCAAAGGTGCATGTCCTAATTTTCTATGCCATAAAATGCATTTTCTTCTAAAGTCACTAAACACTTTTCATTAAACTAACTATCATCATGTAAATCAACTATGTATGTATTTCCGTCTCAAACCAATGAAAGCTACATGACCGTCCTTTTAACCATGCAATGTGATGATTCAAAACTTACATTAAAATTCATATCACAAAGTTGAGAGACACTTAACAAATTATGTTTTAATCCATCAACAAGTAAAACATTGTCAATGGTTGGAAAAGGTTCCTTAGCCACTTTACCAATTCCAATGACCTTACCTTTGTTGTTGTCTCCAAAAGTGACATAACCTTGATTCTTTGCTTTGATTTCTGCAAAAAGGTTCTTGTCTCCACTCATGTGTCTTGAACATCCGCTATCGATGTACCAAGTGCTTGACGGCCTTTCATCCCTTGCTTGCACTTCTGAATATCAATGTTCTTTCTTCTTATAGGTACCCAAGCCATTTTGGGTCCATTTTGGTTAGCCATATAAATCACATTAGGTGGTGTTGTGCCTTTAATAATCCAAATTTTCTTAACTTTAACACATCTTCTAGTACTTTTGCAAGCAATTTCTATGTGACCATCTTTCAGGCATCTAGCACATTGAGCAAATTTTCCATCCTTAGTAAATTTGGAAATTAACGAACAATCTCTATCAAAATGATCATATCCTAATCCATGTTTAGAAATTGAATATCTTTGCAACGATAACAAATTTTCAATCTTTTCGTTTCCATTCACAAATTTTCCAACCACATACGAAAATTCTTTTCTAAGTCTATCAAGCTCACAAATAAGTTTTTCTTTTTCAACAAGGCATGCAGAATGATCTTCCTTTGGACTATCTAAATCATCAATAGTTTCATGTAAAGACTATTTTCAAAGAACCAACTCTCAGTATTTTCTTTCTTAATTTTTTGTTAATCTCAATAGCTTCTTCAAAATCAACATTGTAAAGCATCAAAGGAATCTTTTAGATCTTGGTCATTGAAAGTTACCTCATTTTCATCATCACTGATGAACTTTTGCCATAAGTGCCAGGTTGTTTTCATCATCGCTTTGGTATGCATCCTCTTCATCACTCCAAGTTTCCACCAGCTAGTTTTCCTTTACCTTTGTCGATTTGTCATTTTTCTGAAAGTTTGATGTGGAGGATGAACTTTTGCATTCTCTTGCGAGATGTCCCTGCTTTCCACATCTCCAACATTCTTTGTTGCCTATCTTTTCGCCATAGCCTTTTGATTTTCTTTCCGCCAAATCTCTTTCTTTCTACTGCTTTCGCCATTTAATTCTTTCCTTCGATTTTTGAGAAGTCCTCGAACTTCCTTAAATTTTAGCGATATAGCTATTTCTTCGTCTTCATCTATTTCCTCATCACTTTCATCAACAAAAGAAGTGTTAGCTTTAAAGGCGCCAATTCGAGATGATCGAGATCTTTGACTCCATAATGGCGGTGACTTGTGAGTCCCATTCCTTGGTAGTGAGCTTAAAGATTTTCTTTACCTTTTCATCGTCCGACATATGCTTTCCAAGGTTGCCTAATCCATTTATGATTTCTGCAAAATGATCAAGCATAGTTGAAATGGACTCACCTTCCTTCATGACAAACATTTGATAGTCATGAAGCAGCATATTGATTTTTGTCTCCCGGACTTGGTTGGTTCCTTCATGGGTGATGCGAAGTCTCTCCCACATTTCTTTAGCGCTGGTACACGAGTTAACTCGGTTTCTTTCCTCAACTGTGAGAGCGCAATAGATTAGCTTCATCGCTTTAGCGTTGATGTAGGCTTGCCTCCATTGTCATCGTATTCCATTCGCTTTTAACTCACCATTTTCTTTTAACGGTGGTTGTGGACCAAGATAATTATCTTCCAATATTCTACTCCTCGCTAATGATGTGGTACTTCAGGATTTTTCAAGAGGAATAATTAGTACCATTAAATAAAGGAGGGCGATTATTAGTATTACCTTCTTCCGCTAAGTTATTGTGTGCCATCCCGGATATTCGCTCGATACCAATTGTAAGTGATCTAGAAGGAGGGTTGAATAGATCTTTAAAATTTTTAAGAATTTCTACAAGAAAATCGAAGTTAAAACACACAAAATAATTTAGATAAACTTAATTGAAAAGCGTAGGGAAGAAGATCAAACACTTGTTTTTATAGAGGTTCGGTGCTAAGACCTACGTCCTCTACCTAAGCTCCCACTTAGGATTTTGCCAATCACTTTATTGCACACTTTGTAGTTGAGTGTGAACTTTTACAACGCCACTTGAATTCCTACTGCTACCTTACAAACGATTTGTCTTCCCAAGACAAATCCTACCTCACTCACGACCCTTCACTAGTCACTCAATTTGTAAAAGAAATAGGATAAAGATCTAAGAACAAGTGCTCAATACAAATGTAAACAAAGTAAGAACAATAACGAGCAATTTGAAGCAATAGAAGAGTATTTAGACTTGTAGAACTTGTATATACTCTTCTTCCATCATCCTCTATTTATACTTGAAGAAATATAGCATTGTTGAGCTCTACTAGCCGCTTAATCGAATATAGCCGTTCCTTGATAATCTCCATTCCATTTTATCAAATCGACCGTTGGAGCTGATTTCAGCATCCATAAGTCCACTTGTCTAATGTATAAGTCGACTTGTTTCAACCATTTACGTAAAAGTTTCATCTCGCTTCCAATAAGTCGACTTGTATCATGTAAGTCGACTTGTCGTCTCGATAGGTCGACTTGTGTTTGATAAGTCGACTTGTATTGACATTGCTTCATCTGTAAGTCAACTCAGTGCTTTGTAAGTCGAATTTGTATTGCCTTCAATGGTAACATCCCACCAAATCCTTTATAATCCTCATGTTTTATGCCATTTTTCACTTAGAGGACAACTCCCATCTTGATTCTCCATTGATTAGACACTTGCTCATCTTGATTTGCACAATCCTTTCATTGAATAATACCTGAAATAATTTCTTAACTATTTCTAGATATTTTATTATTATCAAAACATAAAGGGATTTAATTTGTCAACCACCATTGGTCTAACAAGAAATAGTGATGAAAATGAGGATATGTTGGAAAATGACATATGGAAGTTGGGGATATCGTAGAATAAGAAAAAGAGTATTGATGGGTATGTTAGGAAATGCAACATCAGTGTTATACTTGAGTATATCCTTAAAGGTGGAATAGATATGAAGTTAGAGTTATGGATTAATAGAGGAAATAGCGATGTGTTAGAAATGGCAAGATTGAAAGTGTATAAGCAAAATGGGTGAAATTAAAATGTTCTATGATTTAGAGAGGTTATAATTGGGTTTGGTTACCGTGGTGAGAATTATGAATAAGAGTTTATGACTTAGAGTCAGAATATGTTAGCTGGAAAGCGAGAATGATTGTACATTTATGATATTGATTTGAGTGTGAAAATACATGGGTCTGATAAAATAATGAAAAGATTGAAATGTAAGACAATGACTATGGTAGATGAAAAAGTTGTCTAGGTTCAGTTGATTTGCCTCTGTGAACGCACATCTGATAATGGGAGCCCCATAACAAGTGAAAATATTCAGCTTATATGTATCATATGTGTGGTAATGATATCGAAAGTCATCTGTGAGCTGGTGAATAATTGCTAGTCATAGTTCTTATAGTTTGAAGTTCAATTTGAGTTAGAATAAGAAATGAGAGTGCTTATAGTGATCAATTGGGAATGAATGGAAATTGTTATATGTTAAGGACTTGATCATGGCATAATCCCCTCGAGTGAGGACAGGTGCAAAAAGAGATAAAGTTGTCCTACATCTGTCTCTCGATAGGATGAAATAATTTTGGTAGTATTTACTTCGCTGAATTTTATTAAAAAGGATGTCTTGATTATATGAATTGTGGCAAAATTGATCTTCATGGGATATTATGAGTTATAGCAAACATTGATTTCCTAAGGTATTGAGAATGACTGACAAGGAATGTGACGACTGTTGATGATTAGGAATTCCAAGATCAGTATTGATGAAAGTATTGAGAAATCTTCTTTCAAATAAGAGTTTCCTTGAATTGGATTAAGTTGATCAGATGATTACAATTGAAAAAAATTTAGCAATGAAAGGCTAAATTGGAGATAAATTTGAAATGAACGAAAAGTCATTATTGGGAGTCCTAATCCTAGTGGAGACTCAGCGTAAAAGATAGAATCACTCTCGAGTAGGTATGTACTATGTCAATGTAAAGAACCGATTATGTAATAGGATTATTGAACAGTAAAGAGACATTAGTCGTGATTATGAGGAGAATATTGATTCACAAATATTTGTGTAAAAATGTTCGGAAAGTACAAGTGGGTTTGGTGACTGTGTTATCAACCCAGTTTGAACAATTGAAATATGTGGAGAAACTAGTGTAAGAGAACATGTGTCAGAGTATGTTATTATGAATATGAGAAAGTATAAGAGAATTGTTCCTCATTGCAGAAATTTAACTTTTAAAGGATATAAGGAATTTATTATGCTACCGAAGAGTAAAGGGTTTCAATTGCATTTGGAATGGAAAGTGACTATGATCATTAATGATATGTCTAATGCATTTGTAGAGTGAAGAAGAATAGTTAGCATAGTTGAGGAAATTTCTTATAATGAAAGCTTCAACAAGGTGAATCTTAGTCTGATTAATAAATTGTGGATGAATTAGTATTCGAACATGGCATTGGGAGACTTAATGACGATAGAGGTATTGATAAAATGCAAGATTTGCAAGGGACATATGTATATAGGATTTGGAGCTATTTAGAACTAGCTGTATTCTGGATACGTCCAGAAGTTGTTAAAGGTTTTCTGATTTTAGCTAATTGACAAAATTTATTGAGGAAGAATGTGAAAATTATATGACTGATGATTGTAAAAAAGAGACATTTGAGATATATACAGTTCGAGTTTTGATGATAGTACTTTAAATTGAAGATTTTGCAATGTTTAACGAAATGTCCTAGTAAAGGTTATGATTCAATCTATTGAAATAGTGTAAAGAGGTTTGATGTACATAAGGACAAGTATAATCTCATGGATCGTATGTTGATTGATTTAATTGAAACTTGTCAATCGAGTATTGCTTTGAAAGTTTGGAGATTTTATTCGTATAGAAATAATTTTGAATATGTCTATGGATATGCAAATTGATAATCGATAATCGGTCGAGATGTTTCGGGAGTTAGAATTGAAAAGGATTATGCGATTGAATATTTCGAAAGTAAGCTAGTGATGCAGTTTAACGTATTGAATAAAAAAGTCAATGACAGCAGATCAAGTTGGGCGATAAGGTTATTAAACCTATTGTAATTCTGAGTGCAAATTGTCGAACTATCAAGGGGCAAAAAGAAAGTATTATTAGCTATTGGATTTCCAAATCAAATGTGTATAAAAAGGATTGGCAAAGCTTGAATCGAGGATTTAAAATATGCGGACTATTTGGAGAAATTGATAATGAATCCAACCTTTGAGAAAACGAGAATTATGACTAGATTAAGAAGTATTGGTAATACCCACTAAAGAAATTGTTAGAGAAACGCAAGGAACAATCGAAACTTTATGTTCTAGTCAGAGTTCATCAAAAGAGTAATTGATAGTTTAGAAGGTTCAGAATGTGAAATCGAATGATTATATATGTGATTGATCAACAGCCTTGACTGTTGGAGATAAAAGTGAAACTGATATTTTGGAGTTCATAGAGTTATGAAAATGATGGTTAGTTCGGATTGATTGTGGGTATATCAATTGTTTTATTGGTGATACCATTCGATAGTCGACGGTCATGAGTGATTTAAGATAATGTTGATAAATGAAACAAATCTGTAATAGGGATTGATTAAGAGATCCAAAGTTAATGACACTTAGTCGAGTTGATTACATCAAGGTTATTAGAATCTTATGAAATTAGTGTTTTAACCCTAAAGAGATGTAATCTGATAAGCAATAAATGAAATGTCTCGAAGTGTATCGCCGCGGCTGAAACGCATAGATGGAGACAAAGGTAAATGGGGAACTAAAATTGTTATAAGTGGCCTCTATGTGATTGGGGTGTGATTAGGTTGGTAAGTCAGTATAAAACCTAAAAAATGATTTAGATTCGCAAAGTGTTACTTGGACAGAATTAGGAAGTATTGTTATGATCTGATATATGTATTATTGATACCAAAAGTGAAGAATTGCAAGCAATCATGAGGAAACAGTTAAGACAGTGTAAAATTTGAGAAAGATAAAAGGGTGATCGATTGTATTGATTTCAGTTTATTGGCAGAATTTGGTCATGTAGTGCAATAAGTGTGAAACAGTATACAAGTGATCGAAACAATTCCCCCTACCTTTCCGATTAATCGTATATGAAATTTCGAGGACGAAATTTTTGTTAGGAGGGGAGAATTGTAACATCCCGTCCCCGATGGGAAGAGTAAATTGGTCAATTGGGACAGGCTAGTAATTTGCATTGCATATTATTGATTGAGCATTTATTTGACCTCTAATTTTAGAGGGATGAGTCTATTGGCACATGCACATGTAGGTACATGCATTCATGATATTTTCCTGGCAATTATTTGTGATTATGACGGGAATTGTGAATTTTGAGATAAAATGTTTAATTTTGATTTGTTGCGAATTATGGAACATTTGGGTCTGAATAGTTGAATTGGAAATGTTTTAGAGTGACCGCCAATTGATAGTGACCCTTAGGAAAATTTTCGGGAATAATTGGGAGGAAATGTTCAGATCGGAAATTTTCTGAGCGACGGACTGATCGATTTTATAGGACTGAAATAACTGTCCAATGATCATGGAAAATTAGATAAATGATTTTAGAAATTATTATGTCGTGCCAAGAAAATTTGGAGATGAATTGGACTAGAAATGAAATTGAAAAGGGAAAGAGATTTAAATGTTGTGTGAGGAAAACGACAAGAGGTTTAAATTGTTAACCTTTAAATGCCTTAGGTTTTCAAAGGTTTAAAGAAAAGAAATCCTTTCTCTCCTTCTCTCCTAGGGCACGATCATCTCTCATTCGATTGTTTCTCCTTTCCTCCTCTTGGCTGCAGATCTTTCGTTGTTTGCTGGCTTGCTCCTTCTCCTTGTGTAAAGCCAAGCTTAGACCCTAAAGAAGATGAAGGTTTTGAGGTTTTCATGTGAGAACCGTGGGTGTTAGGGCTTGGAAGAGTTTTCGGGAATTTGATGATTGAAGGCTTGATTTGGTAAGTAAATGGTTTATATGTTACTTATTGTTATGTGTAAGTGCATTAATGGTATTTTATATGGAAGATTTGGTAGTTATGGGTGAGTTGTAACTGGTTTTAGAGAGAGAAAAGAAAAAGAAAATCGAAGAAGACGACCGCACGTCGCGACGAGAGAGTGATTACACGTCGCGACGAGCGTGCGCCGCGACGAACGTAGACGTCACGACGAGCAGAAATTTAGACGTCACGACGAGCCTAGATGGGACGTCATGGCGAAAGTAAAAAATCCACGCCATGCGAAGTCTTCTCGTCTACCGCAATGAGCGACTCGAACGATGGGACGCCGCAGCGAGTGTCCTTACGTCGCGGTGAGCATGGTTTTTTCTGAATTTAATTGGTTTGGCTTTTGAGTCATAACTTATGGCGTAGACCTCCAATTGAGGTGATTTTTTATTCGCTATGAACTAGAGAAAGAGGTCTACAATTGAGGAAAAGAAAAAAAAGTATTGAATGAAATTTGAGAATAGGTTCTATTACAACCTAAGGATTGTTTATTGATAATTGAGATTTAATTGTGAGATTTCTGAATTTAAGGAAATGCTATTGGGATTGTAGAAACGGAGCTCAATGGATGAATTTTGATCTAGAGAATAGTGACATTGAAATTGAGGTCCTTCTTGATAATACCCTAATGGGTATGACTTGGTAAATTGACTGAATGTTAAAAATTGAAATCGGTGGAGTTCCGTAAAATGTCATTGAAAGGAAATGAGTCGTTATTGATAAATTAAGTGAAGAGTTAGAATTTGAAAAAAGAAAGTAGAAATTGGGAATTAGTGTCGGGAAGGTCATGGATAAGCATAGTACATCTTTTATTTAAGACATGTGCATCATTAAATCTTTCTGATTGTGTATTTAGTAATGAATGATTATTTGATTGTTATAGTGGTATCGATGGAATGATATTTCACAGATATTGCTGGAACTCCCAGGCAACAGCTCGGAAGTGCAGGTGAGTAACTTAGTTGGTTTCTCAACCTATATGTGTTTAATATTACGCACTTATGCCATGTGGAGTTAATGGAGGATATTATGTGTTTGCTTATGATTGATTTCGGACCACGGGTGTCCGAAGTATTGGAATGTGATATCGAAGTGCTATTTGTATGTATTGTTTGTGAACGCTTCAATGGCATAAATTGTGAAAATATTTATGACTGAATACCGGACTAAAGGTCCGAAGAAATGGGAATTGGACAATGAAATGTAAACCGATCAGAAATGTAAATTGGGACATGTGCATTCATGCATAAAGACATGTTCAGATAATGATAGTTGTGACCTGAGTCGCCACTGATACTAAAAAGAGCCTCGAGCTCGAACACTGTCACTGAACCGAGCCTCGAGCTCGAGGGGAGTTAGTGCATCCTGCATGAGGGCTCTCCTACTCCTGCACGCTGCTCATCAATATCGATCACCGTTAAGCGCTTCGGTCACAACACCGAAATAAATCTGAAAAGAGTCACATGTGCATTGCATACAAATGTGATAACTGATTTACGAAATTGCATGATTGTTGTAAATTGTTATATGATAATACTGAAATGTGTAATTAACTGAATCGGTGAAATGCTTGCGATATGCATGAGTTGAGTGAATCATCGATGATGGTTTCTCACTGAGTTCGCAAACTCACCCAAAATTGCAAATATTTTTCAGGACTTGAAGAGTACCCCGTTAGAGAAACGGGAGTATGATTACTGCAAGCAAGTCAGAGTTCGAGGTCGGGATCAGTTCACGTCTGCATTAGTGTTATTCTGTTTTTGTATAAGATTTGTATTTATGCAATTTTTGCAGAATAGTACTGTCATTGTAGAGGGCCCATATTGATAAATGTTGTATTGTAATGCGATTACTGAAATTATGATTTGATCGAGATGTTTTCGTATTAATGTGGGCTCAATTTGGTTACTGATTTCCACGCATGTGACTATTTTCAAAAAAATAAAAATATCTTATTGAGTTTTTGAACTGTTTGACTGCTCTCGCATACTACCCTCGTGAGGCACGGGCTCGAATATCACCATCGATATTGGGTTCGGGTCTTGCGGGAGTGAGATCCTACATAATATTATACTAATACCGACACGGTACTATAGATTATTTGTACCATTTTTTAGCTAGTTCTAGCTGGTATGGTACATTAATCTAAACGTTATACCAACTTTCCAAACTAGTTTTTAAACAAGAAATTGAATCGATGCTTTTCCAACTTAATCCTATAAAAGCCCCAAGTTTTGATGGTCGTAAAGCCCTTTTATTCCAAAAGGCTTAGCCTTCCATAAAGGTTGCCATAATAGATGTAATACTTGAATTCTTTCATAATGGATCCATATTGAAAGAGTTTAACATAACCTTTATCACTTTAATTCCCAAAATTTATAATCCTAGCTTAATGTTGGATTACATGCCTATATCTTGTTGCAATACCATATACAAGATCGTCTCCAATCGTCTCCAAAATGCTTGCTTCTAGACTAAAATTTGCATTAAACAAGGTGATTAATAAAACTCATAGTAGTTTCCTCCATAATAGGTTTATTGGTTATAATATTCTCCTTACTTGGGGGCTTTGTAGATCCAATAAAAGGAAAATTCCCCTATAAATTGTGCAATTAAAGTTGATTTTCAAAATTTGTTGAATCCTTGAGCTAGGATTTCATATTGCATATGCTTGAGGCATATGGTTTCCATTTGGTTTTTATCAATTGAATCAAACAATATCTTCCTACTACTTCTTATTCAGTCTTAGTTAATGGTACCCCCACCTTGTATTTCCAAAGCCCTTTATCCTCCTCTATCTACATTCGTTGTATAGAAACACTAAACAAGCTAATCTCATTCAATATCAACTAGATCTTGGGTTTGAATTACGCAATAGATGTAAGAAACTCAAGCTATTAAATCTATGTTTTGTCGGTAATCTACTATTACTCTACAAAGAGACAAATAAGGTACTAACAATCTTGATAAATTCCCTTCAATTGTTCAAGCTTTTTTCAACACTATCCGTTAACTTAGAGAAGAGACATATTATTGTTTTTAATAATTGCAAGCATCTATTAGGATGGTTCTCCATAATTACATGTTTGAAGTGCACAAGCCCCCTTCACCTCTCTATGTTTGCCTATTTCTATAAGGAAATCAAGGTACTATGAATGCTTGCCTCTACTAAAAAAATTCAAAAAAGAATCAATAATTTGAGCCCTAAGGTGTTCTGCTATGTTGGAAGACTTTCTGTCATTAATTCAGCACTCCAATCTCTACATACATATTTGTTAGCTTATATTTTCCTGTCTAAGCAGGTGATGAAAGGAATTGAGAGGCTCTTTAAGAGGTTTTTGTGAAATGGAGCTAACGAATCTAAGGTACATTATAAGGTCAACTAGGAGGAGGTTTACAAACCTAAGATTATAGGAGTTTTAGGGTTCAAAAACTTGAAAGTCTCAAATAAGGTCCTGTTATGCAAAAGGTTCTTAAAAATCCTCTCAAACAAAGAAACCTTATAGGTTTAATGGATCCATATCTATTTTCTAAAAGGAAAAAGCTTAGGGGAATTCCAAAGTAATGCTAGTACTTCATTGTTCATGAAACAATTATTGAACCTGAGGAATACAGTATAGAACACCATCACATGCAAGATTGGGGATGGAGCTTCAATGTCTCTATGGTATGATAATTGGTTGTCAGTAGGAACTTAACTTAACTCATTTCCATTCCTTTCTAATTCTAAAGTTGAAGATATCATCATTAAAGGAGTGTCGAATTGTAACTTCTTAAGGAACTATAAAATCCTAGTTCTTACAAATGTACCTAACTTTGATAAAGAAGATTCCTATGTTCGAGAGACATATCACTCAAGAATGTTTACTAATTCATCATGCAGATTACTGCTTAGTCCTCAACTCCCCATACTAGCATAGGCAAGGATTATATGGAAAAAAAAAGAGTTTTTTTACCATAGATCTCCTTTATTTGGATAATGCTAAGTATAAACTCCTATGTCCATGAGATATAATGCATATCTATTAGAATATTTAAAAGAATAACTTGTCACAAGTTATTCTTTTAAATATTTCTAATAAATGCATTATTTGCTCCTTGGCTAATTCAACTATGATCAAGATTTCATCTTAAGCGTAATTTTAGTAGTGAGTCATGCCACAATTTTGAGTAACTTAATTATCCTAAAAACACAATATACAAAATCGAGAAGAGAGATTGAAGAATTTTGGAAACCGAAATCTTCAATATCTCAAGTAATTAATTAACTCAAAGTATAAATTAGGGAACAATTATCCCTTCATAAGCTCAAGAGTGGCAAAACATATTAACTAATAATTATTAAGGGGGCGGTTGGTTCACATCGGGGAATGATAATAAAAATGAGAATGAATATAGTAAGGAATGAGAATGAATATTATCATTATAATTATGATGGTTGGTTAAGAGAAAGAAATGATTACTATTATCATTGATAGTGGTTGGTTTGTGAAAATATTGAAAATAAAATTTATTATATTTTAACTAATTAATTAATTAATTATATTGTGATTAATTATAATTAATTATTTTTAGCTAATTAATTAATTATATTTTAATAAATAATAATAATAATTTAATTAATTATATTGTAATTAATTAATGAATTATATTGTAGTTAATTAATTAATTAATTATTAATTAAAATATTAATAATAATTAATTAATTACAATATTATTAATTAAAATATTATTATTAATTAATTAACTACAATATAATTAATTAATTACAATATTTTAATTAAATAATAATTATATTTTAATTACTTATATTGTAACTAATTATTTAATTATATTTTAATTAATAAATAATAATATTTTAATTAATTATATTGTAATTAATTATTTTGATTAATTAATTACTAATAATATTTTAATTAATTATACTTTAATTAATTTAATTACAATGTTTTAATTAATTAATATTATATTTTAATTAATTGTAACAAGCATACCCTTACATAACAATGATATCTATTCCTCTAGATTAGGAGATGAATGAGGTACTACTAAAAATGAGTAATCAAAATAATGATTCTATAATCATAGTCCCTTACTAAACTTAATTTTTCGTTCCATACCTATTCTCTTTTTTCATACCCACCAAACAAACACACCCTAATTTCATTATAGCTTAAACCGTTTAGTTTAATATCAGATGTTTTGTTATGATACTACGTGTAACCCACACATAGGTGTAGCTTACCGGAACTTACATTTTGTAAATTGTTGCATCCCTTAATCATTAATTGGAGTTCTACGTACAATTATATTTTAGAATTCAAATATTCAATTTTAAACTTAAAATCGAGTTTAAGTTTAATTATATCTTATTTAGTTCTTCAAATTAATAATAATTAATTAAATTAAAAATTTTGAATCCAAATTAATAAAATAAAATTTGATTTGTTAATTTGAGGCCAGTCATTCTGGATTAAATTACCACTTGTAAATGTCTCAATCTAGACTAGATTACCACTTGTAAATGTCTTACAAAACAAAAACAAGTGAAGTGGTCCGTTCACAGCTTTTGCTTTTGACCAGCGTATTCCTTGTCTTAACGGCTAGCTATAGCGCAATTAATAGTATATTCAATTCAGCTTTTGTTTTCCTCTTCTTCTACATCTGTACTTTGACCGCTCTTCCACTTCTCCATCCAAAATTTGTATAGCCGTTGTTGCCTTCTTGTACATTACAAGTCCTCTCTCTGTGTGAAGAAATGGACATCCCCATCAAAGGCCCGCCTTTACTCCTGTTTTATGTTCTTTAAAGCGAAAAGGCCTCCCCAGATTGAGATCCCCAATGTCTTGCAGGAAATCCAAACTGGGCATCTCAAATTCAGGGAACCGGTCTCCCAAGATCAAACCTATTCTTCCAGTGGTATCGGTGTTGGTGTTTTCGCTGTCAAAGGCAAGAAAAAGTTCATGGAAGATACCCACAAGATCGTTTCTTGCTTGCATGGCAACTCCAGCAAAGTAACAATCTTTAATTAGTTATTGTTCTTCTGTTTCCTCGTCAGACCTGTAAACGGTTTCTTGATGTTTTTCAGGGTTTCTTTGGCGTTTATGACGGTCACGGAGGTAAAAAGGCGGCGGAGTTTGTGGCTGAGAACTTGCACACCAACATTCTTAAAACGATGGACAACTGCGAGGGAAACGTATCCAAAGAGGAAGCTGTTAAAAATGGGTACTTGAAAACAGACGAGGAGTTCTTGAGACAAGTAAGCTTCAACTTTGTGCTCCCATCAAGTGGTAGATAATCTATAGCGTTGTTAATTTCTGTAGTCAATATCAATACACAGGTTGAGGATTAGTTGCAATGAGCTTCCATTTTAGTGTATTTGGATTTTTTTTTCTTTCAGAGAGCATTCATAGTGCTTATGACTTGTGAAGGTATTAACCGGAGCTGCAACAATGGATGGTCAAAAAGAAGTAGAGATTGTAGAAAGTGAAGGCGTAGTGAGAATAGATGCCCCGGCCCTGGTATTAATTCCTTTATCACTGATCATAATCATGTGGCTATGCAATGCAGGGTTTAGTCAGTGGCTCTTGCTGTGTCACAGCCTTGATTGAAGGGCAGGAGGTAGTCATCTCCAACTTAGGTGATTGCAGGGCCGTTCTCTGTCGGGGAGGAGTAGCTGAAGCCCTTACAAAAGATCATAGAGCAGAAGACGAAGATGAAAGAAATAGAATACTGAACAAGGTGTGCATATAAATATTTCTTTGCAAAATGGCTTAGGGAGGAGCCACGCATAATAGAGATATGTACTTAATGGTTATTTGTTGTTGTACAGGGAGGATTTGTGGAGATCCATAGAGGTGCATGGAGGGTCCATGGGGTACTTTGTGTTTCTAGAAGCATTGGAGATGCACATTTAAAGCAATGGGTATCAGCTGAACCTGAGACAAAGATTTTGCAGCTGACTCCTGATATGGAATTTCTTGTTTTAGCTTCTGATGGACTGTGGGAAGAGGTACGATGACAGTAATCAGCATGTTAATTACCATTGGATCAATGCAATGTATTATGTCTTTAGGAAGAATTAAACAATAAAGTCCTCCTTGTCCATTGAATTCATTTGGTTTTTTAACCGTTCTAGGTTGGGAACCAAGAAGCCGTTGACATTGTGGTTTCTTTCTGTAAGAAGCCTGACAAGAAATTGAGACCTGGGGCAGATATTAACAAAGATGATGATCATGATTATGGCCGTGTAAATATTAGCCCTTCAGGTAAGTTGCGGAGGATTTCGCTTGTCAAGCGGCAGAAGGGGCCGAGACAGTCACCGCACCTTAAGAAGATTGTTGATAGAGATAATGCTATTGAATTCGACTTTCCAAGTGAAAATGAAAGTCCTCCATCTAAGTTAAGAAAGACTTCGTTAGTGAAGAGAATAAATGTTTTCACTGAGTTTCCTGTTGAACAAAACAGTGGCCACAAGAAGCAACCTGCCACTTCGGGCCTTGTGGCTGCGTGCAAAGAGCTTGCAAATCTTGCTGTGAGTAGGGGTAGCTTGGACGACATCACAGTGATGATAATTGACTTGAATCACTTTAAATGTATCTCTTAAGTCTTTAATTTGTATTAATTTATGTAGTTTAATCACTGGAATCATATTTCATTAATTTTTTTGCTAAACACTGGACCTAGTCCATAACTATGGCATTTGTGGAAGAAGGTACAATGTTAGTTTCTTAGGAACTGGAGGCATGCCAGCGTCCATGTTTCTCAACGTTTTTTAAGGCCTTGCAAATTGGGGATGTCGCGACAAAGATGAACCTGAAACCTTGTCGAATGCAATAAGTAAAGAAGTCCCGTCATTTTCTGTTTCGGACAAAACCATGAATCAGCGCCTCCAGCACCTGGGAGTAAATCCAAAGACCAAACATAAGCAACAACCCACTAGCCAGACGGGCGTAAAATGTGCGGAGGAATGATCAACGGTGAAAGAAACGCGCTTGGCGTAGCATATGGTTCCATTTATGAATGAAAAGGATAGAAAAAATGGTCAATACACTTGCTAGGTTGAATAATTCATGGATGATGTTTTGAGTTAAATTCAGGCAGGAATGAAAATTTCAGGAACAGAAAAGTACAAGTCAATCATTGGGGTGGGTTTGGGTGCCTATGGCAGGCCATGTGCAATGGAACTGGGGGGTCTGAAAATGAGCCATTCACAATATGCTCGAAAATCCATTTGTTAGCAGCTTGACTGTAGTGGACACCGTCCCAGTTGATCCAAACCGAAGGATCTTGACATGGTTTACCAACTACCACATCTTTCCCTCGCACCCTAATCTTCCCTCCACATCCAATGTGCTTGTTGTAGTTATACTTTCCTCCGTGGCCACAGCATGCTCTTAAGGACTCCTTAAACCCTGCATTTCCCATCTCATGATTGTCAACAAAACCTTATCAAACAACAAGATGTATGATAGGTTATATTCGTTGACCATTGTACATTTATAGATTGGGTGTTCTTACCGTTCTTTCTTGTATGAGTGTAGAGGCTGTACTTGAGAGAGTATATATCAACGTATGTTATTGCGGCTTTTGGCAATTCCTCCCTCAACTGCTCAACAGTGTTTTTCAATTCATGGTTGAAGAACCTAGCCACCTCATTAAATGGAGACCCACATCCAGCTCTATCTATTCCAGCAGCTAGGAGTGGTAAGCGATCCAAGACATAGGGTAAGCAACCAAAGGGTCCTGTGTTGTGAATCCAAAAGTTTCTTCCTCCTTGGCCATATATATACTGTCATTAACACAAGTACACCCCCTCTAAACCAACAGTCTCTATTGTTAAACATCATCATTGACGATGATAAGAGTTGGTATCACTAACCGTAATGATGTCCTTAAACTGACCGAGTATATCTGGGACGTTTGCTTTAACTTCAGAGGAAGACAAGTTTAAGAAATAGCCAGAAGTAAGATCATTCTGACCAATATCGAATGTGTATAAAGCCTGAGAGAATACTTCAACTTCAGGCAGCAGTTCTCTGTAAATTCTGCCTACACCAAATGATCCAGTTAGTCTCTAAGTTATACATAGGACCAAAAGTATGGATACGGAGATGTCAGGTTTTTTTTTTTTGGAGAATACGGAGAAGTCATGTTATTATTACCTGTGCTGCGCACAATTTGAGACCTATGATGAAAATCATTAAACTCGTACCATTGGACGTTTAAGGAAATGGGACTAAACCCGCTTTGTTGGAGGGTGGTGTTTTGGGGTCTAATGGTTGATCCTGCTGTTGCAAAGTTGGCTCCATGACTGAAGTTGCTTCCAACAGAATCGAGGTATGCGCTCAAGTATGGTAATCCAAGGTGCTCCGCTGAGTATTCATGGTAAAATACTAACTTTAACGTATGTATCAGATCTGATCATCATTAATAATACTGAAATAATTTATTTATCAGTTTTAAGTTTAGGCCACGTAAAAGACTTCAGAATTATCTAAGTGATAATATCACGTGCTGAATAAACGATCCTATTAGAATATGATTATATTAATAAAAATATTTTTCAGTATCATCCATGTTTTATGACAAGTCTTTTCTAGCATATAGTTTAATCAACCAAATGCAATTAAAAATGAAGTAGCATGCATCGACCTCAGGTTTTCTCTGTTATAAGTTCAAGAATTCAGATTGAACGTGCAGCCCCGTACTGTTTTCTGGTATCAGGCCCAATGGTGGTGGACCCCCTCTACATCAAAATTTTATTGGAAAAAGATGAGATAAGCCGTGGAAGATTGCTCCCATAGAAAGAAGAACTTAAGTTTATTCCACTTAGGTGTCGGTGACTATCGTCAGGATATAATGCACTGTCACTAACAACGAAAAGACAAGAAAGTTTGGTTCAAGATTCACATGTTCAATTAAGTGATGGGTTAAATGCAGGCTTGTGTTTGTTTCACCATTCAAACCCATCTCTCTTGTCTTCTCTACTACTCTACAGATCTTTCCTTTCCTTTCCTTTCCTTTCCAAGACTGATGCTTTTAAACTTCAATCATTAATTTAGGATGACGAACACCCAGAAATGCCATGGGAAGCGTAGTACTTTTACCTAGTAGGAAAAGGTAGGGTAATTTGGAGAGACTATACTGTATTTCAAGATGATCATGTACCCTTGATCTGGTAAAATCAATAGAAGTGCAAAAATTCGACAGAAACTACACTCAATATCAGTTCCATCCATGTTTTTATGAGAAATATGATACGATTCTTTCTGAAACCAAAAACGAAGACCAGTTCGTGCAAATTTTCAAATATAACATGCAGAAATGATTAAGAATCATGGCAAATACACGCATAAAATTAGTAATATTCATACCTATGAAGTCAATTAGGAGGCGGCCATCACAGTAGCGTCCGGCGGGTCCATGGAAGAACGACTCGCCATGAGGTGGAGGAGCCTGACCAAATACAGCCGATAAGCCACCAGTGTCAGAGTTGGAGTCTCCAAAGTTGAAGATTGCCGGGAAGTGACAATGAGAAGTGGCTAACACAGTACAGTACTGTGGTGCCAAACTCACCAAGAAGACAATGATAGAGGCCAAAATGGTTGTGGTCCGTGACCCCATGAGTGAAAGAGATAAGGGTAAAGATTGCTCTTTTAAGCGCGGAGAAAGTAGGAGAGGTTCTGTACACATTATATCAAGTTCAGGCGCAAGCTATGACATAGAGACGATATTATTCAAATTGTGAGGCGTACACTCTCCAACAAATGGACAAAAATGATGACTCAAGTTTATAATTATTACTAACAGTTGTCTGAAACATTATACTTTAAATTGTATCCGATCATGCGATTGATAAGATCATTTGTATTATCAATGTCAAAAATCGCTACTGTAAATGCCACCTTTATATAAAAAACTACAAATCAGGCGTACCATCTCATTTACATAATTTTTTAGTTCCCCATAATATGTGGATGTGATGATATGCAACCACATGTCTAGAGATTCGAAGAACCAAATATATCCTATAGTTTAACGCCAAAGTTCCCCACCACATGTAAGACATGTAATTGATAGGAGTCGAGTAATATAGGTGTATCTAGTTAAACACTAAAATCTGAGGCATTTGGGATGCAAACACATGTCTCTCTAGCTAGAATCGGATAACTGTGTAACTTCCGTCTTATATGGTTGGTTTTCGGGGTATATCACTTCCACCATAGTCACTGCTGCATAGAGTTCTTCCTGAAAATCCCACTGCATGTTGCAATTGAGAATTCCATCTTTCTTTCTTTTTTTTCAATGTATTCCAGGTAGAGCTCAGGGTTGGAGCTTTGAAGAGCTACTTACATGGTTTTCCTTGGGATCGCTCTCTTCACATGATTAGCTTCTCCAGTCCTTTTCGGTATTTCTTTCCTTTTCTTGAGAACACTTAGCTTTCAATTGCACTTATAACTTGTGCATACATCTTTGAAGCATATAAGGAACCATGTATGGATTGTCACATTGCAATGATTCTTCCACTCATATATCCTAGTTTCCCAGACCAGTAGATTTAGCTTATCCTTGGCCATCATCTAGTCTCTACGTTTGGGAGACTACTCTCCTACAATATCTGTATTCTTTATTCACCATTAGTTATTCTCTTATCCATGTAAAGAGTTCCAATTTCAATCGGAATATATTGATTTCAAGGCCTCTCAACACATCTAAAATTGCTCTCCTTCTATATGTAGATACAGGAGTTGAAAGTTAATTCTAACACATCTTTATCCCCTTAATTCTAACACATCTTTATCCCCTCCACTTAAGCTCTTTTCCTATAGAAGCCAGTTTATAAATTTCATATTACTGCAATTGCTTTTGTCGAATAAGCAGTGGTATAAAGTCTTTTTCCACATTGATCGATATCCTACACTTGAATAATATGTGTTTCAGCGGTTTCAGGTTTAACTTTGCAAAGGAAGCATAAGTTAGGGGTATTTAAGTATTCTAGCCTATCAAATGTAGCCATCGTGTGCTTCGTTAGTAGCTACATTGGGAATGAAACCTTTGGCATCAAGTTCTTACTCCATACCGCCATAGACCAGTATATTACCTGACCTCTTTCCTTGAAGATTTTCTTATACGAGTTATTAGTGTAACTCAGCTAAAGGGTCCTGCATTCAGATATATTCATCATGCTTATTCTGGTTTGGATGTAACTTAGTAGAATACTTCGTCCTTCGACAGGGGATGTGCTCCATCCATTTAAGTTAGTTAGACCCTTTACCTTAACCTTGATAGTAATTCTTTATTCCAATTCTTGCATATATGTGAAGTTATAGAGGGGAACAATGTTACTCTAATTATCAAATTAAGAGTGAAGAAGTTGTTTCCCCATGATCAATGTGGCATTTAATGGTTGCTTTAACTTCATTAATTGTCAAAAAACCTAGAAAAAGAAGGCATGTACCTAATTTTCCCAAAGCTCTTTCCCCTCAGGATATAGGAGTATATCCACTTGACCCATATAAAGTTTTTATTACGAAGCAGCCTCCAGAAGCTCTTTCCCATGAACACCTAATTGCAAACACGAATTAGTCATAGTCGTAGTCCTAAACCCCCTTCCTTGATCGATTGACACACTCTCTCTAACATACTTTGCAATATACTTCCCCTCCCTAAAATTGACTTAAGAAATTTTCTCAACATAGTTTTTATTAGCTTATTACTTCTTTATAAAGGAAGAAGTGGGAGGACCACTAAACTTGGGGTAAATTAAGAATATACTTAATTAATTGAACATTTCTAACTCTAGTTAAGGATTTGTTAGTATGTAGTTTCTCAACTAAAGGAATACATTCCCTAAACTCTAATTTCCTTGTGGAGATAGGTAAACCCAAACATTTCAAGAGGGATGCACGTTCCGAAAACCCATAGTTTAAAAAACCATTACGTCGTTGAATGAGCACTCTTTGAGATAATTATCTAGCTTTTATCCATATTTACCTACTTACCTGAGATTTCATTGAAAGTTCTAATAAAGGCCAAGAGAAGACATTGGTTCATCATGTGCACTAGAGAATAAGATTAAGTCATCTGCAAAGAGTAGAGAAAACCACCCATCCTTTTTATGTGCGTTATGGAATCTGAAGTTAGGATTACAACTCACATCATTATTTATTAGCCTAGTGAAGACTTCCATATAAAAGATAAATAGATATGGAGGCATTGGATTGGCTTGTTTCAACCTCGAACACCTTTGAAAAATCATTAAGGGCTCCCCATTAATTAACACATTAAAGGAAATAGAATTGATACACAACTTTATCTAGTCTCTAAACTTATTAGGAAACCTAAAAATTTCTAGTTAAAAATCAATTTTGATGATGCACAACTCTTAGGGCATCCCTTCTTGCATACCTTACACAATAAGCACATTTCTCGTATCATTCTTCCTTCTGGGAAAGCTCCTAAGAGTTAGTAATAATAGACTTTAATATACTCTTCATCTTATTTACAATAATTTTATCCATAATCTTATACATGAAGTTACAATGTGTAATAGATCTAAAGTTGATGAAAGACTTTAGGTTGGGGATTTTAGATATAAGGTATAGAAAAACCTTGCTAACCATTTTAAAAATCTTATCTTGTCAAAAAAAAAAAAAACTCTTGGATTCCTCCACTATATGGTGCCTAATAAGGGGCCAAGCCTTTCGATAGAATTGGCCATTAAAACCATTAAGTCCTAGGTCACTATTAGGGCTCATTTCAAAGACAATCTTCTCAATTTCCTTTTGACTTATAGGGTTCACTAAGATTTGGATCTCCTCATCTAAGAATTGGTTACTTATAAATGTTCTAAGCACCTAGGGAGTTGGACTGCTCGAAATTGTGGCCCTAATTGTATTCTTGAAGAGAGTAATTCTTGCCTTCTTTAGTTCTATCTAGCCAGATTTTAGATCACCTTCCTAATTGAGCAGTGTGCTTATTCTATTAGTATTCCTCCTTGCTTACTTTTATCTCCGTTTTTAATCCAATTTGCCCTTTTATTTTTGTCTCTATCTACATTTCAAGTAGAGGTTATGGTAAATTGGATTAGAAATGGAGATAAAACAATTCAAAGGGCCTTAGTATGCAAGACTCCTCACTTTGCGAGGGTTGGGAGAGGGTCATTAATTATATGCAGTCTTCTCGAGGGTTGGGAGAGGGTCATTAATTATATGGAATCTTTTCTTTATATTTTACAAAGAGGTTGTTTCTATGACTCGAACCTATGACTTTCTGGTCACAAAGGAGTAACTTTACTAGTTGTTTTAAGGCTATCCCTCATAGTGATCAAATTAAAATTATTCATGTATAAATAAAAATACGAAAATAAGTATAGAAATACAACAATATTTTACTTTAATAAAAAGAGTTTTTTTAAATCTTCTAAAGATGTTTTTAAAAGAGGGATGTAACTAAATCTTTTATATCTGTAACTTATTTTTCCTCCTTTCCTTTTGCTTTTCTCCTTGCTTAAATATTTTTTCCCTCCCTTTTGTTAGAACCATCTTTGTTTGGCTTGTCAAAAGGAAATTTTTTTTCCTAATTTTGACCTTAATTCCTAAGGGCAAACTTGTCATTTCCCTTACCTTATTTCTTGCTTTTCTCTCATTTAATTTATATTTCTAACAACATATTTTTGAAATTTCCTAGTGTTTACGCTGACTTTTTCCTCTTGTAGCTTATGGCTTATGATGTTATTGAAAAAAGGCTAACATCTATAGATGAATTATCCTTTTCGTCCTTGCCTTCTAATCCTGCTAAGCACTTTCCTAATTCTCCCTCAACTTCAGTTCCTTACCTTGCAATAATCTGTCTTAATGTTAGTTGGAGACAGTGTTGGACCCCGTCTCTGAAGCCCAACATTCGGATCCATATAAGCACGGAAGACCCAAACCGAACACAACTGACCACAAGTAGAGGAACTTTAATAGAAAATTTGAATTTGATTTTAATAAAATTGTTCTCATGATCTCACGATTCTAACGCCACTGAAATCGCTCAATTCGGATTAGAAATGCAAAAGTTATGGCAAAATACTATCTTAAAGGAAACAATGAAAACAATCCCTCTACCGACTTCATGTAAAAATTTGAAAACTTTAGAGGCTGAATTACTGATCGGTTCCTTCATAAAAAGTGTAGATTTATGTCTCAAGTTTCATTTAAAACAAGAATTGCCTCGATCCGAGCCCTATAGCTCCAGATATTTAAAAATTAGTGAAGTATATTCAGACTTGATCACCGACCTCAACACTTTGTTTCAAATCACCTTTTCAATTTAAAAGAAAACTGGTAAATCAAGTGTAGAAAGATAGAAAATTTTCTTAGGAATCCATCGCTCGAAAATCAGCTCAATCGGAGGTCTACACAAAAGTTATGGCCAAAGAAGGAGAGGGCTCATTGGCCAAAACCGACCCCCAACGCTTCTCGCTCGGCATGGCCGAGGACGAGCGACCAGCGCCACCAAGACGGGCGCGCAGAGCGACCAGCTGTCGCTTCGCTTCGTATGGGCGATAGATCGCCTCGCTATTCGCCTGAGGCGCCTTGCGCTCGCGTCTTGAGCCGAGCGAGCGACTCGGCAATCCGACCTATCGACTTCTAACCTCAATAACTTTTGACTCGAGCTCCAAATCAAACACGGTCGGAAGCGTTGAAAGCTAGAAGAAAATATACATTTTCAAGAAGAAATTAAAGACAAGCTCGGCCATTAAGGAAGTCCAAATTTTACTCAAAGGCCGATCGACTAGCTCTCCACAAATGCCTCCGAACTTGCGACCTCCATAACTTTTGACCCGAACTCCAAATTTAATAAACTTAGTGTCTATGGAAAGGTAAAAGAATTATATACAACTTTCATGAAGACCTCCGACCTATATTCTATCTCTATGAGGGTCAAAAGTGGACTCAAAGCTCTACCGATAATCATCACTTGGACAAGACTGCATTTAAATCCAACGACTCATACCTACCAATTTAACTCATCATAAATGACTCATAAATCATCCCTGGAGAGTCCTACAGCTCGCCTACCATTCTCAAGAGATCTAAATGATCCCATACAATCCATATCAACCCAGAATTTCAGACCTTCAACAAAGACATAACTCATAGAAATTTTCCAAAGACCTCTCCCAAAGTTAAAAACCCAAAGAACAACTCAAAATAAAATACTCATACACACACTATTTTAAGGCCATACAGATTGAAATCAACATTTTCACAATATGGAGAGTACTAGAGCTCTCATTCACATCTACCAACCATACAAGAATTCATCCACAGCTTTAGTTACATATAATCATATTCATCAAAATCAAGTACAAAATACAGAATATGAGATGCTCAATGCTTGATATGCTTATAAAGCTATTCCAAAAGCTAGTTACTAACTTAATACAAAAGTTTCTATTATTCTTGGAGTAATGCCCGATGCCTTGCAAGGTTCCGCGATCAACTAGAATTCGCACCTGAGGAGGGAGAATGGGGTGAGCTAACATTTTACGATGGCTCAATCGAGTGATGAGCCACACAACACACAATTTAACAATCCGAAACAATAGCAATTTATCATATAAAGCTCAAATAACCCAAAATCATCACATAAGCATAACATGAAAGTTTAAAGCAATCAAACACATATTATGCATCATAAACACAAATAAATGATGGATGCACACATTTGGCTCATGAAGCTTCACAAACACAACGAATAAACCAAGTTTATCAGAAACACAACGAAACCAAGTTTACCGTAAACACATCGAGTCCACTTTCAATCTTGTAGCCAAGCGGGCAGCCGGGAGAAGGCTAGGGGTCCACGTGCACGTGTCATCGATATAGGCTCTCTCTTGCCCAATCGCAATCAATTTATGTTCACATGTTCAAACACAAAATAGCATTTTATGCTTCTTTCATACTTTCGAATAATCATAGTTTCACACTTTACATTCAAATCAAAGGAAATACACTTTCAATATGCACATAATCATCAAAGATAGCACATAGGGCATTTTCCCATTACACAGCAACTATAAAATGTTACCCACCTATCGCTTCAGATCCAAGTCAAGATTGCCCTTCCTCCTTGTCTTGAGTAGGGTTCTCTTGATTTCCTTCAATGCAATCATACTCTATTCAATACATACATTCTAAAGGAAAGCATAGCATTCATAGAATCAAGCAAAATAATAGTCTACCTTAAGCCTAACCTACCCATAAGCCATTTATGCTAGAATAACCATAACCTTAGCTTAGAAATCCAAAAAATCCATAGATCTTACCCTTCTCTTCATCTTTCTCAAATCTCTACACAAACCCTAACTTCCATTTCTTCCCATACTTGAACCTAACACAAGCAAGGATAGATCTTACCTTCTACAAGTAGCTTTCTCTTATTTCCTCTTCTTTCTTCCTCCCTTCAAGCCTCCTACGGTCTCCTTCCTCTCTTGGCGAAACCCTCTTCTTCCTCTTGTTCACGCTTTCTTCTTCTTTTCCTTTGTCTCTTTACACTTAATTACTTCTACTCTTCTTCTCCTCTTTAATTTATTTAACCCATTTAATTCTCAACTTAAAACCCTCTCTCAAAACTACATAGTTTTGAGTCTCCTTCTTATAACCTACAAGGCTTTTGGGCTCTCCTCCTTCTACAAGCCCACTACACATCATCCATTTATTTCTAATCCTCCTTCTTCATTCCTAAAGCCCATACTTTCCAATATTAGGTCCAAGCCTTCATTTTAATTCCCAATCACACATGCTAATTCCAAGACTCAATAAAAAATATCTATATAAACACATAATTAAATCAATTAAGGCAAAAATAAAATAATTAAAGTAAGCGGATAATTAAATAAATCCATAAATAATAAAAGAAAAATAAAAAAATTTTCGGGGCCCAACAGACAGGTTATAAGGGATAAAGATGGTGGAACTATAAAATACTATCATATGTACACACTCTATCTAAGAAAAGTTAGTATATCAAAATTTATATGAGCATATATATGGAAAATAGTTGTTTTCCATTCTAATACTAGGTGATAATGATAAACTTATGGAAGAAACAGTCAGTATGGTCTATTAATAGAAACCCTTTCTTAAGGATTAAAGGCAAATTGGGTAGCTAATGGTTGAAGGTTTGTCAAAGTTGATTATGTAGAATTCATGGAAACTGATAATCCCATTGAGAATAGCCAATTGGGTAATATGTATAAGGCTAGCCCAAAGGATAAGATGAATATTACGATCAAGTCTTAAGGGAGTAGTGTGCAAAAGGAAAAGGAAAGTCAAACTAGAGTATATCCTAAAGAAATCCAAATAAATGAAATTAGTAAGGAAGGGGATGAAGTGCCTCAATCAAGATGTGAAGATAGAGAGGAAAATGTGATAGAGTAGTGCAAATAGTAGAGGAAGACATTTGGATGCATGCAATCTATCTAAGGATAAGGAAGGAGAAGATAACGCTCGGAGCGGTCATAAATTTTCTTCACCTATATCTACTTAGGTTGAGGTTATTGTGGAAGCTAATGAGAATACAAGATTCACTGCAATAAATAAAAGGACATCAAATAGAAAGAGTAAGTCAAAAGGTTTCAAGCTCTTGAAATCATCATTATGTCTATAATTACTTGGAATATTGAAAGATTTTTATATAGCTAATAAACTGATATGTGCTTAAATGTTGAGTCATTTGATCTACTACATTTAGTAATTAATGTCTTATAAATGCTTAGAATTCTCACTTCAGCTCATATTTGATCTTAGGCATATTTTGGAAGCAAAGGAGCTAAAGTGACTTGAAAGCATGTTCATTGAAGTCATCTTTTTAATATCCATACTCTATTGATTCATCGAGTAAGAAGAAGAAGAGATTGAAAGAAGAAGAGACAAAATGTAAAGAACCAAGGTGGAAGATCACTCACGGCTTGTTGGAAAATTGTCACAGCCGTGAGTGGAGTCTCACAGCTATGACAACTAGCTGTATGGGTGTGAGCCTTTCTCAAACCCATGTATACTTCTTGATAGCCCATTTCTCATGGTGATGCCAGCTGCCATGCTCCTTTATCGCTAGCTCCTATGTCATGTTCTTATGCTTCTTGACAGTCCATGCAATTGCCATGCTTTCACGGTGATAGCTCCTAAACATGTGTGCCTCTCATCTAGCCAACTGCTTCTCACAATGCTTCTCACACCAATGTCCACGCATTCTCGTTCCATCTAGCTCCTATGCATTCTTCTCACAGACAACACATATGCAAGATATGCTTCTCACAATTATGAGAAGCTAGTCACCTATGTAACATGTTAAGTCACACCCGTGAGAGGCCACTCATAGGCATGAGAAGGGCTAGATCTCCTATAATTGGCCAGGTGTCCCTCGTTTAAACCTAGTTTAATTCTATAAAGGGAAATGTTAAATGATGGCAGAAAGAGGAGATATTTGGGACATAACCTAGCGAACTTCTCATTTCTCTTCGGTTTTTCTTCGTTCTTCAACATCAATAGTGGGAATGGAGAGGATGGCTGACAGTGAAAACTTGAAGATGGAGATGGAAGGCTAACCTTTCGATGCCGGTTCAACAAGGATATTGAAGCCAAATCACAGTTAAGCTATTTCGTTCTATTAACGTTGTAATCTCTTTTCGAATTGTTATGTTGTTTATGTTGATTGAATCAGGTTTTGGATATGTAAAGCCCGACTTCTACCGTCATCACTCCAAGTATTGTCCTCTTTGGTCAAGGGTGAGCCACGACTCGAACCCAAGATCTCAAGGTTTTATTGCACTTTAAGTGCACACCTCTTACCATTGAGTCATTCTGTAAGTGTGTTGTGATCGAACTGTTTTCGGTTTTAAGCGGGCCCAAATCGTTTATTGATTTCAGCATTTATAATTGTTTTTAAAGATAAAAATGTCTTACTAAAATTTTGAACTGTTTTGACTGCTCTAGCATACCACCCTCTTGAGGCACTGGCTCGGATATCACCCTCGATGTCGAGTTTGGGTCTTGCAGGAGTGGGATGCTACAATTCCCCTCACATCACATTCATAAATCCAAGCAATCATATTCAAAATTTCCATAAATATTTCACATCTAAGTATGTATGTCCATGTTGAACCAAAAAAATTATCCATTTACCCTTGTCTTTTACATTAATTACCATTATATCTCTTACTATAATTAGATGCATTTAATTCATTATGTTCACTTCTTAATACACCCTAAACATGCTATAATACTTCCAAGGTATATGTTGGGATGTTACATCATTAATGAAAATGTAAAGGCCATTGTCCTTATAGTGTATGGGTCAAACTTCTTTCAAAGAAAATGACTATGAAGTACCTTAGAGACTCTTTATGCTTTGATTAAAGAAACTTAATATATAAGAGTGCATTAAGAAGATTGAAGTTACTGACTTGAAAATGGAGGAAAAAATTTGATGGCGTGTCAAACCAACAAAAATAAATTCCTACTCTAGAACACTTAAGCGAGTAAAGTGGTGAATAGGGTCGAACCACAGAGACCAGTGTAATAATTATTTATTTGTGTGAAATCGAAAATAAAAATAATTGATTTAGGAACGATTAAATTTAAAACACGAAATCACGTAGAAAGAAATTAAAATTAAAGATTGAAAATAATATGAATAAAAGCCTAGCCAAGGTACTCTCCCGTTTGATACTGTAATTGATCATAGACTCCAAAATATGAATTTCGATCATTCCTATGGACAAAGTTATAGCAGACCGTGAACAACACAAATCTACCAATCCATTCATAATTATTCGATAACCCCGAGTAAAGCTCCGCAGATTATTACCCTAACCAATTAGACTATTCCCGAGTAAAGCTCCGTAGAATATAATCTATGGCAGCAGTAGGCTCTAATGGGCCCTCGTCTTAGCCAACAGAATCGGAAAAGCCGCAATCTATTTAGACCAAATTATTTAATCTCATTAATTTCTTAATTAAAATTAATTCGCCACTCGATAGATAGCAATCACGGATTAACTAATCTATTCGACAATTTATCGTCAAGTCAATTAATTAACTGGCCACATTAATCAACAAACTCAATAATAATAAATCGATTAAATGCAGAGATTAAATAAACAGAAGAAATAAACGAAAACAATTAAACCATAGGATTCTCACGAACTACATGCATCAAACGTAAAGTACCTTGTCTAGATTAAAAATTAACCACACATAATATTAGTCTCTAACTAATAAAACTGAAATTGACAAATTAAAATTAAAAATAAACCTTCCCTAAAACTGCTGCCCACTGCCGATTCCTTGCTCCCACGCTACCTTCACTACCAAGCTCTCTACTGTTGATGATGTGACCAATAAAGGTCACACATCAACTTAAAACATTGCTTTCTTCTTATGCTTTGCTCCTGTGATGCCAAGAATACACGGCGCAGACTCAACGCCACGATGGTAGAGAGCCCCCTGCTGCGTCTGTTCTGTTGCGCGCACAAGACCCACTGCTTCCTCGTCAGCAGCATTGCATCGCCTTCCACGCCTGCACCAGCGCCTGGAGCTCTCCAATCTCCGCAGCTGCTTCCTTTATTGCTCCAGCGCCGCCCTCTTCTTCAGCTCTTGCTTGCTGATTTTATTCTTGTGTCTACTATTGCTTGATTAGACGCTGCTCCTCTATGCTCTTGTGCCTTTTGCAAAACGACGTTGTCCTCCACATGAAGCTCTTGCTTGTTGCGTCCCTGCTGTAGCGTCTTCTGCGTGCCCCAGCTGTCTGCTATTTCCCTTTTGCTTCTTATTCTCCTCACTGTGACTATAGCTGCTTCTCACTGTAGCTTCTCTCTACTATTGCTTGATTTGACAAATAAACATTACCTCTCTTTAAAACCTCAGCTCCTCTCCAGTTAACGCACGACTCTCAGCTCTCTTTCACTTTTCTCACGCTACTTTCTGGTTCTTCACGCACAACCCCCTTCATTCACGCCCCCATCTTTCTTTCCAGTTCTCCCTCCACTCTCCTCCAGACCACGTACCAGCTCCCCTCTTTTTTAGCCTTTGGTTTGTCATTTTTATTTAGTTCCTCTCCTCATGTGCGCCCCAGTTGGTGTCTTTTACGTTTTATTTTATTCCTCTGCTGTGTTGTGCATCTCCAGCTGGTGTGGTGTAAGCATGGGTCTCCTTCAAGCTCACGTTTCAGCATGGGTGTTTCCAATCTCTTACTTTATTCTTCTCCCTGTTGCATTGTTAAGGTGCTCCATCCTTTGTTATCTCCACTCATTTGTTTCTTCTGCTGGTGTCTCCTCTCCAACAGGTGGGTCTTGATGCTTGTAGGTGGAGGAATGGCAAGTGGGGTTGGACAATTAAGCATGGGTGTTTCCAGTGCTGGTGGTCTCCTCAAGCTGTGCTTATGGCTCTTCTGCGTATGCTTCTCCTTGGGTTCACGCTACTCACCTTCAGCTCTTCTTTCTGTAGTTGATTTATGGGTCCATTGAAAACCCTCTCCAGCTGTAAACGCACAAGCTGATGCGTTTTTCTCCCTGGACTGATGCGTTCCTCTTCTCTTTTAATTTTTTTGTATGTTGCGTGCGTTGTCCACTGGTCTCTTCAATTCCAATTCCTAGCTTATTCAGTGTCCATGTTTTGTGTGAAGCCCACCTGCTTGTCCATTTGATTCATTTAATCTGCTACTTTATTACTCTCTCTCCCACGTGATCTGACAATTAAAAGCTCTCCTTGACTTTTCAACTTAAAACCTCCCTGATTACTTGACTTTAATTTGTTGCCATCAGCTCTTGACGCTACCGTCTCCTCATTGTGTCTGAAGCTAGCAAATTAACGCCTGATTAGTTGACTTCAAAACGACGCCTCCAGCCTCATGTCGTGTCTTGCTAATTTGTTGCGTGTGTCTCATTTGCTCATAAAGCCGCCATTCGCTTTCTCCATTGTCTCCTTCATTAGTCCCTCTATTGTGCGTCACACATCATGCTTGATAATTTAATTTTGCTCCCCCTTTAATTTGCTGATTCAAGTCCTCATTTAATTCCTTTATAAGTTGCTTGTTCAGTGTGCGGTTGCTTGTTCAGTGTGTGGCCACTGCTCCTCTTATATGCGTTGTGTTGTTGACCTCTCTAGTGTCTTGATTTAATTTGCTCTTGATGCAAGCTTCCATCTCAGCGATTTCACTCCAAATTGCGTCATTTCGTATTTCATCACCTAGAACATACAAAGACATAAATTACCGTAGCAACACAAGCAAAGCATCACAAAAGTCTACCAAAAGAACATAAAACACAAAGAATCAACATGACAAAAATGCAAGTTATCAACAGTCTTCACATAAAGAAACAAGAAATCTTCAAAGTGGCACACTAGAAAGAAACTAGATATAGCATTGGTGAGTAGGGCATGGTTATCAAGCTTTTTTAGAGAGAAAAGCTATATTAAAAAACCTCTATTCTCTAAACACTCTCTAGTGGTAATTAAGGATATGTGTTAAGAAATAGAACGCACCATCCAGGTGTAAGTTACTTTCTCGAACAAGGTTGGGTTTAAGTTTATTAAGAATTTGTATGATAGTGATGTTAATTTAGGACAAGTGTGGCTTGCATGTTCTAAGTGTACATATGGTGATTTTTATAAGCATAATAGATTTTTTTCAAAACTAATTGTTCTATACGTGAATTGCTTTTTAGGGAGATTCATAAAGGCGTGTTAATAGGGCATTTTGGTATTGAAAAGACCTTAAATATATTACATAAGCATTTTTATTAGCCCAACATGAAACATGATGTACAATATGTATGTGATAAATGCATAACTTATAAATCTAAGTTAAAAGTAAAGCCTCATAGGATATACTCCTTTACTCGTCCCTAATCAGTCATGGATTGACATATCTATGGATTTTATATTGGGTTTACCTAGATCTCACAGTGGTAAGGACAAAAAATTTGTTATTGTTGATAAGTTTAGTAAGATGACACATTTTATTGCACATTTGTTGTTCTTTAAAGAGATACAAGTTTGCATGGTTTTCTAAGAACAATTGTGAGTGATAGAGATGTTAAGTTCTTAAGTCATTTTTGGTGTACTTTGTGGAGTAATTAGGAAATAAACTATTATTTTCTATCATTGTACGTCGTCAAATAGATGGACAAACTAAGATAGTTAATAAGACTCTTACTACATAGTTGCATACCATCATTAAAAAACAACTTGAAATCACAATGTAAGTGTTTACCACATATTGAGTTTGTGTATAATAGGGCTATGAATTCTACTACATCTTATTCACCTTTTAAAATTGTGTATGGATTTAATTTTTGAATCCTTTAGATGTTTTAATTTTACCGACTAATGAATGTACTAATTTTGATGAAAAGAGAAAGGCAAAATTTTTAAGGAATTTGTATGCCAAGATTCGAGCTAATATAGAGATAAAAATGATCAACATACAAAGCAAGACAACAAAGGGCACATGAAAGTTACCTTTAAGTCTAAAGATTGGGTTTTATATACGTAAAGAAAGACTTGTTGCCTAAAGAAAATGAAAATTGTAACCTAGAGGAGATGGACATTTCCTAGTATTGGAGCGAATAAATGACAATGCCTATAAGCTTGATTTACAAATTCATTATGGCAATATTAGTGCTACTTTTAATTTTACTGACTTATCTTTATTTGATGTAGGTGATTAGAAGACAAATCTTTTTAAGGAGAGAGGGAATGATGGAGATCAAATTGCATCAACACTCACCAATCCATTATAAGGCATTGGAGATCTTATAACAAGAATAAGAACTAAGTGTATGAAGGAGGCTTTGTAATGGTTGATTATCAACATTTAAGATAATGAAGTTGTTGTCGAAGATTCTAAGGCGTTACCAAGATTAATTACTTATCTTCAGGTCTAAGATGATAGACAAAGCCTAATGCATGAAAAATAATGCTTGGGGCCCAATATGCAAGGATGACCTATATGTTTGTTTTTAATGAAGCTTAATCTACATATTTACTTTTCGAACAGGTTAAAGATGTGGGATTATACGAAAATTTCATGTTTTGACTTTCATCATTTATTTTTAGTTGTTAAGTTATTTTGGAAGGATTTCAAATTTAAGGCTAATTAAGGCCGATTTATATTCATTAGTTAAGGGAATCATTCTTTGTCAAATCTTTCCTATGTAGTTATGTTTAAGAATATTCCATAAGACATTTCCTTATAGGATTTTCATAATTTGGTGCCTATTTAAATAGGTGATATGGTGTATTATGAAAATCATCTCATCGTCAATAAAATTTGAGTATTTCTCTATTGTGAGAGCTTTCTCTTGATCCTTTGGTCAATAACTAAATCTAGTCTCTTGAAGTTAACTTATAGTGATCAACTTATAACTTTGGTTCCAATCAATAACTTAAGTTGGGGTCGAGTTCTTTTCTTGATTCAAAAAGAATTCTAGAGTTTTCTTTTCCTTACTAATTTTAAATTTTAAGTGTTCCTTCACCAAGCTTCGTATCAAATACCTAAAATAAAATTATGAGGTGGCCATCAAATAACTTCCCTTAGGTCTATAAAAGAAAGACTCTCCAATGTTATCATCAAATGCAATAAACAAGTTATCATATCAAATTTTAAGTCTACAATTAAAGATTATTGGGAAATGGCAATGAGAAGTGGCCAACACTGTCCATTATTAGGCCAAACTCACAAAAAACACTGTGACAAATCCCACAATGCTATAGAAATTAGTTTTAATTTTTATCCAACAAAAGTAACTTTAAATTGACATAATTTATATGCCTCAATCAATTAACCAAAATTATGTAACTTCAAGCACGTACAAATTATAAGATTAAGGGATTACCTTTTAAAAGTTGATGAAAATTGATTGAAATTCATGATTCCATAATAGTTGCTGCAGCACAAGATCAAACCACAATAGAAAAGCGGAAGGTTCATTGAATCCAATTCACCAACTTCTGTCATACACAACCATATAGTTCCTAAATTGACAATTAAAATAATACCATAACAATAAATTAATTAGGTCAACTTCTCTCATTTGCATAATATGATATTACCATAATGCTTTCACAATAATATTTATAGCTAAAATAATCATGACAACTAATGCATCAATAGATGCATATGTTATATGTAATTAAACACTACTAATTTTAAATTATAATATTAACATCAATATGGATTTGGTAGAATGAATATCATCAATTTGTCACTCATTATAAAGGAAGGGTTAAAAATATTTTAAAAATGATAAAATATAAAACAAAACTCCAAATGAAACAAAGAAAATTAAGTTCCTAGCAGTCCTATAAGAGAGATATATTCTTGAAACACAAATATAGGTACTTTAGTTAGTGGATTTGATGACATGCTACTTATAGACATGTGTTTGATAGTAGTTACAGACTCTATAACTTTTTCTTTGTCAAAGTAGAACTTAATATCAATAAGCTTTGAGCGAGATGTAGCACCCCACTCATGCAAGACTCGAACCTGACATCGATGGGTGATATCCGAGTCCGTGCCTAGCGAGGGTGACATGCTAAAACACTCAATTATTTAAAAATCAGTATAAATTTTTTTAATATAATCAAATACGCGAAAATCAGTAATCAATTTGGGCCCACTTTCTTCCATAACATTTTCAATCATAGCAGTACAAACATCATAATTTCAATAGCTATTTTGGCTTGTCACAAATACAAAACACTATTTTATAAAAATTATGGAATACAAATTTATAACATAATAGGATAATACTAATGGATATGCGTATTGATCCTGGACCTTTATCTTTCCCTTGCATACAGTAATTATACTCCCATTTGCCTAACGGGGTATTCTTCTGAGTCCTGAAAAATATTTGTAAATTTTGGGTAAGTTTTGCGAACTCAGTGAGTGACCATCATCAATGGCTCACTCATTCACATAACGCATAATTCACATTTCACATTCAATTTTGCACTTCACATTCAATACACTTAATCATTCATTTTATGCATATGCAGTGCACATGAGACTCACTTTCTATTTGTTACTTTGTTGTGACTGGGTGCCTAAACTGTCTCATATAGGGCTCATTGATAGCTTCCCCTTATTCGCTTGGGAGATACAGGACTCATTAAACGTTGAGCCTGAGGCTTTGAATCACTTTTGAGCTCGAGGCTCATTTTCACTTGTTGAGCTTTAAGCTCTAATCGTTGGCTACTCTGGTCACAACTGCCATTATATTTCATGTCTTCATGCAATGAAATGCATCAATCACATTTGCATATTGTCATTCAATCATAATCACATATCATCGAATTTTAGTCCGGTATTCAGCATTAAAGTTGAGGAAACACTTTCATTCATTTGCAAATGCACATTCAAACACATTTATCATCGGATCGTGGTCCGGCAATTAACAATCAAATTATGCACACTTTTTTCATCTCATTTACATACAAATAGCACTTCAATATCCAATCAATCATCATAATCATCGGACCTTCTGTCTGGAATCGACAATCAAGACGCATTCATATCGACATTCAGTAGGCAATTAATACAAAAAATCAAACTAAACAAAACAAACAATAAAATGAGACCATCTAGGTCAACTCACAATACGCTCCAGTTTAGCAATTGCTTCTAAATTCTAGAGATGTCTGAATGCGAACGTTCTAACCTGCACAATTCATTTATGCAATGCACATTTCATATACGTTACAACTTTGCACAATTATAATTGTTCAGTAATGCACATGTATGAAACGAACTATGTACAATGCATGTTCAAGACAATCCCGGGTATCTTTCCTTTAATTACATTAGAAAATCATTCCCATTTCAAAACTCATCTAAGTATAATTTATACTTAGGTTTTTGCCTTATTAAAACCATTAAAATCTCCATTCCTTTCTCATTGACTCACTTCAAAAAAAGAATTCCAAGTCACACTTTAGGATCTACTGTTCACATTCAATTAGAAAACAAAACTGATGTAATTTGGTCATACTATCTTCTAAAAAAGAGTTCCTCTATGTCTTATATTTCCATTGATACCAACATCACTCAATTTGGTTTAGTAATTCGGAAGATATGTCTCAAACATTATCCGGTTATCCAAATTCAAAAACAGTGTACTATATACAACTTCCATCCAAAACTTCAATATCTTAGAGAAAGAATTGAAATTCTACTTCTTGATACAATTTGTATACCTATATCTCTAGTTTACTCCAAATTAAAAATCATTTCATTTGGAATCCTACAGATCAAGATATCATTAAAATACTGAAGCATGTTCTGTGAATATATCTAATTCATACTCTTCCCACCGATACCCTCACTTTGATTCAATAAATATTTTTCAAATCAATTCATAATGCTACAAAATTTTATGGAAAGGTATAAGGATGTGTTATGAGACCAATGTTTTAAAAATTAGGTCATTTTAAGGTCGGATGAAGAAGTTATAGCCAAAACACTATCGGATGTTCATCAGCCTCCCAAAACTTCTTTGCTAACTCCCTTTTGCACAATAGCGACATTCATTCTTAAAAGCCAATGTCGCTATCACGCAAAAGCACTACAACGACCTTCACCTTTGAACCCCCAAAGTCGATATCATGCAAAAGCATGATAGCGATAGCCACTCTTAAGCCTGAATCATACACCCAAGTTTAAGTTTTCATAACTTTTGATCCCGAACTCCAAAAATTGCAAACATTATATCAATAGAAAGTTTAAGGAAAGATATATAATTTCTATGAAGACATTGAAAACAAATTTTGCTTATATAAGGGTCAAAATTTCAAACCAATGCAGCTGTCCCGAATACCCATCCTATGTAATATCACAGACTTCTAGATATCATATCTCTCAACTCCAATGTCCAAAAATTTCATACTTTATATCAATGAAAATCTAAAATCAAGATATACAAATTTTATGAAGACAATTTTGTCAAAATATGCCTAGATAAACATAAAAAAAATTCACAAAAGTTTCATATCAAAACTTAACACTCACTGTTCATTCTCAATAAATTTCCAAACTTCATTCTCTAAAATCCAACACTTCAAATTTTTATTTCTAGTTTTTCTACTACATTTCAATCAAATCATTCACCATACCTTCATATTACCCCAAAATATACAAGTTTAATAAAAAACCATCAAAAGCTAAAAAATCATGTTCATCATATTCATGCTCTGTCACTTTTTTTGCATTTTCAACTTTCTTTTTCAATCACTATTCTTCCTTTCAACTTTCATTTAAACACTTATTCCTATCTCAAACCATCATTTTACAACTACCCTTCAACTCAAATACCACTTTCTTTATCATCCCTAAAGCTTCCTTCTACTTACGTATATACATGCATATATATATATATATATATATATATATATATATATATATATATATATATATATTCACGACAAAGGAACAAAAACAAGAAACAGTATACCACCCTTTTCATTCTTTAATTTTCTACACTCACTTCATATACCATTTCATTTCTATTTCTAACTCCAAAAATCATTTTTACATCACTTAATCACTAACAATCCATCAAATACTAAGTTAACACTAAAACCAAAATTTCATCCCATCTATACTGTGTTCATGAATATATACACGTAAACATCATTTTTCATGCATATGACAGTAATTCATCAAATGTATTTCACAAATCCCCAACTCTACAGAATTTATTCACTACTTACTTGTTAAAATTCCAAGATCTTCAACTATCTCCAAAGCCTTAACTCCATGAAAAATCACGTACTTCTTTGTGAAAAATGACCAACTTTTGGTTTTCCTTAGGTAGAAAAAACAAATAACAGTGTAATAGAGATGTGGGATGAGGAAACACAAAGAAATCTCTCAAAAGAATTTTTGGTGAACAACTTTGTGTAGTGGAAAGAAATCCGAAGAGGATGACTATGAAGGAGGAACTTAAATAATTCACTAAGCCTTTTTAACTCTCAGAGAACCCTATTAATGAATTATAAAAGCAACTTCTTAATTAGTGACACTTGTCACTTTCTTAATGACTAAACTGTAACTTAGTTTCTTTTGAAACTAACTCCATTAATTCCATCTTTACGCTCAAGTATCTCCAATATCCTTTTAATTCCTTTTTTAATTTTCCAAAATACTCTATAATTTCCAAAATTCATTAAAATTCACCAAAATTCAAAATATCACAATTCTAACAATCAATAATATTTCCAATATAAATAAAATTCAATTCTCAAAATTTTCCAATAATCACAATTCAATCTAATTATACCCGGAATTATTCCTGAATGCATATACAATTATTTTCATGCGCAGAAAAATTTACTATTCATGTGTATGTATATGCCATATTATACATGAGTATGAAAAATACTTTTCTAAGCTCTCATTTGTCACTCTTATTTACCATTCTAACCTCCCCGCAGGTAACGAGATGTTACACGAGAAGTACTCCTAGTGTTCTGAGAGAAAGATACAGATAAGGAATTATCACAATGTAATTTTAATGGCCTCAAAATGGAGTTTATAACTTCCAATGCTAAAATAAAGTTATACAATCATATTTCAAGACAAGTGGCCTCAAAGTATGTCATATACTCTACCTCCATAATCAAAGAAGTTTTAAGTGATTGTTTAAAACTTTCCTATGAAACATCTTCTTATGTCATTATAAATATGTAATTATAGGTGAATTTCTTATCATCTACATAGCTTTGTATAATTGGAATCATTAAAATTAACCATTTCAAGAGTGTTGGTACAACAATATGTCAATATAAGATTTTGGTATCCTAAAGAATCATCAAAATCCTTTTCTTTTTTGAAATTCTACTTTTAATTTGAAGGCTTTAAAGGTTTTCAAAGAATTAGACTTCTCATGAATGAGCTCAACAACACTATAATAGGAAAAATTTGAAAGTAATAAAGTACTTACAGCGACCTATCATTGAAGGAGTAAAAGTCCTATAAATATCATTAAAGATTAAACCAAGTAGTTTTGTATCAAATTTAGTATTTCTAACATTGACAATCAACTTTCTTTTTATGTAGTTGAAATAAGTGTTAATATTTGAAAATTCAAGGTCTTGCAGAATCTCACCCTTCATCAACCTTATATTCTTTGCTTAGAAATATGGCCCATTTGCTTGTTCTATATAATGGAAGATTTATCCTAATTTAAGGTATATATGTAACTTCGTCTAACTCTAAAAAAATGTCTTGTAATAAGTTGTGACTTTATTGTCCTTAAAAAATCAACTTTGGTTCTTGTATCGTCGCCCATATATACATGTTATCCATATTATTTGAAATCTTTCTGATTGTCATCCTATATTAGGAATTAGTAAGATGGATTGTAGCACCAGTTTCTAATCACCAAGAATTGTAAGGCACATTAACAAAATTGGATTCTACGTAAATCATCATGAAAAGATTACTTTATTTTTAGTCTAGCATTAAACTTTTTTAATTTACCTTCTTGTGCCCAAACTTCTAGTAATAATTGAATTTTCCTTCCAAACCCTCATTCTTAAAAGCAGTGGATGCTAAGGTTTTTGTTAATAGTACTATTTGGTGTAGGTTTCCTTTTCTAACTACTGTAATTTGAGGTTGTAACAATTTTCATGCTTCTTGCCCTTTATTTATAAATGTCATCTTTGATGGACCCTGTTTCCGGAGCCCAATAATCGTTTCTAATATCATAAGATGTGAGCGTATTCCAAGAAAATCACCTTAGTCATTATTGGTTCATCTTCATTCTCATAAAATCTCAATATTTTTCCTCACAATTTGCTCAATGGCGTGCCCACATAAAATTAGTCACCATGCTCAAACTCATTTCTCCTATTTGTGAACAGAATTTGGAAATCTTCAAACAAGAATTTCAATTTGGCTTCTTCAAAGAAATCATAGCTCTAAGTGTAACATCCCACCCTCAATTGGAAAGGTAGAATAGTAAATTGACATAGGATATGCTAGATTGGGATTTCATAGGACTGCTCGTGCATAATAGGATTGCTACATAGTCACAATTGTGCACATGAACTTACTGTACATGTATACATGACATTCTCGGTTTTCGTGCCTAAGACAATTTTATTGGGATTAGCGTGATTTTGGGTTTGGAAAATTATTCGAGTCGCCATAAATTGTTTTCTATTTTAAGGATTTTCAGAATTTTCTGAATTTTTCAAGAAAATTCGAATCGGAAAAATCGCCAATCGCGAACTTGTCGATTTTCGGTAGCAAAAATTGCTACTCAATGGCACTGTCTTATTGGGTATATTATTTTGGGATTGAAATTGGGGTCAATTGAGTTGATTGGGTTAATTTTTTATCTGGATTAAAGAATTAATACTTTGATTTTTCTTTAAACTTTTGAACAAATCACATTTTGCCACCGAATGCCATCATTTAATGCTCCAAGTTGTTCCTATCGGTTTTGCATTGAAAATTGAATAAAAAGAGCAAAAGTGGAGAGGTTTATGCATTCATCCGAAACTAGCTTCAAGTCATTCTCCTCCTTCATCGATTTTCTTCTTCTCTCTTCTCTTATCAAACCTTCCTTAACTTTCTTCATACACTTAACTTACTTGCTTGCCTACCATGAAGACCACTCTCTTGCATGAGTTTAGAAGAAGAGGTTAGCAATTGTTAGGAAAGAATTGAAAAGAATTCAAGGTTGGGAGCTAATTAGGTAAGTTCTTTCATTAAGTTTTAAATGGTGTTTTAAGTATGAATTTATGAAACATGGTAGGTAGAAACATTGAATGAGAGGTTTGGTGCATTTATTATGCTTATGGATGCATTAAATTGATGTATATTATTGTTTGAAATGATGGGTATAAGGTTAGGTTGATGTAAGAATTGATAAAGTAGTACGAATAAATGGTTTTAACTTGATTTGTGATTGAATCTTAATGATTGATGGTAATTAGACATGAAGAATTGAGTGCTGCAAATTTTTAAGTATTAGCTCTAGTACATGTATGAATGTGGTCAGACCTAATTTTGTGTTCATTTGGATGTTTAATGAGGCGTTCATGGCATTGGAAATGATAGAAACTAAGGTTGGACCAAATCTGGAAATTAGGAGTTTTAACCGATTGTACTTTTGTTAGCATAACTAATTGTATAGGAATGAAAATGAGGTGAGGTTTGTGGCCACTTAAACTTTAGGATGTTAGCTACATTTTTGTGTGAAATAGGTGTTGGCCAATTTTAATCTTAAGAGGGTGAAATTTGGCTTGGAAAGTTACTGCCATTGACTGGAATGAACAGTACCCGAAATCATACCCTATAGTTTTGTTAATTTTTCTAAATTCATTGAGAAGGAATTAGGACAAATGGATTAAATGGAAATTGAAGCCTATTAAGTTATATTTCCAATTCCACTGATTTTGCAATTTTTCGATATGTATAGTAGGAGTTATGGACTGATGATGGTTGGCTGTTTTCATTCATTGAATGAAACCTAATTGGATGGGCAGATTTGGTGTACATGCTGATTTTGAGTAATTTTAGTAATTTTTGTGAATTGAATTGGTGTTGGGGATCTAGTGAAGAGTTTTAGATGACACATTGATCTTGAAAATGATATATGGCATGAAATTTTTGGAGATCAGATGTAGGAGTTATGGATTTTCACAATCTGAACCTGCATTGGGATGTTACTTGCTGAGTAGGTCAGAAACTAGTACAACAGATTTGAAATTGTTAGAGGTTGAATTGGAGTTTGATTATTTCATGAAGAATTGAAGTTTGAGGTTTTATCTTTTCAGGGATATAAAGTGGTGATTTTGTTGACTTGTGTATAGGGAGTTATGCTTGATAGAAGTTTACTGCTCAAATTGAATAATTTCAGGGACAGCAACATTGGGTGAATTATTTGACCTAGTTAGCAAGGGAATTGAAATTTGGGTTGTTTCATGATAGTTGTAGATAACATTGTGATCTTGATGAGCATATTTATTGTGTAATTTTTGACAAAGGAAATGAGAAATTATTGAATTTACTAGATACTATACTGTTTTAGAACCCATTGACTGGGCAGTAACTTTGATTGTATTTTTGACACCCTTAGAGATAAATTTGATTTTTATGGTCTTCATGAAACTTGTAGAGGGTTTCATGATCTTTCCAACGAGGTATGGTTTGTAATTTACTTAATTGTGTGTAAAGAGATATGCTAGTTAGAATGTTAGACAGGAAAAAGGGAAAAAGAGAAGGAAATAAGGGCTTATATATATATATATATATAGTAATTATTTTATTTGATTTTTGTGTTCTTTTGCTCATATCTTTTCCGTCCGACGTCCGATTGACCTGATTCTTGAGGCATCGGATTCACTGAATATTTAATTTCATTTTCTAAGAGATTGAAAATTTTCGGACAAGAAATTGACATGGGTCCGGTTTATTATTTTCTGGTCACTGTTTTAATTATTTCTGGACCTATAGAAGTCCGAATTGAGTACTGTTGGTGCCGATAAATTTCTAATTTTTCTACAGATTTTTATTGTTGGAAAATATTGGATTAAGGCCGGGAATATCATGAACATGCATTGTGCACCTGCAAATTGCTTCATGTGTATTATTAAATAGTTCTGATTGAGCAATTGGTAATGTTTATATACTGTAACTGTTTTAGAGGCACGTTTGGAGCGTCGATCCACAGATGTCACTGATACTTCCAAGTATTAGCTCGAAAGTACAGGTGAGTAACCTAGATGGTTCCTCGATTAGTAAGTGTTTATAATTATGCACTTATAACTCTGTGGAGAATAATGGTGGGATCAGAATTGCGATTGTTTACTACCTCTGGATTTCGGATGGAGGATCCGATGAATTGAAAGATCTGACATAGAAGTATATCGGTTTGTGATTCTGTGAACTGACTGGCTTCCACTGTGTGACACTGTGATACATAATTTGATTGTACCGTTACTGCTTAACTGCATTGTGACCAATTGTGATGTACTGTGATCCACTATGATATACTGTGATCTGCTTGCTACACTGTACTGCATTTCGACGCCTCTACTGGGGCAGACTGTTTTATACTGATAGATAAATTGGGCACATGCATTGCATACATCAATGCATAAACTGATAATAATGATAGTTGTGACCTGAGTCTCCACTGTTACTCACTGTTACTGAACCGAGCCTCGTGCTCGAGGGGAGTTAGTGCATACCCAGAGGGCTCTCCTACTCCCTAGACGCGTCTACTGAATACTGATCACTGTTAAGCGCTCGGTCACAACACTGTAATAAACTGGAAAAGAGTCACATGTGCATTGCATACAAATGTGATAACTGATTTACGAAATTACATGAGCTTTGTAAATTTTTATAAGATAATACTGAAAGTATCATTGACTGAAACTGTGAATTGCTTGCGATATGCATGAATTGGGTGGACCATCGATGATGGTTCCTCACTGAGTTCGGAAAACTCACCCAAAATTTGCATCTATTTTTCAGGTCTTGAAGAATACCCCGATTGACACGGGAGTATGTCTACTGTAGACAAGTGAAGGATAGAGGTCGGATCAGTCCGTGTCTGCATTAGTGTCACATAATTGTATTCTGAACTTTCTGTTAAGGATGCTTGTATCTGTAATGAGCCCAATTTAGTTATGGCTCTTTGTACATTATATGATTGTAACTTATTGCTGAATGATTGTAATAACTGAAAATGTTTACTGCTGAAACTGAAACTGTGTATTTCTGATTGTGGGTTCAGATTATTATTGTCTTTTTCCGCGCGAATGAAAAATAAAAACAAACAATTATATACTGAGTTTTAACCGACTGATGTAGTACGCCATCCTCACGGGGCACGGACTCGAATATCGCCAACGATATCGGGTTTGGGTCACGCGGGAGTGGGGTGTTACACTAAGCCTCTATTTTATTTTAAAGCAAGAATCACCTCCATCGGAGCTATATAGCTCAAGATATGCTTAAAATTCCAAAGTGTGTTTATACCTCAACCATGCTCTCTAAACTAACCTCTCACTTTCTTACAACCAAACTTTTTCAAATCAACACAAAAAGCCACCAATTATATGTCTTAGGAATCTATCGCTTCAAGAATCACTTCATTCGGAGGTCAGATAAGGAAGTTATGGACAAAATAATCCAACATGTTTCTGTCCTAAATCATTTTGTACCTCTCTTGGCGCAATTGTCATAACTTTTTTCACAAATGTCTGATTAGTTTTGTTTTTAGACATTTGGAAAGAAGACATCGAGATCTACAACTTCTATAAAGATCTCAAAGTGAGATTCGACCTATAAAGTGGTCAAAATTGTGATTTACTGTAGCTGACCCGAAGATGTCCGTTGTACCACACAATCAACCATATATATAACATTCATATAGGCATACATATCGTAATGAAAGTTCAACATATACAATTCAATTCACATTCCACAATTCAAAACATCACCACATGTGACATATTGGATGAAATTTCAATTCATAGTATAACACTCAAATGTCAACATAACTTGACACATTAAAATGCAAATGCACACTCAATTGGCTCGAGGATTCCGTGGAACAAAACGAAGAAACCGAAATTTACACCGTGAACGAAACGAGTCTATTTTTTGGATCTTGTGGGCCACAAGCGGGCAGCTAGGAGAAGGCTTTACGTCGATATGCACGTGACTAAAAAACGATTCCTCTCTCGCCTAAACACATTCAATTTTCATTCTCAAATCAATCATTCACAATTTCACATTCTCATACTTTTCTTCTTTTCATTTAATCAAAATGCCATAACGCAAGGCATAGCATAATCATGCTCACAATTCAATTTTTATCAAATGTCCTACATTTTGAAGCAACTTCACAATACACAACAATGCAATTTACTCATTGCACAATAATTATAAATAAATTACCCACCTTATAACTCTTGAAATCCAAATTCAACAGTGTCCTTCCTCTTGCTCTTGGGTAGGTTGTCCTTAATTCCCTAACACAACCAACATTCTCATTTAATTCCAATTTAAATGGAAATTTCTCAAATTTCCATAATCACAATAAAACAAGATTAACCCTAATCAAGCTCAAGTTTAACCTACCCATAGTCCATCTAGGTTAGAAAACTCAAAACCTAACTTAGAAACCCAAAAACCCAATGGATCTCTCCATCTTCTTCTTCCTCCAAACCATTCCCAACACAAACCCTTTCTCTCTACAACTTCTCATTCACAAAACCCTAACCTATTTCTTTACCAAAGCATGAAGAAGATGAAGAACTTACCTTGAAAGCCTTGATTTCTTCTTCTTTCCACCATTTTCCTCCCTTTTTTCCCTAGCTTTTCGGTTTTCCCTCTTCTTGTTCTTCTCCCTCACGTTTTTTTCTCTCTTCTCTAAGGCTTCCACGACACTCTCTCTTCTTTCCTTCTAATTCATTAATTCAATCCCTTGTTTTACTCCTTTTCTTTCAATATTCCCCCCCCCCCTCACTTGGGCTTTCCAAGTTTGCCCTTATTTTGTCTTTTATGACGCTACTCTTTCATTTAACAAGCCTACTACTACTTAATCTAACTTAATCCTAACCCTTCATTCTAATTTCAATTTCTAACCCTTCCCTCAAATTTCTAATTAATGGCCCAATTATAAAATAAATAAAAAAATTAAACCAACAAATAACATAAATAACCATTTAAGCAATTTATAAGAAATTTAGAAAAAAATTCAGGGCCCAACAATCTTTCACCTTAACAAGAATGGTGGCAATCTCCTTTATAATCTATTGCTTTTTTTAGCATTGTAACTACGCCTAATGGAGTCAAATTGAGATGGAAGAGACCCCATAATAAACCACACAATGTAGTCCTAATCAAACTCCATACTGATCACCTTAATCTTATGATGACAAGCCACGATCTTGTTGATATTCTATCTAATCGCACTAACACCATCATAAATAGTATAATGCAAAGTGCTTAAGAGCTCATTCTTCTCATTTTTAAAGAAATTATTGTATTTCTTATTCATGGATTTAAGTAAATCTTTAGCATTCTCAGTCTTTGGAATCCTATCATGTATAGGTTCTTCAATGTGATACCTTATAATCATCAAACAACATTGGTTCAAGTACTCCCAATTGTCATAAATCTTCTTATCATTAGCAGAACTCTCAGCGGTAAGTTTAACAAAGGAGTTCTCTCTTAAGGCTTTGTCCAATTTCATGATCATTAAGTTCGTCATAAGAGATTTAACTTATTATGTGTGATTAGTCCCATTAAGCTTCAAAATGAAAAAGAGTTGAGGATACTCAAAGATAAAAAAAAAAATGCAAAAGCAACATTAATATGCTTGCAAAAAAGGATAATGATATTTTCTCTTTTTTCAACTTCCTTAAAATGATCCGTAAAAGTGACCATCAAATGCCAAAATGCTAGAATCTATTAACCATCAAAATATATATTCAATCATAAGCAATAGAAATATATTAAATATCATAACCAAATACATTAATTAACATCAACAAGATAACAAAATTGTGTCAATCCATAATATTCAATATATTTTCTTCGCTAATCTAAGCATCTTACTAAACAATAAACATTTAAATAGGATAATTTCATTACTAACATAAATCTCAAAGAAACAAATTGATCAATATTGGGAGAAAACAAAATCAATCAAAATATTTGAATGCTTAGACTTATGAGAGGTAAATTAAGTAAGTATAATATATTCTATTTTATCCAAAGCATGATTTGAAATCAATATAACTAAATGTTATATTAAACAAAAGATAAATAGTCAAAATAATATGTAAACTATAGTAAACTTATCATAATACCGACGAAATATTCAAAAGAGGAAAATTTATAATAAATAAAATATATTAAGACAGAACTTTCAAAATAAGTTATTATTTTAAATTATCAGCAAAAAGTTGTAAATATACTGAAATAGTATAATTGCAAATAAGTTGAAAGTACATAATTGTAAATAATTAAAGATGATAAAATTGTAAATAATGGGAGATGGCATGTTTATAGATAAATGGAGATTACATAATTGTAAACAAGCGATGCTACACAATTAAAAATATTGTATCTTCAATCTCAAGATAGGTCATACAATCTATGAACAACTTATGACTCAACCCAGCAATATCTCACCGTTAAGGAGGTTGTTTTCGATGATATTATAGGAGCAAAAATTAAGTGATCCATAAAACTAATTTGAACAATAATACACTCCAAAAAGAGATTGAATAGTGAAAACATCTCAACGTTAAGGAATTTGAAAAAGATCTCTACTTTCATTCACTTTTGTTTGAATAACCTTGTCGAAAACATATGCAAATACTTGTATGAATGGTATGCCTCTTGGAAATAACATGTCCATGTTTATGAAAATTTCCAATAATTAAGTATGAAAAATGAAATTTAAAAAATAAAAGGCATATCATAACTTCATAAACTTATTGATTTGACTCTAATAACAATTATCAAATTTTTAGGCAACAAATAATAACTTTAAATGGAAAAAATCAACAGCTTAATCAATCAGACCAAATTCCAAAGTTTCAAAGTTTATATAAATAATGTTGGGTCCGTGTTTTGCGTACTGGGGAGAACTGGGCCCAGCCTACCCCAAGTTGGCACGTGACCACAACCTTCAAAGGTATTGTCCTCTCTGGTCTCAAACTCGAGACCTTAAGGTTTTGTTGCATTTTAAATGCACGCCTCTTACCATTGAGCTAGCTACCACAACCTTCAAAGGTATTGTCCTCTCTGGTCTCAAACTCGAGACCTCAAAGTTTTGTTGCATTTTAAATGCACGTCTTTTACCATTGAGCTAGCTAGCTAGCTCAATGGTAAGAGGCGTGCATTTAAAATACAACAAAACCTTGAGATCTCGAGTTCGAGACCAGAGAGGACAATACCTTTGAAGGTTGTGGTCGCATGCCAACTTAGGGTACGCTGGGCCTAGTTCACCTCGGTACACAAAACACGGACCCAACAACTTGTGAGGTGTTATGCATAAAGAAGGTGAGGTGTGTGTTGCATTAAACCAAAAAATAAGAAGGAATATGTACGCAGAAGCCTCTATCTTATCTATGCATAATTAACAATTTTTTAAAAACCAAATTGGATCAATCTATTTGATTGTAATTAATATGAATCGATTAGCTTTCTGATTCAGTTTGATTTAATAACCTGTTTATATAAAAATTGGTCATTTATCAATGAATCACTATTTATTAGTGAATTGGTTAACTTTATAAACCATAAATGATGTTTTAGAAATCAAAATCATTCTTGCCTTTAATCTTTGGTCTTTATCGTCTTCCCTTCTTATTGCTTCCTTTCTTGGTTAAAGCTTTGGTCTTTTTTAAGTTTTATATCTTTTTCATTTTTTAAAGTTAAAGATGTGATCTTTCTTAAAATTAATGATTATCTTATTGATTGGGGTTCTCTCTCAAAGTTGCAGTGGCCGTCAAGATGGGTTTCTTCATGATGTAGTGGTCATCAGGATTGGGGCTCTCTATTATAGTTGTAGTAGCCATTGGGATGGCCTTCTTTATGATGTAGATGTCATTAAGATTAGGGCTCTCTCTCTTAGAGTTGTAGTGTCCATCGAGATGGACTTTTTCATGATGTAATGGACATCGGGATTAGAGCTCTCTTTCAGAGCTACAATGGCCATTGCGATGTAGTGACTCTCTCAGAGTCCATGACCAAAGGTCTTTTCCTAAGAACCTAAGAAGCTTCGAGTACTACACTAAGTTGGCTTATTGAGATCAATTTCTTCATGATGGCCAAAAGTTGTAGAATGTAGTTTATAACTTTGAGAGGCTTGGTTATTATGAAGGAGTTAGATGTATTGTGAGTTCGTATGAGGTGTAAGAATTCGATGGATAGAGGATCAAGCAATCCAAGAGTTGATGAATGGGTTTTGGAGTGAAATGCAAATTTAATCATTAATCAATAATTCTCTAGAGTTCCAATTTGCTCATGAAATTACAAATTGGTTACTCAAGGTTCAAATATGTTAAGAGACAAACATAAGGCAGTTAATAGCTTCATCAGTTATCCAATTTAATCTCCAATTTTGGGGTTTATGTTATATATATTCTTGTGGAAGTATCCAATTTGTTGTTCTAAAAGCCAAAAAATGAATAACACAAACAATATTCGGGCAAGATTTTACATAAACACTCATCCATTTAAAGTGGAGCAGACCTATCAAAGTTTGGTAATTGATTTGAAGTTCCTTCATTCACCATTCTGCTGATAGGTTATCTTGTATATGTATAGTCATTTTGAGTTTATTTGGATACAATAGTTAAATTTGATAAATTGACTGTGAAATATTAATGGCTTGTAAAGAGATCTTAATAATTTATCCTTATTTTAACTTTTTGCTACCAATTAAAGTATTACTTTTCTTAGTTTCAAAGAGATAATGAGATATAGACTTATAGGCTATATTAACAAAATTTTATAAGAAACATAATTAGGCTCTTTCTTCATTAAGAAATATTATTGTAATGTAGTCTTTTAAAGTTACTTGTTTGTGTGGTAACACTAAAGAAAAGAAGGGTGAAGGAATAGGTTTTGTACTTTTCTTTAATTTTGACATGCTTTCAATTTAATCAATAATACTTTTGAGTGTTTATGTCCATCTAATTATTTCACTTTATGTTTTTAAATTTTTCTATATTTACTTTAACCATATTTGAACTATAATTTTTAATTGTACCACAATTAAATTAAATTTGATATTACTATAAGTTATATTGATTCCTTTAATATTTACAATGAGTTTTACTCATTTAAATTAATTGAAGAAAATAATAATATAATTATACATACAATAACTTGTGAATTGAGTTATATATTTTACTTATCAACATGAATTGCTTTTTTACTATAATAAGTATAAACTTGATAGCAGACTTAAGCTTACATGTTTATAAAAAAGACTCAAGAAGTTTTAATATAACCTTTAATTCATTGATTTTACTTTGTCACGATAATGGATTGCTTCTAAATTAATTTTTCTCAAATTTTATTAGAGTGAATTAATACAAATAGAAATTTTTATTCTTTTATAAATATTCATGTCACATTTATTCTATATTGAATAAAAACAAAAGATATTTTAATCTTGTTTGGCTATTTTGGTAGATATTGTAAATTATTTTGTACTTTTACATTAAAATTAAAATGGAGGATATGAAATTATCATAAAAGATTTGATTAACTTAGCATCCTCTATCATAGTAAGGCGGATCCATCATGAGATTATTTTTCTTCTTCTCAAACGTCTAATAGAAATACCTAATATAATTGCATGTTTTGCAGACGAATATTTAAAGGGGAGGAATTTATAGAATGAAAAAATTTTGATGTTAAGGATAATATTGCTTTTATTTAAAAATACCATTTGATGTAGGTGAAAAGACTGGAAATTATTTGAAGTGACAAAAAAGGAAAATAAAAGACTCATAATATATCTATTGGATATAATGAAACACAACATGTCTTAGATAAAGGAAAAAGGAAAAATGTTGTTAACATATATTCTTATTTTCCTCCAGGAACTATTTCTAGTTATCATCCTAGTTTAAAAAGTATTTTGGTTGATAAGGATGTTGTTTTGCAATGTAAATGAGCATAGGCTAGATGGTTTTTATCATTCATGTATTCTTTAAATGCTTTGAATTCACCCTATTTTCAAGAAACAATAGATGCTACAATGACGATAGTCCAAGATTTAAGACACCTTCTTATTAATGATTCATGTGCCTTTTCTTTAAGATTTTAAAAAAATGTCAATTGATTATGGATACACAAAAGTCTAATTGGGAAACAACATGATGCATTATTATGATAGATGGGTGCATTGTTCAATAACAAAGAACCTTGACTAATTTCTTAATTTGTTCCGATATTAAAACAACTTTTATCAAGTCTGTTGATACTTCTGATATGGTAAAAAATGTTCTTGTTTTGTCTGAATTATTTTTTGAAATTGTCGAGTAGGTTGGATCATAAAATGTTATGCATTTTATTACAGATAATGCAACTAATTATATATCAGCAAAGTATTTGTTACAATCAAAGTATGAGGATATTTATTGTCTCTATGTGCTTGTAACATCCTGTTACTCATGTTAAGGCTAGAATAGTATATATGTCGATTATAGTGAAATTTGAAAGTGTAATTCATGCTCATGCATAATATGACATACATACATATGAATACTAACGCTTGCACATTAAAATAATTGTACATGCATTCATTGATAATTGTTGGGTATAATTGATTTTTATATGTGATATGTGATTTTATTGAGAATTGTGGTTTATTTGTATTGAAAACTAATTTGAAGAGTGTAATTATTGGATTAGAAATTTTTGGTGAATTTTAGGAAAATTTTTGAAAATGTTGGACATTACTGGACTAGAAAAAATGCCAATTGGTAAGTAAATTGATGAATGGAAATAGAAATGAGAGTTAAATGATAATGAAGAAATTTTACAGATGATTTTAGAATTTGTGAGATAATGAATTAAAAATTTAGAGACAAATTGGAGTAAAATTTTGGAGATGATTAGACTGATTTAATTAGAAAACCCAGTTTAAAGTTTTAAAAATTGGATAAGTGGACAAGTGACAAGTGTCACTTACCAAGCCAAGCCAAGCCAAGCCAAATCTTACTAAGTCTACCATTCTTTTCATTTGAAAGACCAAGTCACGTTTCTTATAACTTGAAGGACTAAGTACTGTTGTTCTTGTCCTAGTTCTCTTTTTCGTAGCTATCTTCTTCAAACTTCTTCTTTTTTACAGAGTTTTTCATCAAACTTTCACCAAAGATACACATTGCTTTCATTGTCTATTACTCCTCCCACTTTGTTATCTTTTTTCTTTTACCACAAGAAAAAGCTAAACCAATCCACCTTCAAGATGATGTATGTGGGGGGGTATGAGAAATTAGGACTTCTTGAGGTTTTGAAGAATTTGAAGTCTTATCAAGTAAGTGCATGTAAATCCTTATGAGTTGTTGGTATATGAGATAAATTTGGTGCTTTATTGACATTACATAAACAAGAGAAAAATGGATATTTTTCATGAACATCGTAGATGAAGGATGATAATATTGATATTTTTGTTTATGTGTTTTGAGGATCAAAATGTTATAAGATAGTGTCAAAATGATTTTTGGAGTTGAAAGATCAATGAAAACGTGCATAAGATGAGGGCAGAAACTTTTAGAAAAATAAGTTGATGAATGCTCTGTTTTGTTTGTCTCTACGATATATACATAAATTTCTGGGTGTTTTTAAAAATGAACAAACATACATTTAGAGTTAAGGAAAACATAGAATGAGGTGATTTCTTGCTTTATAGAATGATTAAAATGATAGTTAGAAGAAGAAAATAAAGAGAATACATAAAATGAAAATGCAACAGTGAAGAAAGGGTAGAAAAATAATGATATGTGTGAGTGTGACTTTCTATTTTTAGTGGTTATGTTTTAGTATGAGATTTTGGAATTATTTGTGGATGATTGGAGTTGAATGGAAGTCGAAATGGGGGAAGTATAAGGTTAGAAATGGAAGATTAAGAAAAGAGAACAAATAAAGAAAAAAATTGTAGGGTTTCGGAAGAAGAAAGAAAAGCACGATCGTGACTTTTTAAAAAAAGATGGAAAAGCATGATTGTGCAGACTTTTCTGATGTCTCTTATGGATCACAATCGTGCACTCATGTATGATCATTACATCGTGCGAGGGACTAGAATATCGCGATCGTGCAAGTGTAAGTGCAAGTCGACTTGTACATGGGGTAAGTCGACTTACACGTATTCAGTACCGATAAGTCGACTTGTACATGGGGTAAGTCGACTTATGCAAGGACGGTACTGTTTATATTGTGCCCTAAAGGCAATCCCCTTTAGCGCGTTTTGTTCAAAGTCGTGTGCAGACTTTATGAATAAATAAAGAAAGGCATACTTCATTAATTTGATGTTCATGAACATTGTTTATGAATTGATTGGATCTTTAATCGAATTAATGAAGTCCATGATATATGACATAGCATGAAGGAAATTATGATGTGCTCATACTCCTGAGATTCCTATCATGTGCAATTATGTCAGTATCTAAATTCTCCCTAGTCATAGGATTAATGAGACCGACATCATTAATCCAGATAGACTAACACATGTCATATTCCTTGATTGGATCAAGCAGTGGATCTCAGAAACTGTAAATATGAGATATTTAGAATTGACATGTGGATGCTTACTAGTGGTAGTAAGTTCATTGGATGACCTGCCATGAGATCATCACATGGATATCTTATCTAAATGTCAGTGATAATCTCATCATAGCAATGGTGCAAGTATCCTTAGACTTGAGGTACTCAAGCATATCTTGGATACTGATCCTGTGCTTTGACTCCATTCCTTGTTGCCTTCGGAGGTAACTCATGGAATGGTTCTTGGGTATAGCTTGAGGTATTCAAGATAATTGAGTAGCCAATAAAGGATTCACCACTTACGGATTAGCGTAAGAGATACCCATGGTCTCTTGTCGGATCATTACTAAGGTTGGCGGCAGATATATGTCATGAAGAGTGTCCTCATTGACACATAGAGTAATGAGTCCTAGGATCGAGAACTAATATCACTTAGGCTAGACTCGGTCTAGTGAGAGTTGACACTTTGACCATACTCATAACCAAGTGTGGTATAGGATGGTGAAAGGACGAATTGTACAAGAATTGTCATGGAAGGGTTCGTGATCCGGTTCGTAATGAATACATCAAACCGATTACTTTCCGGTCAATTAGGGTCATGATGTGTTGCTAGATACCGCTCATGACTTGCTTAGATTAAGTGTTAATCTAAGTGGCCAACATAACCGGAACCTAAAGGGTCACATCGATAAGAGTGATTCAGAAATCAGAAATAGTAATTGGACAGAGTTCCAATTATGGAGAGCATTAGGATTAAATGGATCCCGATGAGATTGGGATATGTCCCATGAGATCGCGACATCAATATTGCTAAGAAAGGTTTAGGACTGTTTTGATCGGGCCCAAGAGGTCGGTAGGACCGACCCCAGTGTGACTGGACCACTTCAACAATATATATATACATATATATATATGATTAATTAATATATATATATATATATATATATATATATATATATATATATATATGCATGCACGTGGAAGCCAAAGGAGGAAGCCTTGTCATCTTAAACTTTTTTATATATATATATCTATATAGGCTAACGTGGACACTCATCCACCATTAGCTTTTAATATGTCTTTTAAGTGTTAAAAGATATATATGTTAAAAAGCAAGTGAAAGATGGGATGGTCGTGAGCATTGGAAAAGGATTTGAGAAATCCTAATGTTCTTCATCGATCACCAAAGCTTCCTCTCCAAGTTTTCTTTCTTTTCAACATTGATCCAAGCTCTCCAAGGACAGAGGTAGGGTCTAGCAGCCTTTAATCTGTTCTAGTTATTCCCGGGTCAAAGGGGTTTGTCCCGGTTAGGTTTTCTGATCTCTGCGTGGATCACCTTTAGAGATAGTCTCTTTTGGCTATTTAGGTTGATGTCTTCATACCGACACCTGGATCCTGGGTTTCGGGAAAGTCCCGGGAATAAAAATTTTTGTTTTCCGCTGCCGGTACATGTGATGTACATCCCGGTATTTTCCTACAGTGGTATCAGAGCGTCTGGTGTCCCGTATGAAGCTAAAACCTAAGCAAGATCAGAAACCTAATGGAATTTTCTGTTGATGCATGCTTGCTGTCCAATTTTCGAATTTATATTGTGATATTTTTTTCGAAATTTTTCTACCCAGGATTGTTCATAACATGTTAGAGAATATGTCCATGAAATTTGAGAATTTATCGATTTGATTTGATATAGTTTTGCTAATTTAATTCCCTAAGTTTCGGGTGCTGTTTTGTGAAACGATTCTGGAACAGGCAGTAGTCTAAATTCGATAATAAATTCTAGAAACATGGTTTTTCGGATTTTCCTTCACCTACATGTCTCTAAGATGTTGGTGAATGTCTATGAGCATGGAAATTGGATTTCAAGGTGATTGGATATTTATCTTCGATTTTATTCTATGCTGTTGGGAATTGCTGTGCTGATGAACACAGATTTTGAATCGGTTTTGTTATTTAGGTTGACTAAGTTTTTGATGGCTAAAAATCCTGAAAAAATTCAGGTAGCATGTTCTGAACATTTAATAACCTATGCAATTTTCTCAGAATTTATTGAAATTGTTTCATTGATCATTTCGAGCAATGTACAGAACTGGACAGTTTTGTGAAAAATTGTTGGGACTGTTTTGCTTGGCTTGATTGAGTGTGCTTTTCAGTTCAATGCCTTGCACCATTTTTAATGTGATTAAAATGTGTTATCTTGATGTATTATGATTTCCAAACTGAATTGCTTGAATTTGCATTTCCAAGAATTTTCGGATGCCTAAGTGATCACATTAGTGTCTCGTTAGTATATTGCATTATCTTGTTTGTTTTGACCGTCATATTTTTTATGGCATGTGCTGAAATAAATTTGATAATGTATGTGCTAGCTAGAGATGCTTAGGATGATAATTTGGGTGTTCCTAAATTATTTGGAAATTAATGAGTTTTGACTCATTTCAAGCATTTCATATGGTTTGACTATATAAGGCTTTCATGGTTCAATGAAGTGTTCATTGAGACATCAAAGTAGCAGATATTACCTTTGGTATTATGAATTGGAATTGCAAGGATTGAGGAATTAGCCGATTAAAGAATTATAGCAAATTACATTGGACAAGTCGACTTATTTGGAGTATAAGGCGACTTGTTCAGAAATCAATGCATAAAATCCACTTGCGATTGTACAAAGCGACTTGTCTTGTGAGTAGGTGCATAAGGCGACTTATATCGATAAGTCGACATGCGCGAAGCGAGAAGACAAGGCGACTTGTATTATGATACAAGGCGACTTGTGTATGGGAGGGCATAAAAGCGACTTGCATTACGTTGTCGATCGACTTGTGGCATGCTCAAAGTTGGATGATGGATGATTAAAATGATTGATTCAATGTGATTGATGAAACCTAAATCATTCCATATAGTCCTAGCGACTATAATCCTTCAGCTTGGAGTCTAGAATTCGAAATCCCTCCTCGGAATATGAAAACTAACGCCTTCCATTAATATGGTAAGAACCGAGTTCTTATAGGTCGGGTTGTTGGGCAAACTCAAGCTCACTCTATACGGATATGTTCGAACCATGAAAATAAGATTTTCTGATTAATGGGTTGGTTTTCATTTAAGCGTTAGTTTATTGAGCAAACTCAAGGTCAACGTGGACGAGGCGAGTTGGGCGGTGTACATTGGGATGTACACGCATCAAGGAGTTGATAACCCAATGTAAGTGCACACATCAACAAGTTGATAGCAGACGATCGATAGTTGTGTCTAAGATGTAATTGGTATGTCCGATACCTCCAGAGACATAAGGTGGCTTGTTGGGAAAATCCAAGGTCATTCTCAATGTCGGTTATCGATGATGCAATTGGTATGTCCGATACCTACCGATTGACCTAAGTTGTGGCTTGTTAGGCAAACCCAAGGTCACTCTTAGCAATGTCGGATATCGACCCACTAGGACTTTATGTCACTTTGTTTCTCCGGATTCAGAAAAGGGTTATGGATTCTAGGAAACTAGTGGAGCCATATGCATGTCATGCAAGTCCTTATGATCATGCAGCATTTCTATTCTATCATTCCTTCTCTCTATCGCGTTTAGGTTGATTGAAGAAGTTTTCGATGAATTTTCGCCTCTATTTTGGACCGAATTTTCTTGATCGGTGAGGAATCGAAATTGTTCTCGATCCGAGGAACCGGGATCGTCTAGATGTTCCACTTCCAGATGCACTCTTGTTGATGCTTCCGATGAGGATCGAAGCATATCGTAAGCATCTAAAGGACAGTGACATGGCTACTTGCATTATACTTGCCTCGATGTCACCAGAGCTGCAGAAGAAGCACGAGTCCATGGATGCTCACACTATAGTATTTCATCTTAGGGAGCTGATGAGTAAGCTTGGTCTGAAAGGTTCGAGACCTCAAGGCTTCTCTTCATCACAAAGATGACTCCAGGGACATCTGCTGTCCAGGTTTCCCTGAAGATGAATGGCTATATAGAGAGATTGGTTGTCTTAGGATTTGTAATGGATTATGAGTTAAGTATAGACTTGATTACGGTTGGATTGTCGGCGGTTTTCACGGTTCGTGTTAAACTATCGGATGAACCAAATATCCACAACAATTCTCGAATGATCAATCTGCTTTCAAGGCAACCGAAAGGTATCAAGAAGGATAGCAAGCAAGTGCTAGTGGTGGATGCTTCTTCTTACGGTCCAAAGAAGAAAAGGCCAAGAAACCAAATGGAAGTGCCATCGAGGAAAAACCAAAGCGCCCCCAAAAGGATTTTGCTTTCATTGTGGCAAGACGGCCACCGAGGCTAAACCAAAGTCTATCTGGAGTTCTGAAGCGTAAGAAGGCATCGATGCCTCTACTCCTTCAAATATGTTTGTCATTGAGGTTAATATCGCTTCGATCAAAACATATGGGTATTTGATACGGTTGTGGCTCATACATATGAAATGATATGCAGGGCCTCGAGGGCGATGAGATGCTCATAAAAGGAGAACTAGACCTTCGTGTAGGTAATGCGCAAGAGTTGCTACATTAGCCGTGACACTTATGTCTTGTCACTCCTAGTGGGCTTGTATTCAAATTGGATGATCGTCATTTTGTACTGCTTTAACAAAGAACATATTGTCTGCTTCTTGTTTCAATAGAGTTGGTTTCTATTGGACTTTTAGTAGCAATGGTTGTTCTATTAGTTCTAATGGAATGCTCTATGCTCTCGGTACATTATGCAATGGAATTGACATATTAGATATGTCATATCCGCTTTTGAATGTCAATGACACGAAAAGACATAATCGAGATAATTTAAAATCAACTTACTTATGGCATTGTCGAACTTGGCCATATAAATGAGACACGCATTGCTAAGCTCCATAAGAGTGGCGGTTTAGGTCATTTGATTATGAATCATATGACACATGCGAATCTTGTTTATTAGGCAAGATGACTAAGTTACCCTTCGAGGAAAGGGTGAACAGTGATTGAAGTATTAGACCTAATACATTCGGATGTATGTGGTCCGATGTCCATCCATGCGAAGTGGTTGTCTTTACTTCATTACTTTTATCGGTGATTATTCACGATAAGGGTACCAATATCGATGAGATACAAATCAAGCGTTTGAAAAGTTCAAATAATTCGAAATGAAGTAGAAAACTAACTTGGTAAAAGTATGAATACATTACGATCGATCGTGGTGGAAAATGCTTAGACCAACGATTTTGGATTATCTCGTAGATAATGGAATTTTATCTCAAGACACTCCACCTTGCACGCCGCAAAGACAATAGTGTGGCTGAAAGGAGATATCGAACCTTGTTAGACATGGTGCGATTAATGATAGGTTTTGCAGTTTTTGGGGTATGCGCCGAGACAATTTGTTTACTTGTTAAACGAGTTCCAAAGAAGACAGTTGATGTTACTCCATATGAGATGTGGACTAACCGAAAGCCTATCTTTCTCGGTGAAAGTTTGGGGTTGTCTCGCTTATGTAAGCGGACACAGTCAGATTAACTTCGATGCAAAATCGACAAGTGTTTGTTCGTAGGATATCGTGGGATATCAATTCTACCTTCTTGAGGAACAAAAGTTGTTTGTTTTAAAGCATGCTGTTTTCTTAGAGAAAGAGTTTCTTTACAAGAGGACAGTGGGGAGCAAAGTTGAACTTGAGGAAGTTCAAGATGCTCGAACAAACCCAGATCAATCGCTCGAACTCGCAATCAGTAACTCATATAGATGAGGTAATTCAACCTTCTATTACACAAGAATTTCATAGGTCATGTAGGATACGCCTGCTCTCGAGAGATATGAATTTTTCGTGAGGAATAGAATGGCGTATTGCTCATACGAGATGATGAGTTTACTACCTATGAAGAGGTTACGAAAAGTTCGAGTCTGAAAAATGGCTTTGTGCCATGAAATCAAGAGGATTCCATGTATGAAAACCAAGTTTGGACTTTGGTCGTTGCACCAAGGAATAAAGCCCATAGGGTGCATGGGTTTCAAGAAGAAACCCGACATGGATGGTAATGTGATTACTTATAAAGCAAGGCTTGTGGCCAAAGGATTTCGCCGAGACAAGGAGTTGACTATGGCGGACCTTCACCCGTAACAATGCTTAAATCCATTCGGATACTCCTAGCCATTGCCGCCATTATGATTATGAGATATGGAAAATAGATGTGAAGACGACTTTCCGAATGGAAATCTTCCCGAGGATGTGTATATGACACAACCGCAGGAATTCACCTCTATAATGGCGAAATGGTATGCAAGCTTCGAATTCCATGTATGGATTGAAGCAAACATCCAGAGTTGGAATATCCGCTTTGATGAGGTACTCAAAGAGTTTGGTTTCTCACAAAATTCGGATGTACATTGTGTGTATAAGAAGGTTCATGGAACCGCAATCGTATTCCTTGTGTTATAAGTAGATGACATATTAATACTAGGAAAACGATGTCTCTATGCTACAATCGCTAAGATTTGGTTGTCAAAACCCTTTTGCGATGAAAGACCTTGGTAAAGCAACTTATATCCTTGGGATAAAGATTTATAGAGATAGATCAAAGAAGTTGCTTGGTCTTTCACAATCAACGTACATAGGTAAGATGCTAAAGAGGTTTAGCATGGAACAATGCTATGTACGAGACCCGATGTATTATATGCTCTAAGTGTTACGAGTAGATATTAATCGATCCTGGTGAGGGTCACTGGGTGGCTGTCAAGAATATCCTCAAGTACTTGCGAAGCACTAAGGATGTTTTCTTGACACATGGAGATGAAAATCTCCAAGTGAGCGGACATACAAATGCCAGTTTTAATCTGATAAGGATGATTTTGAATCACGATCAGGTTATATACATTCACACTGAACGGCCTGGCGGTCAGTTTGAAAGAGTTCCAATCAGTGACAACCGCTGATTCAACAACCGAGGCAGAGTACATTGCCGCATGAGATACGCAGAGGAAGCGCTTGGATCAATCCTGGTTGTGATGAGCCCGTAGGATTGTATTGTGATACAATGGGGCTAGTCTTGTGGAAAGGAACCAATGTCTCATCATCGATCCGCACTCGTACTCCCGATCCATTTGATTCGGAAATCATCGGTTGAGATGATGTCCTTATAGAGAATTCCACGAGCAAAGTGTTGCTGATCCGATGACAAAGCCATTGTCACACGAGAATTGTGATTCTTATGTACTCGCTTTTGGTATTAGATACTAAGGCGATTGGCTTTAGGTCAAGTGGGAGATTTGTAAGTCAAGTCGACTTGTATACGGGTAAGTCGACTTACACGTATTCAAGACTCGATAAGTCGACTTGTACATGGGGTAAGTCGACTTATGCAAGGACTGTACTGTTTATATTGTGCCCTAAAGGCAATCCCCTTTAGCGCATTTTGTTCAAAGTCGTGTGCAGACTTTATGAATAAATAAAGAAAGGCATACTTCATTAATTTGATGTTCATGAACATTGTTTATGAATTGATTGGATCTTTAATCGAATTAATGAAGTCCATGATATATGACATAGCATGAAGGAAATTATGATGTGCTCATACTCCGAGATTCCTATCATGTGCAATTATGTCAAGATCTAAATTCTCCTAGTCATAGGATTAATGAGACCGACATCATTAATCCAGATAGACTAGACATGTCATATTCCTTGATTGGATCAGCAAAGGATCTCGAAACTGTAAATATGAGATATTTAGAATTGACGTGTGGATGCTTACTAGTGGTAGTAAGTTCATTGGATGACCTGCCATGAGATCATCACATGGATATCTTATCTAAATGTCAGTGATAATCTCATCATAGCAATGGTGCAAGTATCCTTAGACTTGAGGTACTCAAGCATATCTTGGATACTGATCCTGTGCTTTGACTCCATTCCTTGTTGCCTTCCAGAGGTAACTCATAGGGTGGTTCTTGGGTATAGCTTGAGGTATTCGAAGATAATTGAGTAGCCAATAAAGGATTCACCACTTCTGGATTAGCAGAAGAGATACCCATGGTCTCTTGTCGGGATCATTACTAAGGTTGGCCAGCATATATGTCATGAAGAGTGTCCTCATTGACACATAGAGTAATGAGTCCTAGGACGAGAACTAATATCACTTGGGCTAGACTCAGTCTAGTGAGAGTTGACACTTTGACCATACTCATAACCAAGTGTGGTATAGGATGGTGAAAGGACGAATTATACAAGAATTGTCATGGAAGGGTTCGTGATCCGGTTCGTAATGAATACATCAAACCGATTACTTTCCGGTCAATTGGGGTCATGATGTGTTGCTAGATACCGCTCATGACTTGCTTAGATTAAGTGTTAATCTAAGTGGCCAACATAACCGGAACCTAAAGGGTCACACGATAAGAGTGATTCGGAGAATCAGAAAATAGTAATTGGACGAGTTCCATTATGGAGAGCATTAGGATTAAATGGATCCCGATGAGATTGGGATATGTCCGATGAGATCGCGACATCAATATTGCTAAGAAAGGTTTAGGATCTGTTTGATCGGGGCCCAATGAGGGTCGGTAGACCGACCCAGCCAGTGATCGGACCACTTCAACAATATATATATATATATATATATGATTAATTAATATATATATATATATATATATATATATATATATATACATGCACGTGGAAGCGAAAGGAGGAAGCCTTGTCATCTTAAACTTTTATATATATATATATCTATATAGGCTAACGTGGACACTCATCCACCATTAGCTTTTAATATGTCTTTTAAGTGTTAAAAGATATATATGTTAAAAAGCAAGTGAAAGATGGGATGGTCGTGAGCATTGGAAAAGGATTTGAGAAATCCTAATGTTCTTCATCGATCACCAAAGCTTCCTCTCCAAGTTTTCTTTCTTTTCAACGTTGATCCAAGCTCTCCAAGGACAGAGGTAGGGTCTAGCAACCTTTAATCTGTTCTAGCTATTCTCGGTCAAAGGGTTTGTCCTGTTAGGTTTTCGATCTCTCGTGGATCACCTTTAGAGATAGTCTCTTTGGCTATTTAGGTTGATGTCTTCATACCGACACTGGATCCTAGGTTTCGGGAAAGTCCCGGGAATAAAAATTTTTGTTTTCCGCTGCCGGTACATGTGATGTACATCCCAGTATTTTCCTACAGCAAGTGCAAGATTGTGACTTCTATAGCTACCGAAGAGGGACTGTTTCAAACATCCCTTATTCTTTTGACCATAACTTTTTCTTCCAACCTCCAAATGACATAATATTTGAATCAACAAACTTGAAACACATTATTCTACATCTCCAAAAAAAAATTATATCCACCTAAAATCATTTGGAAGAGATTGATTGATGAATTTGGGACGAAATTGACGAGGAGTTCTGGAATTTCTTGATTGGAGTATTTTTATTGAACATGCTTTGGTATTTTGACTATATCTTGACTTGCATGTTGCCAAATGAAATAATTTTTAATTTATATTAAACTAGAGACATACAGATACAATTTTTAAGAGAAATTGAATTTTAATTATGTCCTTAAAGGTCTTAAAATTTAGCTTGAAGTTTAGTTTTAGCTTAGATTGCGGCACTACCCATGATAGAAAATCATATTTTGTTATTATCGAATAAACTGTATTGATGTAGGCCGAATCAGACAAAGTTTTCTTCACAAAAGTTGTATATTATTCTCTTATCTTTCAATTGGTATAAATTTTGTAAATTTTTTATATTTTAATTGAGAGATATAAGTTGCACAACGTGGAGTGTATGATCATGCACTAGCCAAAATTTCGAACCTACCCAATCTGAAGTATTTTGAGTATAACTTTCTGAATGTTGAATCAAATTGTATGATCTTAGTGTTATTAGAAACTAAAGACATAGGGGTACAATTTTCTAGAAATTTTTTTTGCCAAATTACTTCATTTCCTGGTCAAAAAGAACATGTAAAGTTGACCCAAAAGTATATTTCAGGAAAAATCTGAATCGACCAAAAGAGCTATGAATTTTGATTATAATGGTTTTAGTGAGGTGTAAACCTAAGTACAAATTATACTTAGGCGAGTTTTGATATATGAAAGATAATGTGATGAGAATAATGAAAAAATAGTCGGGAATGTCATTGAACATGCATTGTGTATATTTCATATACATATATGTGCATTAATAGACACTTATACAATTGGGTAAAATTATCATATGTGTATGTATTGCATGATATAGAGAAGCAATTAGAACGTCAACATTCGGACGTTGTCAGGACTTCAAGGCAACAGCTTCGGGAGCAAACTGTGAGTAACCTAGACAGTCTCGCTCAACTAATTATTTGTGTTAGATTATCTTATGAATGTGATTTGATTGTATTGAATTCCAGACACTGAAGGTCTGAGACTTATAATGCATGAATTTGATATTTAAGTGCTACTTGTATGTGAATGCGATGAAATAAGTGCTTCTTAATATGATCTTTGAATGGCAGGCTAAGGTTCGAAGATAAATGTGAATGTGATTGATTGAATATGTGAAATGCATTTTATTACATGAACGTATGATCAAATAAATGAGAATTGTGAACTGAGTAGTCATCGAAAAAGAGCTTAAAGCTCATAATATGAATGTAATTAAGAGCCAAAGGCTTACTATGTAAAATGAGTCTTGTATCCCCAATAGATAAGGGACGGTAGCAATGAGTCCGGTATCCACAATAGATACGGGACAGTTTAGACACTCAGTCACAACAACGTAATAATTGGAAAGGAATCACATGAGCATTTCATATGCATTTTAATATGTATGTTTGACTGATTGAAATGTATGGTTATATTGTATTTAAATGAGAATGTGATGATATATGCAAAATGCAAATATGTGAATTATATGTTTACACATGTAAAGTGTTATATGAATTGAGTGAACCATTGATGATGGTTACCTCATTGAATTCGCAAAACTCACCAAAATTATACATTAATTTTTCAGGATTGAGAGAGGACATTAGCTGCTGAAAGACGTTACAAGAAGTATAGTCTTGTACTTTTGGAAAAAAGAAGAAATGACTCAAAGGTCAGTCAGCTAGGATTGAAGCTGATTGAAGGATTAGATGGATTTTTGTATAATTCCCCTTTCATGTAGCATATTTTGTATTAAGATATGATGATGTACATGTATGGATGGTTTGTAAAGCTACAATATACATATTCAGTTCTTATGAAATGAAAGGAGGAATTCATTCAGTTTTAAAAGATTGTGATATTTACCCTTTGAGTGATGATGCCATGGTTAAATGATTATAATGATTGCTTTAACATCTCATTATTATAGGTTATGTATTAGAATGTCCTCCGAGTGTTCCGATATGTACTCTATGGTAGTGAGGTGCGACAGTGCTTGTTGGACCCCGAATTTTTTTTATGATGTCATTAAGCATGAATTGTGTGAATTATGTGATTACGCCTTAGTTTGATGAAATTGAGAATGTTAGTGGATAATTGAAGTTTTATTTGAGTTTAATGTGGTTTAAATAGGAATTAAAGGATAAAAGTATTTGAGGGTATTTTGGAAAGATTGCTTAGGTTGGTTTAAGTTAAGGCTTTGAAGGAGGGGTAAAAGGGTCTTTACCCATCTCCTTTAGATATAAGAGAAGAAATTAGAAGAGAGAAAGAAAGAAAGAAAAAGAAGAAGAAAGGGAAGGAGAGTGTCGTGGGTGAAGAAGAAGAGAAGAGAAATAGGACTTTGTGATTCTTGAGTTTTTCGACAGATTGGAGCTATTTTAGGTAAGTTTAGCCTCTTGTAATCTTGTTGTAGTAAGATTAAACCTAAAGATAGGTTGAATGTGTGAGAATCGGTGAATTAGGGTTTTACGGGAAAAATGGATAGATTTCCTTGGGTTGTTAGATTTGTGGCTGATTTTAAGGTTTGATTGAGTTAGAAATGTAGTATGAGACTTGAATCAAGGTTTAGGTGTGTTGAATTTGTGTTTGGGGATGGATTGAAGTGTGAAAATGCTAGAAAATCGGGTTCGGAGTCGTTCTCCAGGCCCGCATGTTGCGACGTGCGTTTGAACACGCCGCGACGTGCGAGTTCGTCGCGACGTGCAAAATTTTATTCGTCGCGACGTGTGAGAAAGGGTTCGCCGCGACGTGCGGGGAAGGCAACGTCGCGACGTGCGAAGTTGCACACGCCGCGACGTGCGTTGAGGAGCATGCCACGACGTGCGAGAGGATGGTGCCTATGCCAAGACACTTACATGCACGCCGCCATGCATGAAGGCGTTCGCCACGACGAGCAGGCTTCGTCATGGCAGCCCCTGCTTCAAAGAACGATGAGGTTTGGTAATTTGAGTATATCTTGGGCTGTAGATGTCCAAATGAGGTGATTTTGGATTCGTTGTGAACTAGAGAGAAAGGATTACAAGTTTTATGCAGAAGGGAAGTTTGGAATTTGCCTCTTAGGATTCGGGAATTTAGATGGAAGTCGAGTGTAGACCTTTAGTGTTCGCATTCTCTTGATTTTCAAGCTTTTTGACTATTTCCTTGAATGTTGCTTGATTGGGAACTTGGCTTATTATAGGAAACCAAGCCGACCTGATCTAATCGCAAGAGGAAGGACAGCAGTGATTTTGGACTCTCGAGCGATATTAGGTGGGTAATGTATTTATAGTTATTGTGTGATTAGGCAAATTCTTGTCTATGTGTGAATATATGTTGTATGTTATGCATTGAGAGATGTATGACATTTTGCTTGAATATGTGACTACTTGTTTAAACATAATTGGTTATAAGATTTGAATGATTTTGATTTCGTATACTTTGAAAGAAGCATGAGATTTGATATAAGCAACTTTTAATTCTGAGCATGTTATGCCTTGACTTTAGTCATGGCATTTTGAATAAATGAAAGCTTGAAAGCATATCATTTGATAAATGATTCTGAGCATGATTATGTGCTTTTGCTTGGGCGAGAGTGGAACCATTTCGTTTGTCACGTGCACGTCGACAAGAGCCTTCTCCCGGCTGCCCGCTTGTGGCTTATGAGCTCCGAATGGACTCATTTTGTTCAGGATGTAAACTTCGATTTCTTCCTTTTGTTTCCATGGAACCCTCGCGCCATATGATGTGCATTGCATATTTGATCTGTTCTCTATGAAGCATACTTGTGACATGTTTTATGAGTTAAATTAATTATGTTGAATGCGTGAATTGTTTGGTTAGCATGTGAGTGATAGAATTATTGCATGTATATATATATACATACATATGCCTGAATTTGTGCTAGTTACCCGATGGCTATAACTATATTAGCCACTGAGCTGTGTAGCTCAACCCATTATTTTTCCCTCCTCAGGTGCAACTCAGGATATCATTTGATCCTTGCCAGGCATCAAAGAACTCCGCAATAGTTAAAGATCATTGCATTAAGTTAGTATTTTTGGTTAGTCCACCAAGCATAACATCATTGGGCATTCTCATGTATTGTATTTTGGATTTACACTTTATTATGTAATGTGTCATGTTGAGAAAGCTTGTTTAATTTCTTCGGATTGTTATGGTATGAAATCCCTTGCTTTTTGGGGTGTTTGATCCCTAGATGGAATGCATGTGTAGAATATGTGTATGTATGTTTGTGTTTGTGAATTATGTATAGGCTCTCTGTTTGGTATCAGAGCGCCTAGGTTATGTGTCATCGGCTTAGAATGCATATAGGATGAATTGTGTGATATATGATTACTTGTTGTATTTGATTGATTGCATTAAGTGACATGCATATCATGCATACATGTAGGAATTCAGATTGAAATATAGCTAATCCTTAATGTTTGTATTTGAAGGAGTAAGATGCCACCTCGTAGAAGGACACGAGGAGTTCTGCAAGGATCTGTTGCACCTGACTCTTCGATTAGAGAGGAGAGGACTGATGAGTCGGTAGCCCCAGGAAATGCTGAGGCTTCTGTAGGGCTAGGCAGTGAGCCCCTTCCATCGCAGACTCAGGAGTCTCCGATTTCACAGGAGCAAGTGCCTCCTCTGGATCCGAGGTTGTTCCAGGCCTTCACTCAGGTGTTTGTTCAGGCTATGGGTCAGATGTCACAGCCTTCTGCTTCAGCCCCAGCTAAGAAGGGCAGACGGTTTGACAGATTAAGGAAGTATGGAGCAGTGGACTTCTACGGGACCACTGATCCTGAAGAAACCGAGACCTGGTTGAGAAAGACCGAGAGAGTATTGGATCAGATGGAGTGTGAGGATGACGAGAGAGTCATTTATGCTGCCAATCTGCTTCAGGGAGATGCTTTGCATTGGTGGGAGACTGTACCAGGGAGTCAGATGAGACCAGTAGGGTTGGCATGGCATGACTTCCTTGCTGCTTTCAGGAAGAAATATCTGTCTAAGGTGTACATTCAGCAGAAGCAGAGGGAGTTCCTCAGTCTTACTCAGAGGGAGATGACAGTTAGTGAGTATGAGCGTCGGTTCACTCAGTTAGCGAGGTATGCTTCGGATCTGATGCTGAGTGAGGCTGCTAGATGTCGTCGGTTTGAGTCGGGAGTGCATTTGGCTATCAAAGAGAAAGTGATAGTGCATAACTTCTGTGACTTTCAGCAGTTGGTTGAAGCAGCTTTAAGGGTTGAGAACATTGAGAATATCAAGAGTGTTGTGAACAAGAAGAGAAAAGAAAGAGAGCAGTTCAAAAAGGGAGGTAGTACTAGTACCCCTATGCCTGATAGGAGTGTTAGGAGCTTCCCTATTCAGTCAGAGGAGAGGAGCAGTGGTGCAAGTAGGCCTAGATAGATGAGGACTCCTGCTTATTCTCATCAAGCCTCTACGACAGGAGGCAACAGAAAGGGAGATGGGGACAAGTCATCCGTCCCTAAGTGTGAGAATTGTGGCAGTTTTCATGGGGGCGAATGTTACAGATTGATAGGAGCATGTTTCAATTGTGGACAGAAAGGACACTTGACTAGAGAGTGTCCCAAGCCGTCTAGGAGAGAGGGAGCACAGATGCAAGCTTCTAGGAAAACAGAGACCGGGGCACAGAGGACTGCAATAGAAGTGGGCAGTTCTGATGCAGCCAAGAGGGTGAACATTCCGGGGAGACCCAGGAGGCAGGCACCGGCTAGGGTGTTTGCGATGACTCGGGAGGATGCAGAAACCGCTCCAAATGTTGTCACTGGTATGATTAGACTCTTTTATGATGATGTGATTGCTTTGATTGATCCGGGTTCTACTCATTCGTTTGTTTCCTCGAGTAGACCTGTGTGTGATAGAAATGTGAGCCCTTTGGATACTCCGCTGATGGTGAGTACCCCAATCGATCAGTATATTATTATCAATCAAGTGTTTAGAGAGTGTGAGATTGGTATTGGTGGAGGACTTCTGGTGGTAGATTTGATACCACTGAAGATGGGAGGACTAGATGTGATTTTGGGTATGGACACTTTAGAGAAGTACAATGCCCGTCTGGATTGTAAGCAAAAGACAGTAGAATTTGAATTGGATGACGGCAGCAGAGTAGTATTTTCGGGGACGTAAAGCAAGTCCTTGAATTGTTTCAAATTTTGACAAAGATAAAAGATTATGAGAAAGGGATGTTAGGCATTTTGGCCCATGTGGTGAACAAGGGCAAATAGAGGGAAGCTGGAGGATATTCCAGTAGTCAAGAAATTCTCGGATGTCTTTCCCGAGGAATTGCTAGGACTACCGCCAGCTAGGGAAATTGAGTTTCCCATTGAGCTTCTTCCAGGTACGATGTCGATTTCAATTCCGCCTTACCGGATGGCTCCGGCGGAATTGAAGGAGCTGAAGGAGCAGTTGGAGGAATTGTTAGAGAAGGGGTATATTCGGCCGAGCTCTTCACCTTGGGGAGCTCCGGTTCTTTTTGTAAAGAAGAAAGATGGATCGTTGAGGATGTGTGTAGATTACCGGAAGCTTAATCAGGTCACTGTGAAGAACAGATATCAGCTTCCTCGTATTGATGATCTGTTTGATCAATTGCAAGGAGCGAAAATCTTCTCCAAGATAGACTTGAGATCGGGTTACCATCAGTTGAGGATAAAGGAGTCGGATGTGCCAAAGTCTGCTTTCAGGACGCGGTATGGGCATTTTGAGTTTATGGTTATGCCTTTCAGATTGACGAATGCTCCTGCAGCATTCATGGATTTGATGAATCGAGTTTTTAAGCCATTCTTGGACCAATTTATCATTGTCTTTATTGATGATATCTTGGTTTATTCCAAGAGTGATGTGGAGCATGAAGAGCATTTGAGGATTTCTTTGGAGACATTGAGGAGAAATGAGTTGTATGCCAAATTCGATAAATGCGAATTTTGGTTGAGGGAAGTTGCATTTCTTGGACATGTAATATCAGAGCAAGGAGTGCATGTGGATCCAAAGAAAATAGAAGCTGTGGTGAATTGGGAAGCATCGAAGAATGTAGCAGAGGTGAGAAGTTTTTTGGGTTTGGCAGGTTATTACAAGAGGTTTGTGGAGGAATTCTCCATGATATCTGCTCCGATGACTAAGTTATTGAGGAAGAATCAGAAGTTTATCTGGAGTGAAGAATGCCAAAAGAGCTTTGAGGAACTTAAGCACAGATTGACGAGTGCTCCGATTTTGATTCTGCCATCGGGAGACCAGGGCTATACCGTGTATAGTGATGCTTCGAGGAAGGGTCTTGGTTGTGTTTTGATGCAAGGAGACAGGGTGATAGCTTATGCTTCTAGACAGTTGAAGCCTTATGAGTTGAATTATCCGACACATGATTTGGAGTTGGCAGCGGTGATCTTTGCCTTGAAGATTTGGAGGCATTATCTGTATGAAGTTCATGCAAGGATCTTTACCGATCATAAGAGTCTTAAGTACTTGTTGAGCCAGAAGGAACTGAATTTGAGACAGCGATGGTGGATAGAGTTGCTTAAGGATTATGACTTGCTGATCGAGTATCATCCGGGTAAGGCCAATGTAGTGGCGGATGCTTTGAGTAGAAAATCTTCGATTGCTCATGTTCAGACAGTTTATCTTCCTTTATTGGAAGAGATGGCCAAGCTTAAGATAAGCTTGAAGCAGGAGGAGCCGAATTGTCTTCTAGCTAACTTCCGAGTGAGACCGATACTCAGGGAGAAAGTTAGAGAGTTGCAGGCACAAGATGCGGATTTGAGCAAGTTTCGAGATGAAATTCAAAATGGTAAGATTTCTAAAGTGGTAGTGAGTGATGATGGGCTTATGACAGTGGGGAACAGGTTGTGTATCCCAGATGTGCAGGAGGTTAAGGCTAAGATTATGGATGAGGCACATAATGCGCCTTATGTTGTGCATCCAGGTAGCACCAGGATGTACAGGAATTTGAGAGAGCATTTTTGGTGGAAAGGTATGCAAAAGGGATGTAGCCGCCTTTGTTAGTAAGTGTATTGTGTGTCAGTAAGTCAAGGTTGAACACCAGGCACCTTCAGGCAAGTTAAGGCCATTGTCTATTCCGGAATGGAAGTGGCAGAGGGTGACTATGGACTTTTTGATGGGTTTGCCTAAGACCAGTAGGAAGCACGATGCCATTTGGGTCATTGTGGATCGGTTGACGAAGTTAACTCTTTTTCTGGCGATTAAGCAGACTGATTCTTTGCATGTGCTAGCAAAGAAGTACATCGATGAAATAGTGATATTGCATGGGATTTCAGATTCGATTGTGTCTGATAAAAACCCTCGGTTTACTTCGAGATTTTGGGGTAGTTTTCTGGAAGTTTTGGGTACTAAGCTGAATTTTAGTACGGCTTTTCACCCTCAGACCGATGGTCAATCTGAGAAGACCATTCGGACTCTTGAGGGAATGTTTAGGGCTTGTGTGATGGACTTCAAAGGAGCTTGGGATGAGCATTTACCATTGGTCGAATTTGCTTACAACAATTCGTACCATTCGAATATTCAAATGACTCCATATGAGGCTTTGTATGGGAGGAGGTGTAGAACTCCGATATGTTGGGATGAAGAAGGAGATAGGAAATTGGTAGGACCAGAATTGATTTAGATTTACGCTTGAGAAAGTCAATTTGGTTAGCGGTGACTTAAGGCAAAGACAGATAGGATGAAGAGTTACATTGATGCGCACCGAAAGGAGATGGAGTTCGAAGTCGGTAAAAAAGTGTTCCTTAAGACATCTCCTTGGAAAGGAGTAATGAGGTTTGGCAAGAAGGGCAAGTTGAGTCCAAGGTATATGGGTCCTTATGAGATCCTTGAGCGGATTGGACCACTCGCCTACAGATTGACATTACCTCCAGAATTGTCTCAGATCCATGATGTGTTTCATGTTTCCATGTTGAGGAGGTATAGATCGGATCCTTCTCATATTGTTCAGACTAGTGAGGTTTAGTTAAGAGATGATTTGAGTTATGAGGAGCTTCCAGTGGAGATTTTGGATACCAAGGAAAAAGTCCTCAGGAATAAGACGATTCAGCTCGTCAAAGTCCTGTGGAGGAATCATTCGGCAGAGGAGGCTACTTGGGAGCCATTGGAAGCCATGAAGGAAAAGTATCTGTATCTCTTCGATGTTTCAGGTAATAATTTCGAAGACGAAATTTCTTTTTAGAGGGGGAGAAATGTTGGACCCTGAATTTTTTTTATGATGTCATTAAGCATAAATTGTGTGAATTATGTGATTATGCCTTAGTTTGATGAAATTGAGAATGTTAGTGGATAATTGAGGTTTTATTTGAGTTTAATGTGGTTTAAATAGGAATTAAAGGATAAAAGTATTTAAGAATATTTTGGGAAGATTGCTTAGGTTGGTTTAAGTTAAGGCTTTGAAGGAGGGGTAAAAGGGTCTTTACCCATCTCCTTTAGATATAAGAGAAGAAATTAGAAGAGAGAAAGAAAGAAAGAAAAAGAAGAAGAAAGGGAAGGAGAGTGTCGTGGGTGAAGAAAAAGAGAAGAGAAATAGGACTTTGTGATTCTTGAGTTTTTCGACTGATTGGAGCTATTTTCAGGTAAGTTTAGCCTCTTGTAATCTTGTTGTAGTAAGATTAAACCTAAAGATAGGTTGAATGTGTGAGAATCGGTGGTTTAGGGTTTTATGGGAAAAATGGATAGATTTCCTTGGGTTGTTGGATTTGTGGCTGATTTTAAGGTTTGATTGAGTTAGAAATGTAGTATGAGACTTGAATCAAGGTTTAGGTGTGTTGCATTTGTGTTTGGGGATGGATTGAAGTGTGAAAATGCTAGAAAATCGGGTTCGGAGTCGTTCTCCAGGCCCGCACGTCCTGACATGCGTATGAACACATCGCGACGTGCGAGTTCGTCGCGACGTGTAAAATTTTATTCGTCGCGACGTGTAAGAAAGGGTTCGCCGCGACGTGCGGGGAAGGCAACGTTGCGACGTGCGAAGTTGCACACGCCGCGACGTGCGTTGAGGAGCACACCGCGATCTGCGAGAGGACGGTGCACGCCATGGCATGAAGCGCGTGTTCGCCATGATGAGCGGGCTTCATGTGGCGAGCTCTGCTTCCAACAAATGATGAGGTTTGGTAATTTGAGTATATCTTAGGCTGTAGATGTCCAAATGAGGTGATTTTGGATTAGTTGAGCTAGAGAAAAGGACTACAAGTTTTATGCAGAAGGGAAGTTTGGAATTTTCCTCTTAGGATTCGGGAATTTAGATGGAAGTCGAGTGTAGACTTTTAGTGTTCGCATTCTCTTGATTTTCAAGCTTTTTGACTATTTCCTTGAATGTTGCTTGATTGGAAACTTGGCTTATTATAGGAAACCAAGTCGACCTGATCCAATCGCAAGAGGAAGGACAGCAGTGATTTTGGACTCTCGAGCGATATTAGGTGGGTAATGTATTTATAGTTATTGTGTGATTAGGCAAATTCTTGTCTATGTGTGAATATATGTTGTATGTTATGCATTGAGAGATGTATGACATTTTGCTTGAATATGTGACTACTTGTTTAAACATAATTGGTTATAAGATTTGAATGATTTTGATTTCGTATACTTTGAAAGAAGCATGAGATTTGATAGAAGCATCTTTTAATTCTGAGCATGTTATGCCTCGACTTTAGTCATGGCATTTTGAATAAATGAAAGCTTGAAAGCATATCATTTGATAAATGATTCTGACCATGATTATGTGCTTTTGTTTGACGAGAGTGGAACCATTTCGTCATCACGCGCACGCCGACAAGAGCCTTCTCCCTGCTGCCTGCCAGGGCTTATGAGTCTCGAATGGACTCATTTTGTTCAGATGTAAACTTTGTTTCTTCCTTTTGTTTCCATGAAACCCTCGCGCCATATAATGTGCATTGCATATTTGATCTGTTCTCTAGAAGCATACTTGTGACATGTTTTATGAGTTAAATTAATTATGTTGAATGCGTGACTTGTTTGGTTAGCATGTGAGTGCTAGAATTCTTGCATGTATATATATATACATACATATGCCTGAATTTGTGCTAGTTACCCGATGGCTATAACTATATTAGCCACTGAGCTGTGTAGCTCAACCCATTACTTTTGCCTCCTCAGGTGCAACTCAAGATATCAGTTGATCCTTGCCAGGCATCGAAAAACTCCGCAATAGTTAAAGATCATTGCATTAAGTTAGTATTTTTGGTTAGCCCACCAAGCATAACATCATTGGACATTCTCATGTATTATATTTTGGATTTACAATTTATTATGTAATGTGTCATATTGAGAAAGCTTGTTTAATTTCTTCGGATTGTTATGGTATGAAATCCCTTGCTTTTTGGGGTGTTTGATCCATAGATGGAATGCATGTGTAGAATATATGTATGTATGTTTGTGTTTGTGAATTATGTATAGATGTTAGGATCGGGTCCAAATTTCGGAGAGCTCGTCACGGGCGGCAATCGAGGGCCACCTCGAACGGGATCCGGACCCGGCCCAATAAAGGTCGCCATCGAATAATCTTATTTTAAAAGATATTGACGATATGGATTATATTTTTAGTCTTACTTCACATGCATCTAAGATCATAATTTTTGTGTATAATCATATTACATTTTTGTCTTTGTTAAAAAGGCAAGAAGATTGGGTTGAGATTGTGTGCCTTACGGCTACTAGGTTTGCTACTAAAATTATTACTTTGAAAAGTATTTATGAACATAAACAACTACTTCAAAAATTATTGACAAGTAAACTAGGCTTGGCAAGTAGGTTCAAGCCCAAGTCAACCTAGCTCGAAGTCAACGGGTCAAACCCACCTAGCCTGAGATTCGCCAACTACAAGGAAAATTAAATTATTTTATGAAAATTAATGTCATTTTTATTTTTATTTTTAAAAAACAAAATAAGTCAAGCCAAATCGATTAAGACTTCGGACTGCCTAGAAAAAAAAGTTTGTGATATTATTCTATATAATAAATTTGTGATAGTTGCTTGATCATTATGAAGATTATGGCTCCGTTTATTAGGATTGTTGACTCAGATGAGAAGCTATCTTTAAAGTATATATATAATGGTATGTATAAAACTCGCAAAACCATTATGAGTCTTTTTAAAGGGAAAGAGAATTGTAGAAGCCTTATATGGATATTCTTGACCGATGATAGGATAAGCATCTTACTTAAAGGATCTACTTAACAACTTATTATTTCAATCCTCATTGCTTATGCAGTATAGACGCATGTACGAATGATATCATGAGCGATTTCTTTTATATGATTAAATGCAAAGGTATTTCTTCATTGAAAAGCAATCATAGGTAATAAATGAAATTAAATTGTATCATAAAAGTTTAGGGAGTATCACTAGATCATCTGTAAAGAGAGAACTTATGATAAAAACATGCAACCTAATAAGTTTTATAGTTTTAGTTCATCTTTTATTTATTAATAATATTTTATTTCTCATAGCTATTAATTTAAAATACGATGTAGAGATTATTTGGTAAAAGTGTTCTAATATTGAGAAAACTTGTTATTTGATTACTTAATCAAATTGTTTCTACATCGAGTTGTGAACATAATTGGAGTAATTTTTAATGTATCTATACAAAGAAACGAAATCATTTGGAACATCAAAGACTCGGTGACTTTATTTATGTTACTTATAATATGAGAATAAAGAACAAGTATTTTGTTGATTTGTTTTATTTTTCAATATTTGTATTTTTATTATTGATTTTATAATTTCGCTATTATGTATTAAAATGTTTAGTAGTAAGAGAACATGTGATCTAATTAATATTGATTGTATGGACCATACTAATTTTTGGATCGAAAAAGAACCGCTATCCGATCTTGATTATAATGAACTTAAAATGAAATTTATGAAGAAAATGTATTTTGACAACTAATAAATTAAGAATATCTATTGATGGTAAATTCATATCAGATTTTGATCATATTTAACTTAAAAGTATATTGTATTATAATTTTACAATATTATTCTATACGTTACTAATTTGCAATTTATTTGAATATAGTAGAAAATTTGAAGTGGATACTTTAGATGAAAATGTGATTTATAAGTCTTTAGATAGCGTTGAGAATTTGAAACTTTTAACAATAATAAGACACAACTTGCTTTAAAAATACAAATTTGAATTTTATTATTACTTTAAGTTTTATGTTAGATTTAAATTTATTTTGAATTATTAGATTTTATTTATTATTATTAGGTCATTATACAATAATATACATTAGTGTATTCTTTTTATTTCATTAAAATATTTTATTTACTTATTCTTATAATTTTTCTTATTTATTATATACTAGTTTTATAGTAGTTTAATACTAGTTAAACCTTTAAATCTTAAATCTTTCCTTTGATCAATTTGATTTCTGGTCCTTTTTTTAAAACATTAATAATTAATTTAATTGCTTGAAAGGTTGAAGTCTTTTGACACTTATAATAATGGTTTTAGTGTCCTTATCTTTGGGAGAGGATGAGGCATGAAAAGGAAAAGTCTGTTAACAAAGTTAGGATAATCCTTTTAATAGTTAGTTAAAAATACTTTCAAATAACCTGAATTAACATACCTTTCTTGTTTAAAAAAAATAGAATGTAATAATTTCTCCATATCATATCTTAATGCTTTTAGAGAGGTAAGTTATGTGTAGATTTCTTAACCACGAAGGGCTATTAAATCATGATAAAATTCGAAGATTTAAGATATGTCTCCAAGGGGTTGATGAAGGTTCCAAAAGTTGAAGAGTTTGTTAGGAAATAAGGGTAGGATCTAATACCATCCATAGCATAATCATCATAAAATCTTTTTGTTTTAATTTCTTAAAAGCTAAGATCATTTTAAATTCAATAAAATGATTAACACATAAATTATAATAAAGCGTGAATCTTTATTTGTACCTTATTCTAAAGCTTGATTTTTTTTTGTCGTATCCCTTGGATCGCTTTCAAAACTTGCTTATCTGACCATTGTAGTCATACATGTGTTTGGCCTTTATCGATATCTATAAAAAATGTTGAGAAAAGTCTACAACTATTGCAAAGAGGGTTAGGTAAGGAGCTCCTTAGAGCTTAAGTCTATTTATAATAGTTTTGGACATTTTATTAATTTAATTATAATTATAATTACAATTAATTAGTATTAAATACCAATTATTTACAAATAAGATTCAATATCTCATATCGATCTTTATTTATTAAATATCTCATATTTAATCATAAAGTTTCTTCAACTTTATAATCAAGTCTAATTTAATTAAAATACTTTTCTCTCTTCAACTCGTTTTTTGTGTGTAACTTATTAGATTCCCAAATATGTTAGTAACAGATATAAATTATAACCCTAAATTATATTTAGGATTAGATAAATTAAACTCTTTTAGTTTATCTTCAATTTTCTAATTAAACAATCTATATCCATAGACTAAGATTGGCATCTAACAATACATCATAACCACCTAAATATTTAGGAATGTCATAGTAGTTTTGACTAACTTTTCATGCATAATTTTCATATATAACTAAATCTTGTTATCATACAATGTTTTGATTATACATATAGCATAAAATTGATGTTTACTCTATTTGAATCAAATTTTATTAAATATCCACTATTAGTAATTAATTCAACTAATGATATGTGAAGACTATTTTCAAAGCGCCATTACACCTTGGCCAAAGACTTTTTGAATCAATACTAATTAAGAATAATAAAACATTCCCTTAATTACTTTAGAGTGATGAATCATATATTGATCATTTAGTTATCTCCATATAGTTCATATTATATCTAATGATTATTGATTGAGCTATCCTTTACTAAAGCAAGTTATAAGTAGTATCAAAACATAGCAATCTATATACAAGATAACTTTAAAGATCTCAAGTCAAAGTATCACTTATACAATCATCACAATGAGAATTTCCATAGACATATAAGTGATGTTCTAAATGGATTTCTCATATAAGGTCGGTTAATGAACTTGTTCTCTAATAAAGATCCACATAGTTATCTTTATACTTTAGTCTATAAGATCAACTACTCTTTTATAAGGAAAAATTAACATGTGTTAGTATTTTTACATTTTATTAATGTTCAGTTTTAATAAAACAATGACTAAAATAATTTAGGGATAATAAACAAATGCAATATGAATCTCATAATTATAATCTCATCATAATTTTATTTGCAATGGATATTTATCTTGTGGACTTTTATCATTTTCATTTTAATATGTATAAGATAATAAATTCCTTTAAATTATTATGTTACTAGACTATAACCAACCAATTAGTTGTAGGGTATAAACCAACAATCTCCTACTTGTATTCAGCCAATCATTTATCTTAAATAATATCTCCATATGATAATTATGCTACTGCTAGGGCGGTGGTTTGGTGAGAGAATTCTATAAGATTCTTTATAATGTGCTCTTGCTTAATTCTTACAACTCTCATCTCAATTATTATGATTATTAAGAAAAATTGCCTAAATACATACTTGGACCTTTCATGAGACCCTAGCTCATTTTGCATGCCCAATAACTTTAATCTTTTACAATGCATTATAGTCTGAACAATGCAAGGAACCATTCTAAGTTCATTAAAGAACTTATGATCCAAATAATCATTTTTACTAAATAAAAAATATTATGGCCTAATTAGAAATTATTACTATATTGGAACCTTTTCAATCTCAAATAATATTGTTCTAAATAAAATATATCAAGACTTACTTGCAAAGTTAATATCCATATAACATTAAACTCAACAATTAACTCATACATACAATAATGGACATTTTAATACAACAATTATCAAATATTATCTATGTATTTTGACTAGAATAGGTAAATAACTTCTGTTTCCATCTCTATATATCTAATCCTTATACTTAAGTTATTACCTTTTTATATCCAATAAGAGTCATTCTTGGACAATTATATTTTCAACAATTGAAAGTACAAATTGTTGTTCTCTTTGAACAATGTGTCTCTACATACTCGCACTAAAGAGGATAACTCTACTCTCATTAGCTTTCTTGTAGATATGATAAATTCACAATCACATCCAAAATAAACTATATGAGTTTATCATGAAAGTGAATATTTCAACATCTTGTAGCCTTTTAGCTATACATTTAATGTATCAAGAAAGGTACTAGTTCCAAGTGGACATATTATCATGAGATTTGAAATTTTCAAATTTCATCTTCCCACTACGTATATTGAGAACCATTCTATTGTAAGTATACATTGAAACAAACAATTTGTTCAATAGGTCTGTAAGATTATATCCATCGTTTTGAATATCTCATAACCTTTTCTTATCCAAATTAATTCTAAACTTAGTGGATAATATATGCTTCAACTAAGCTTCAAATCCCTAAATCATTAACTTTGACTCAGACTTAGCATTTCCTATCTAATATGAAATGTTGGTAAGTGGTTTAATTGGAACTACTAAAGGAAAGTTATAGTACTAGGCATAGCTATGGAGGAAATAAATATTAAATTCAATAAAATGATTAAGACATAAATCATAATAAAGTGTTAATCTTAATTCGTATCATATTTTGAAAATTGATCATTTTTGTCATATCCATTGAATAATTTTTAAAATTGACTCATCTCAACCATCTTAGTCACACAAGTGTCCAACTTCTAACAATATCCATAAAATTTGTTGAGAGAACTCTACAACTATTGCAGAGAGAATTAAGTAAAAAGTGCTAGCTCCCTTAGAGCATAAGCCTATTTATAATATGTTTTGGACATTAAAATAATTTAATTGAAATTAAATTCTAATTTCAATTAAACTTTAATTAGAATTACAAATAACTCATTAAATACCAATTATGTTCAAATAAGATCCAATATCTCATATTGAATCATAAATTTTCTTAGATTTTATAATCAAGTCTAACTTGATTAGAACATTTTTCTCTTCAACCTATTTTTGTATGTGACTCATTAGGTTTCTAAATATGTTAATGGATATAAATTATAACATTAAATTATATTTAAAATTAGATCAATTATACTAATTTATCTTTAATTATAATTATATTTAGAATTAGATAAATTATACTCTTTAATTTATCTTTAATTATCTAATTAAACATTTATATCTAAAGATTAAGATTGGCTTACAGCAATACATGACAATCACCCAAATATAAGAACATTATAGTTATTTTGAGTAATTTTTCCGTGCATTTTTTTCATATAATTAAATTATTTCATCATATAATGTTTTGATTAGACATAAAGTATGAAATTAATATTTACTATATTTAAGTCTAATTACATTACTTCTTCACCATTAGTAATTGATTCAATTAATGACATTTGAAAACTATTTTCAAAATGTCATTGTACCTTGGTCAAGGATTTTCCTAATCAATACTAATTTAAAACAACGAAACATTCTACTTAACACTTTATCCTAGACTAGTACATGTCATAAGTAGTATCAAAATATAGCAATTTCTATACAAGATAACTTTGGAGATCTCAAGTCAAAGGATCACTTATACAATCATCACAATAAAAATTTTCATGTACATACAAGTAATGTTTCAAATAGATTTATCATATAGAGTTAGTTTAGTAAACTTGTTCTCTAATAAATATCCTCACATTTACTTAAGTATCATCTTATTTTAGTCTATAAGATCAACTACTTTCTTTATAAGAAAAAATATAACGTATGCTAATCCATTTATGTTTTTTTAATGTTCAATCTTAATAAAACAATAGTTATGAACAATTTAAGGATAATACATAAATACAATATGAATATCTTAATAATTTTATTTGTAATGTATATTTATCTCATAGTATAAAACACTACAAGAAAAGAAAGAATTAGCGACAAAATTTACCGACGGATTTTGTACATATTCCGTCGATAAGCTTATTTAGCGACGGAATTTATTCACAAAAAAAGGCGTCGAAGATATGGCCATTACTAAATTTAACGACGGATATTTTTCGTTGATAAATTTATCGACGGAATTACCGACGGTAAAATTTCCGTTAATTAAATTTACGCTTTTTTATTCATCGGTAAATTTTTACGTCGAAAATTAGCAACGAATTTGTAATTCAAATCGTGATTAGCGACGAATTTTTTCGTCTGTAAATCCAATATATTTACCAACGAATTTTTTCCGTCGATAAATTTGCTTGAAAATTATTTTTTAAATTTACTCATAAACTGCTTAGTTTCTCTAGAAGCCACCATGAAGAAAACTTCATTATTTCAAGTAAAAGAATTAAAATATTAAAATTAATACTAAAAGCAGAATCGAAAATAAAGAATCAAATTATTTTTTCAAATAACAAACATTTCATCAAACACCTTACATGCATCAGAAATTTATTTTAACATCACAACTAAAACCACGTCTTGTCCCTTCTATCACTAACATTTATACCTTAAAGTTGTTTTCCAATAATAAAATACACAAATAAACGAAATTAATAAATACCAAAATTAACTTTCATCTAATATATGGAAAAAAACATGACAGTAGTTGCAAAAATACCTCTACCGAAGGACACGATGACAATAGTCGGAGAAAACAACATCGTCGAGCAGAAAATGAGTCCACAACAGAGAAATAGGCTCCAAGAAAACCGAAGAGAATATGTAGGAAGAAGGAAGAAAAAGAAAGGAAAAAAAAGATAGAAGTGGGAAGGAGATGTCGGGTGAGTTTATATTTAAAAAGAATTTACCGACGAAAATTTCCGTTGATAAATTCAAAAAAAAATTATACCGCCAATAATTCCCTTCTTTTTACTGACGGAAAGAAAATTTTCGTCGCTAAATTAATTTACCAATGGAATTTACCTACGGAATTTTCCGTAGGTAAATTCAAAAAAATTTATTCCGCCAAAAATTTCCTCCATTTTTAGCGACGAAACGTATACCGTCGCTAATTTTGCCGTCATGAATTCCCTCCAAATTTAACTACGAGTATTAGTATCATCGCTAAATTACTCAATTTTAGCGACGAAAATATGCATTCCGTCGCTAAGTTTCAACGGTATATTTTCCGTCGGTAATAAATTACCGACGGCTATATTGTTCCGTCACTAATGTCTGTCACTAATTTTGTCGCGACAAATTTCCTCCAAATTTAGCGACGAATATTAATCTCGTCGCTTAAATCATTTCGATTTTAGCGACGGAAAGCATATTTCGTCGCTAATTGTCTTAAAAATGTTTAATTCGCTAATTTACATTTTTCTTATAGTGAAATAAAAAATGCGTTAAAATTATTATATCATTAGCTTACGACCAATCGGTTGATTGTGGAGTATAAACCAATAGAGTTTGGATCAATTCACGAGAGAGATAAGTACATTCTCCTATGGTTTAGCTATAGTTTTGTTACTTTTACGTTATCAATGATTTGAATCAGGATCATATTAAATGAACTCTAATTAAAAGGTACGATAAGATGATTTGAATTAGTAAATAAAAGATACTTTATATGATAAGATTATAAGCTTTAAATATTTAAAAAGAACTTTGCTGACAGTCAGTCAAGAAATTATGTAAATCATTAATTAAATTATATTAGTAAATTATTTTAAATTTTGTTATTTAAATAGCCTTTCAGTGACTCAGATGTTTGATGATCTAAAACGTTATCAATAACCACCCTTTTTAAACTATAATTAACATAAAGATTACCCCATATAAACTTTTTATAATTTCTTATATTTGAAAAGCCTTTTTCTTAAATTGGAAATTTTATTTCAATAATTTGTAAAGGAAATTTGTAAAAACATGAGTTATGATACTGAATTTTTGTATTAAATTGTACCCGAAATTTTGGTTTATACAAAATAATACATAAATAAAAATTAAAATAGCAAAATATATTGACTCAAAATTATAAATTAGAAAAAGTTAGAGAACTAAATTAAAATAAGATATTTTATATTTAAATAATTTAAAAATAACCGATAATTATTGAATCTAAAAATTAAAATATTTTATGTTAAATTTTTTAATCAAAACTGATCTTTTAAATTTTAAATTTTTGTGATTTTATTGTATAAACATCTAACAGCGACTCCATGGCCCAATGGATAAGGCGCTGGTCTACGGAACCAGAGATTCTGGGTTCGATCCCCAGTGGAGTCGATCATCCTAGGTTTTTTTATCACGGTTCTCAACTTTGTTTCAAGTAAAGCAACAGCATCTCCAGACACAAAACATTGGTTTCACATTGAACGCTTAGCAGTTAATGCATAAAGATGAAGATAATGTCACATTAATGTTGGTATTAGAGACAGAATTCATGACTGGACAGTCTTGTGACATGCCTCGTTGATGGGTACCGGAGGATCTGACATTGATCCGTCAAGAATCATTTTGGCTACTACCTGGTTTGCGGCTTCAGAGTAATGCACGCTATCCCAACTTATGTAGATTCTGGGGTTGTGGCATGGCTTCTTACCAACTTCCGTTCCATTCACCATTTCCTTCTGCCAACAATGAACACCATTGTCTCTATAGTATCCACAACAGTACTCGAGGGGATCATCAAACCTGCAGAGCCAACAACTCAGAGGGAATATAGTAGTCAAGTGGCAGCCCCAGGAGTGAAGGATACAAACTCAATTACATCATACTCGTTCTTCTTACCCTAATTCTTTTGCTTCAGAGAATAGCGAGTACCTAGCTATGTAGATGTCGGTATAAGTAAAGAAAGCATCAGGGAACTGACTCCTGAGCTGGAGTACCCTTTCCTTAAGCTGCCTGTTGAATTCTTGTGCAACCTCATTCTGGGATTTCACGCAGCCATTTGTGTCTTTATCTGTAGGCTTTGGAGGATAATATAAATGAACAAAAGGTAAGCAACCAATGGGACCAGTGTTGTGTATCCAAAATGTTCTTGCTCCAAGTTGGTATAGTTTCTGAAGTAATAAACCACAATTATAGACGTCAGCGTAGCCTAATTTCAAAAGATCTTCCCTGATAAGCAAACACAAATACATCAACCCAACATTCTCCATAGGCATTTTAGTTTTGCATATTCCTCGTGGACTATGCTTGCAATATCTAGAGACTTGGAAATGAAACAACCGGACAACAAAATGTAAGTTGAGAGAATTTTTCAGATGAAAAACATAGTAGCATACTGCTTTATGTGTCATATTCACATTAATCTATCAACTATCTGCAATTTTCTTATTTTAATCCCATTTGCAGCTTATTTGTTAGAGTATTACCTCATAGATCTACTGTGTTAGTTTCAGTATCTGGAGAAAACCTTGGAAACAAAACAACAGGAGTAAACTGCAGTTGAAAGTGTTTCCCAGAGAACCAAAAACCGTGAAGTTAGAAATGTATACTAATATACTGCTTTAAATATCATAAATTCAGTTGGTTCTACTCTTCACACTTTTCTTACTTTGCTCTCAATCTGCGGCTTGTAAAGGCCATTGCTCTGTCTTTTTCCTTTTTTTCTTCCAAACTGTCTGACTCAGAGTTCATAAATGAATTGTTCGTTAACTGGTAATGGTGGTCGTTTGTGCATAAATTGCAAACAATTAATTGGTTCCCTTAGAATAGAGAAAAGAACCAGCACAGAAGGGCACTTTACCTCCACTGCTTGTGCAAAATGATGAATGATACTGGGTATGGATGCCAATACTTGCTCCTGTGTCATAGACTCAAAAGCAGAATGAAGATCATTCTGTCCCATATCCAGGGTGTATAAAGCTCTGGAGAAATCCTCTGGCCGTGGGAGATTACTCATAACATAAGAGCTTCTACCTGAAAAATAAAAATCCAGTAATAGTAACTCAACGCATCTTGGAAATTGCAAAAGCTAGATAACAATAGAAGCACCATTTAAGCATCCCACAGTGAAAGCACTCAAGGCCAAAGCCCCATTACCCATCTCCTATACTCAAAAGAACAATACCATGTGGCGATTCCAACCTTGGCCGTATAGCTCGATGGTGCGTTCCTTGAATTGTTCAAATTGCAGCACCTGTATTTCAAGAGAAATGGGATTATAACCTCCCACAAATATCCTTGTGTCCAGGGGCTGTATCGTTGACCCTCCTACAGCAAAATTTGCTCCATGCCTAAAATTTGTCCCAATGGAGTCTAAATACGCACTCAAATGTGGCAATCCCAACTTCTCAGCTGCACAAAATTACCAGAGAAACTTATGAAACCCTCCAAACAATCTGGTGGCCAAGCAAACACTTGATTATGACAAACCTATAAAATCAACAATGACCCGTCCATCGCAATAAGGCCCCGATTGTTTTCCAAAGAAAGAATGGCCGTTAGGGTAAGGAATTCGTTGAAACGCAGCTGAGCGGCCACCAGTGTCAGAATTTGAATCTCCAAAGTTGAATACGGCAGGGAACTTACAAGCATTAGAGGAACCAATATTCCTTCTTTGTCCAGTTGCAATGAAGACTGAGTACGCAACTGCTAAAGGAACTATGACCGCAGTTGCTTTGAACGCGAGTTTCAGATCCCAGAGATTTCTGGGTCTTAACCAGTTCATTAGGATATAAAGGATTTATATTAAACAGGTGGAGGTCGTTTCATGTACATCAACTTCGTCGCAATTAATCATGATTTGAACTGACCTCAGTTGAAAGATGACAAAAGTTCAGATCCAGCAAGAAAGGAAAAAGACGATAACAAGGTATTTGTGACTTCATATACTTTTTTTTTTTTTTTTTGAAAATGTGACTTCATATACTATTGACCAACGCCGGTAACCTTTTTTTTTTGTTTTGGGAAATTAAGGAAAAAATCAATTTAAAAGCAAAATTACCAAAGTACTTAAATTTCACGAATTAGAGATTAAAGTGAGTTGGTAAATGATTTTTTTTAACTTAAGTGAGATCGCAGGTTTAAATTTTTCAAATGTATATAACCGTTTAATTTAAGATTAAAATTTTATCTCTCGTAAGGGACTTATCTAATTCGATTAAGAATTAGTATAAATATGTATGACTTAAAAATATCTTCCCATAATTAGAATCTTCTTAATCGTAAGACATCTCATTGAAAAAAAAACAACAAAGAGAGTGAGATTCTTTAATCAAAAGGCATAACTAGGCTGTGTATAAACTATAATGCCGAAGTTATTACCATCCACCAAGTTGGTCTGCTTTCCTATTTCTATCGTCAGCTTGAAATAGAGAGAACGAAGGCCACTTAAAAAAGTGAATCCAAATGTGAAGGAGCTTGCAGGACATAGAAATCAACAAAGTCTTTGTAGACATTGAGGTCGGTTGTGGTCTGAAATAGTCTTTTTCTCTACTGGGCACATGCCAACTCTTAACCTAACTCACTTTAGCTGTCAACAGATATACTTGTCCGAGCATGTGCCTCTGTGTCTTTGAACTACTAAGTTTTAGAAGATGATGTTCTAGCGTGGATGCTGTCACCTCCGTTTGGAACAGACACGTCCTAGTACTTGGGATGGTCCAGGAAGTAGTATTTAGGAAGCCAACCTATGCAGGAGCACTATGAAGCAAGTTGCTAGTTAGCTATGTCTGTGTGTCTTCTGCAAGTTGGTAGATTCGTTTGAAGATTGAAGTCAAATCCCTGCTACGGAGCTCCTTCCTTGTTAGACCTTAAGAGACGGCTTAAAGGACAATGGACCTCCTGTGGTAGCTTAGACTTGGAAAGAATTGTTTAAAAAATAAAAATGATATACTCGTGCTCATTTGAGAGTGAGTCTATTCCACAGCTTCAATTCATTTTTACAGTGTATGGTTCAAACATAGAGGTGTCGACTTCAATCTATGGTCCACTTAAAAGTCGTCACGAGAATCTTTTGATCTATATTTACAAAGGAAAAGGTCAAGGGCCTGATGATCAGGGTCAATTGCAAGTCCTTCAAAAGAAAACAGCGTAAAGAAAATATTTAGCCACCAAAGGAATTGTCTTTCACCAATCGGGAGAGAGGAGAATACATCAAATCAAACGCAATCGAACCTGGGAAAGAAAAACGCAGCACTGCATAAATCCAACTTAGTGGTCACATGCACAACAAAATCCAACTGTATAAAGATAAGCTAAGGACAGAAGAAACATGCGAGTTCCATAGCGTTCAATAAATTCCGAGTCCTACCCAACAGTACTGGCTCCCTGCCCCAAAACAGACGAAAATCTGGTTAAAAATTGCAATTTTACATAGTTTGAAGTATCAATAGATCAATGCAATGGTTCCAGTGCCAGTGTTCAAGAATTCTTTACTCCATTTCCAGAGCAAAAACAAGAGAACAAAGATAAAATTAAGAAGGTATTATTTGATTCCGATTGTCAAAAGCTGATGACATAACTTGATTCTACTCCATCAAAGCTCTTCACCATCTCGTCCTTGTTCCTGGCCTGCAAAACATTTAGAAACGTTTGTTATAGACCACATCCCTTGCTCAATGTAGGCATCTTAGAAAAGAAAATTCCATATGCAAGTGACATGATACAAAGTTATGGCCAGGTAGGAGCATCCTTTTTTAGAAACCAAGTGACGACAACCAAACTGCATTACACCCTGACGTTACATGTATCTCAAAATGGCAACTATCATACAAGAACCTGTAGCATCCACATGAAGATGAACCAACAAGCAGCTGGATCAGAAAAACCCGTTTCATCAAAATCCTTTGTATTCATATGGTGGAAAAGACAATTTAGGGTCAACTTATAACTGTTCTTGCTTTGCAACATGAAACTGAATGCATATGCTAGAGTTCCTAGTAACAGTAGCAGGAAAAAGGATAACACTGGATTCAACAGAAAAGTTATGCACAAGAAATGAGAGAGAGCAACTGCTAAGAAAGATTATATACCTGTCGAAGTCTCTGCCACCTAGAAATACTCTTCCCCTGCCACCTTGGTGTGATCTTCTCTCATCACCAGGCCTTGACCAACTATCGTGCAGCCCACGTGATCTCGGCCTATCTGTGGACTCTATGCTTCTAGAATCATCAAATGATCCAGATTGTGAATGTGGTCTCTCAGGAAAAACTACAGACCTTCCTGCTCCAGAACCTGGCCTATCAACAGCTTTCTGCCCAAACCGCACCTTGTCATCCAGATCACGAATCAACTTTTCCAGTTCCCTTTCTCTATGAGATAATAATTCTTGTATACTAGGTTCTTCTACACCAGACTCTTGAAGATATCCCCTATTTGTTGTTGTTGTAACTTCCTTCTGAAGCTCCTTTTTTAAAGTCTCTATTTCTTCTTTCAATGATCTTTCCTCATCCGTTTCAGGTCTGAAACAATTATCTATCAGATAGTACCAATTCTAGTAGTAGTGAAGCACAAGAGAACCCTATGTCAAACATGAATGTAGCAAGAAGGTGTAAAGTGAAAAGCAGTAGAAGACAGACAATGAGCATGTGCACGATGGCAGTTACATATCTAATGCATAGTTTCTCATCTTTATACTTTTCCACTTCTGGGGACTGGTTTTGAGTACTTGAGTCAAAGCTTAGGGGCCAATATAATGAATCCAATTCATATAAGTACAAAGATCAATCTGCAATAGAGAACTGCATAAATACATTCTAGATTCAGAAGTATGTCCATGGTATACTTACAAGTACGAATCACTACTATAACATCTACAATACTACGGGTCCAAATACAAATTGATTTAAAAACAAACAGCAATAAATCTCTAAATCAATGAGCAGAAGCATGCTCACTTAACGTTTTTACACTTAGTCTATTGGAACAATTTTGAATCAAATTCACCAGTTGTTTACAGTGAATACACTCTTAAACATGACTAGAAAATAATTCATTCACAAAAGTTATGAAGCACAAGAAATTAGAAAAGAAAGATGTATCAATTTTTTTCTATGAAAGCAATGTTCGAATGATTTTTAAGCTTAGTGAACAATGATTAGTCAAACTATATCAATGATATTCAAACACAAAGAATGCCATGCATAAATTGGGATGACAATAGGCTATTTGGGGAAGAATAAAAAAAGATAAACCCAGCAGATGTAGACAATTGATCCAATCTCAAAACAGTTTGGATGTCAGCCTCCTGTTCAGCCAACTTTAGTTTTAGTTTATCACAGCAACCAATTTCAAGCATACCTGAAATTCATTTCACTTCTTCAACCATTGAATTCTTTGTTAGAACCCAAAACCCCTAATAACAGACAATTCAGACATGGAAAACTTGATCACAGTCAATAAGATCACTATTTTCCTGTCTGTTGATCACAATATTCAATGGTGTTGTATAACTGTTATGACTTGTGAGGTACAGCTCCTGATGCCATTCCAATAAAGCACCAAGAATTATATAAGTTCACCATTTCAATAGGATGATCTATACGTAAATGTCAATTTCAAGTCGTCAAATTTCAAGAATGATAAACATGGCCACCAACATACAAATGTTCTTCAGTAGCCGCAGTCCAAATTCACTATAAGGTAGAACAAAGTTACGGTAGCTAGATTAACGGAGTTTATCCAATAGATCAAGATTCTAAATCATCACCACAAATCCAAATGCTATATATATTATGATCATTTTCACGTCAAAACATGGAATACAAGTCCTATACCAGCAAAAAGCTTTGAGGTTAATGAAACCATCCACAGAAAAGAAGAAAACAGCTTGAGATATAAAACGTTAAAAACTATTCAAAGCATCGCATCCATAAATCATAAAAAGATAATGAAAAATGTATGGACATTCTCAAAACATCATTTCCACAATCCTACGCAATAATCTTACGAAATACGGACCTGTCAACCCCACGGTGCTCCAATTCAAGATCAATCTTCCGCCAATCTTTGCCTCTTTCTTGCAACAACACCTCCCTAGGCTTAGCATCCCCAAAAGGATTAACCTTTGGCCTCGGTTTTGCCCCCAAGCTCTCCAACCCCTGTTGCATGCCTTGTCCCTCGGACCTTGTGGATTGTGCACTCGAAGGCCTACTCGATTGTGCACTCGAAGGCCTACTTGATTGTGAACTAGTTTTCTTCGCATCCATTTCCATTTCCATCTTCTTCCAATCTAATCCTTTCTCTGCCAAAACCTCTTCTCTAGGCCTCGCTGCCCCAAACGGGTTTGGCCTATTTGCTTTCGCCAAATCATTCCCTCCAAAATCTCCTTTCGGCGGATCCAAGGACAATTTGGGCCTCTCGCGTTCTTGTTCACGAATTCCTCCCCTCGTCCACCGATCCTGTTCAGACCCCGAATCACGAAAACCCGACCCGAACGTGGAAGATCGAGTAGGGATCGATTTCTTCCCAGCTGCCCAATTATCAACGTCATCGGCCCTCGAACCGCCTCCAAGAGACACATAACGGGGTTGCCGGTTCGACTCGAACGATGGAATTGTCCTTTTCGCCACTGCCCAATTATCAACCTCATCGGCTCTCGAAGGTTGATCAAAATCAGAAACCCTAGGAGGCGGGCCCCTCCGCTCATCCTCAAACCCTCCGTACTGCCTCCGACCGCCGCCCCATGACCCGTCCGAACCATCCCTCTCCCGCCCCCCGGGCGATGGACCGCTACGGTTATAATACGAGAAACCGCGTCCGTACTGCATTTCCTCCGGAGACCGCTCCTTGGGGCCAGTAGGGAGGCGGAGCATCTCCTCAGGTGTTAACCCCTTGGACTCAACCTGACGCCCACCGCCTCCGAGGCCTCCGGAGGCTGAGTGGAACTCGTTGAGAGACATTTTCTTCTTCTTAGGCTTGGCGGTCGCCGCCTCCCTCAAGCTGGGAAAACCCTGGGATGACTCCGTCGACGGCCCTCTGGCCTCGGCGGCCTCCCGTTCCTCGGACTCCTCGCGCTCGGCCTCGGCGGCCCATGACCCGATTCCGCCCCACGGTTTGGACGTCATTTGGTGAAATCCGAAAGGGCTCTCAAAGATCTGACAATTAAATTAAATATCAACAAGAAAAGAAAATGAAAGAGCTCTTTTTGATTTATTTCAGTTTTTGAGGTTTGCTTTAAATAGGTGACTTAGAGGAGAGAGAGAGGAGCGGGTGGGTGGGTAACTGAGGTGGGGATCCGATTAGGGAGCCGGAGCTCCGATAAAGTGCGAAGAAGAAAAGGCGAGAAAAAGAGCGACTACAACGGTTGTGCAATTTTCCGGTTTTTGTCATTTTTTCACTTTTATTTTTAAATATTTATGAGCCAGAATTAGAAATTTAAATTTTTAAGATTTCATCACGCGCTGGCTGTCACACTGTTTCGTTCTAGTGGGATCAAGTTGTAGGCGGTGGTTTGGTGGATGTAGAAAAAAGATCACGTTCTGGCCTCGCAGAATTTGAGATCTTGGAAATCTGCTCAGGCCTATGAATACATAGTGTCCACGCATCAAAAGCCCATAGACTTGATATGAGCCCACTTTTGGACGGTCAGGATTCTTTCGGGGGAATCTGCACTTTTGTCCCTTCTGGGTGCGCGTGCTGTCCGTTCATTTACCTATTTTTTAGGGCTTTCTTAAAATTACAAAACAAGCCTCAACCCCAGGTTGCATCTGCTGTCGTCAAATCCATGGCTTTTGGCAATTAAATATTATCTGTCCCCAGGAACTGGAAATCACATTCCACGACTCTTTTTAGCAATGTTTAAAAATTCGGATTGGTCATCGATAGCTTTCCTGATTATCGGTCTAATCGGTTCAATTATCAATTAAATCGGTATGATGTAATAATTATATTTAATTATATATAATATTTAAATAATATTTAAAAAAATTAAAAAATGTTGGATCAATCGATCCTCTTGATTAATTAACCGATTTTAATTGATTCAAATGGATCGATTTATAGTCGATTTTAAAAGATAAATCGAATCAATCACCGATCGATCAAATTTCGAACCAATCGATCGGCCACCAAATCAATTTAAAACACAACTTTTTAGCATCATTTGTCCATTTTTTAATAAGAAGTTTTTGAAAAATTATATAAATCCAAATTTATCATTATTAAGGATCAAGCATTGTCAACTTTAAAATCAAATCGTATGGATTTAGATCGATAATTTGAGACCGTTGACTAAGAAAACAATGATAGCTAAGGAACTAGAAGGTGGAAGACAATGATAAACTGGTTGAGATTCATCTCTATGATTCACTAGGACTAGTAAGGTTTACATTGCATGGCAAAGACACATTGCAAGTGGACAAATTCATGAAATAACAGAACCTGCAGTGAGGAACGCGCCCCAATAGGCAAATTACATTTGATAAGACTGTTAAAAAAAAAACTCCAGTCTTCTAGGCAGAATCCATTTACTGAATGTCCTTCGAATACAAAAAGCTGACATGGCTTGAAAGTTCAACAAATTTATGATTTGGTCCCAAATTGGTTGCCAAGACAGCGAAGATTCAATAAGTTTCTGAATAGTACTAAGAACACTGTTAATCACATGACTTTGTCATCCATCACGATCCTCTTTCTTGGCCTGCAAAATCCAAGTCAGAGAATCTGAATACTCTCAAATATGTAAAGACAGATGCTTTCCAATTTGAGGAAACAAACCTTACGTATCTCGCCAGGAGAACTAGCTGACATCCAATACTTGCAAGTGGCCGAAAAGCCAAGACTTGAATACCCAGCTTTAAAGGCTGAAACGAAATATTTCTCACCAGGGAATCATGAAATACTTCCAAGAGTTACATCTGGCTCATGAAGATGAATGCAGTTCAGAAGTCATCATGAATGTCTATTTGACAGGGCTTAAATTCGAAATCAATTCACAGTTTGCACTTTGTGAGATTGTTGATATTAAAAATAGTTTAGAAAGCATAAATCTGACAATGGTTGTAGATAATATTATAGGAGAGCCTCACTTTTGTAAGCTGAAGCAGGGGTGTTCCCAGAAGAAAACTGATATAAGTGAATAATATTAGTTCTGCAATGTGTCACTTGTTAACTGAAAAGCCAATACCATAATCACCAGACTCATTTGCAGCGAACTTTGTTAACATCTTTATCATGAACATGGAGTTAAATTAGCAACAAGAAGAAGTATCTAATCCCAGCAAAATATAAACAACATTTATCACTACATCCACAATGATCGGCCATAAATTGCCATTAAAAATGGAAAGGAACTTATACCAATTTATATAGCAGCTTCAATTAGTCCGATTCATCTGCCAGTGGGAGCATGGCATTTCAACTACTAACATCCCATTTTAGTTCATTAACTTTCATATTCAGAACACTATAGTAGGAACCCAGATTGCATAGTGATAAATCTTACATGAGTTAAGCCATCGGTTAACCGAAAAGGACCTAAATGGGGAGAAGGGAAGTAAATACCTTTACAAACACAGTATCGTATTGCTCGCATAAATAAAAAGGTCAAGCGCTTATGGCCTTGACAAGTTGGCGTCCAACTCTTGCTGTCGGGATTGCTGTATATATCGCCCCCCAGAATCAAACATGGAATCCAAGACAAAAGAATTTTTTAACTTGGTCTAACACAAGTTCAAACCTATTAACTCCATCTACTAAACATTCACAAACAGCAACACATACTCCACTATTTGGATATTATAAATACCTGAACCTGAGTGTCGTTCAAACTCCCGTCATCACCTAAACCATCGACGATCAGAGGAATCAACTGCCCCTCGGGCGATCGTCCGATTTGCTCCGCCACCAAACTCTCAGTCCTCTTCTGCATACTAATCAATATATTATGCCATGTGTTCACTCTTGATTGGACCCTACCGTGCATCCCCACATTAACCGCCTCTAGCTCCTCCGCCTGCACCGCCATAACCTCCTCCGCCGTAGCACCGTCGAGCAGCCAAATCAGACACGACAGAAACCCTTTCGTAATCTCTGAGTCACTGTCCGCTCTAAACCTCATTCTTCCATTTTCATCCATTTTCACCTCCACCCACACCTGAGTGGTGCACCCGACAACTCGGTTCTCAGGCAAACAAGTCGATTCGTCAAAGGGCGGCAGCCGAGCCGCGTAATCCAAGAGCCGTTTCACGCGGTCTATCGGCTCGGTTAGCGACTTGAATTCCACAACAAGGCGTCGAAGCCTAACGGATACAGGATCTTGGGCGGCAGAGCAGGAAAAACTGGCTGTGGCCACCGGTGTCTCAGTCTTCGCAAAACTAGGAACGGACAAGTTTGACGTTTTAGTATCCGATTTTAAATCAGGGTTTGTATTACAAGTTGAAATCATCGGTTGGGTTCGTTTAAGGTGAGTGAAAGTGCGACTTGGTGGTCTTAAGAGAAGAAAAGGCAGAGTCTTGAGAGCTGCAGAATTCATGTTTGGACACCGAGAAAATGAAGGAAAGTTTGAGGAAGAAAGGAAATGAATAGACTCAAGAAATGGTTAAGTTAGTTAAGCTTTGAGCAAGTAAAAAGGGCAGAGATCCTTAAACTGCGCACCAAATCTGTGTCTGACGCTTAGATCTTGTGCTGCATTTGTGTTGGGTACATATATAGAGCACAGAAATTTCTAGCCAGTTGAGAAGGCGCCAAAGTCTGGCAATAGTCTCCTTAATTGGATATCTGTCCGTCAAATTCTAAAGAAATTTCTTTCAGATGCTTGTTTTAAAAGACCACGAAATATTTTATTTATTAAATAATAAATTCTTAACAAGTTCAAGCTTTTCTTGTTATAAAAAGGAAAATAGAATTTTCTGTCTAATTTTATGGTGTCTTATTATGTTCCGTGAATTTCAATCATTCATTTATACGAGACTCGTGTTTATTTATGCGGGACTTATACGGAACCTATATAAATAAATGGCTGAAATTTATAGGATATAATAAGACATTATAAAATTACACAGGATATCTGAACTCATAAAAAGGTTGGAATTGATGCAAGTAACGATTAAATACGGATTTTAAATAATTTTAGAGTTTCTTTTATCCTTTTTAATTAAAATTTTAATTGATTGAGTTTTAAGTTCATAAATATATTTACTTAATGTATGTCAAATAGTATAATTAAATTTGATTTTAAACATTGAAATAAAATATTTTAAAATAAGAAAAGTGTTAAAATTTGAGAAATATTTAATAAAAATACCTTTAAAATACACAAATCTCAAATTTTAAAATAATTATTTGTATATTAATTTATGTTCTACTTAATTTAATATTATTAATGGTAATAAAAGTATAATTATATAACTATGAATAAATAAATAAATAAATGATAACACAAAAATAGAAACGGAACACTCGGCACCTTAGCTACAATTACTTGGAGGACTGAAATTCCGAGGAAGTTAGCAATAAGAAGCAGACAACGAATTATTCAAGGCCAAAGACTTTGATGGCAAGAGGAAAAGAGACAGAGATGGGAGAATTCAACAAATGCCAAAGACAAATTTTGTTTTGCATCTTCCATTCTCTGCTCCTGTTGCAAGGCCATATTGAACCTTTATGATCCCTGCTTTTAATGGCCTTCATTTCATGGTCAGTGATCAAATAAGACTAAAAAAGATGCATAAGAGGACAATGACTAATCCTATTCCCTCCTGCCGATTGGTGAGACTGAGACTCAAGAATAAAGAGAAAAGTCTAATTCTTTTACTTGGCGTAACAGACTAACAGTATTAACTTGCCTTTACCAAGCTGCTTGCAAGAATTGTTGTTTGACTGGCAACTAGTCTGCTGATCGATACGTGCGCGCAGGTTTCAGTTTTGAAGTTCAAAATCCTCTGTCTAATTTTACCATATCTGATTGTATTTAGTAAATTTCAGTTATTTATTTATATTGATTCCGCGTGAATCTTGTATAAATAAATACAGATCCTGCATAAATAAATGGCTGAGATTTACTAGACATAATAAGACACCATAAAAATTAGACAGAGAATTTTGTGTCCCAATTTTGTGTTTTGCAAAAAAAAATGTTTAATTTTATTATAATCATAAATATATCACGAATAATAGTTCAAAATATTATAAAAGTACCTTTGTGCATTAAAAATGTTATAGATAATTATCTAAAATATTATAAAAATATGTTATCGCTAATGATTCAATTTATGTAAAATATTATTTAAATTAGTGCAAAGCACAAGGCATCAAGCTAGTAAAGTTATGTCAAAATGGGTTCAGGATTGGGATTTGGTGGTGCTTGATTTCTAGTCATCATTCAGTTCACTACCTTTTCTTGTTATACAATGTATCTTCTCTACTTGTAGCGTTCATTAGTGCAGCAAAAACTTCGTTATAAAATATTACCAGAAGATTTTTTGTTCCTTTCGTAATTTATATTAAAAGAAGAGTCAATGAACCTTGCCCTTATGATTCATTACTTGATGCATTAACCTGACCTGTTAATTCAAGTTCAGTGGACAGGTGAAGTGAAACCAAATCGTTATTTGAATGTGCTCTAGGTAGAACTTTGAATGTAGTTAGTACCCCGCAATCTTTAAGAATCTTGTATGAAATGTCTATAAACATTATTAAACAAAGAAGTGAGACTTGTTAACAATGTCTAGCATAAAATTGTTTACAGTTTGCAGAGTAGGCAGAAGAATATAACAAAGTCCCCATTAAATGGAGCTTTAGCCAATTTATGCAAAACATATGACTTGGGAACATCAACTGAAATATCTTCGAAGTAGTTATGGTCGACATTGATGCTCTTGCAACTCTCTGTAAAAATTTCAAAATCCCAGAAATCTATCAGTTCGAGTAGATATAGTAAAATGTCAGCGTAGTCTGCGTCTTGGACCACTTGATGGAAAGTCGTCAGACCCAGCAGACGTAGTAATCAGTTCCATAATCCTGTGATTCATGGAAATCATACCTGAGCTTGGCAACGATTAACTTGATGGGATTGTTGGAAAAAGGGATCCTGGAAGCAAAAGCAATTAATTAATTTACAGTCATCACAGGCGTTTACTGTGTTGAAGTAATGTACAGAAGGATTCTGCGGTTGCTTTCGCGTCTAACCTTTTTGTTTAATTTAATGGAGAGATGCTTGCCATCGGCTCCATTATTATTGGCAAATCCACCAATACCAGCCATGTTCTTGGTAAAAACTATAAACAAAGACTGGAAAGGGGAAGCATATTCTTAGAGGCATAAGCAAGTACTTGGAAGATTCCTGGGAGTTGGTGGAGAAATGGATGTCTTAACATGTAAAAATACTTTGCTCCCAAAAGATGGAATTGTCTACTCTAAGTGCCACTACACTCCAGCCGACAAAATTGTGAAGGTGATAAATTACGATTTAATCTGACTTAAGTTATTAATAAGGTGGTTATTTTTTTTCGGTGCGTATAAGGAACCACTATATTGGATGAACTCTCACGCTGTTACTATCGAGACTCGAACAAGAGACCTTTGCTTTTTAACTTCCTTACTAATAATCATTTGAGTACTTTGTTTTTGTTGAACGAAAATGAATGTTGGCATCATGCATGACACGAATTCCCAATTTCATACTGTAGTTGACCTAAGCGTCTAAGTCATTCCTCCCTTCTCTTCTCGGTCAGCAAATATGCAATGCCAATGATGAACTTTTTTCAGTTCCTCAAATGCTGCAACTAAGAATATACGATTTAATGCTAAAAAGTGAAAAGAAAGAGATACCAGTGACGTAGGTATGTTCATCAATGCATTGACGAGTTGCTACCACGAGAAGCAAACATTGCATCGTTCTTTTTAGGGTGTCTCTGCCTCCAAGCAATTCACCCAAAAGATCACTCTCAGCCAATGTTCTGAAATTCAGACCGATCATCGAATTGGTGGTTTCTTTGATTCTGATTCGATGGGTTCAACTACTTATTCTTGGTCGACAGGTGTAATAATTATCTGATAATTATATTTAATTATATATAATATTAAAATATTTTAAAAATTAAAAAAATAAAAAAATAAAAAATAAAAAATTATCGAACCGGTCCAACCGGACCGGTCCGACCGGTCAATTGGACCGGTTTTGACCGGTTCACACCGGTCCAATTGGAGACCGGTTTTGGAGCATGGACCGGACCGGACCACCGACCGGTCACCGATCGGACCGGCCGGTCCGGTCCGGGTTTCAAAACCCTGCTCTCAGCCAATGAATACCATATCGTTATTAGAATTGGATTTGATGTTAGTAAGGCATGGCATTGGGATAAATACCAATTAATGACTAGGACCATTTTGTATAATTTTTAAAAATTATAAAATAAATTCTAAACTTTTTAAAATTGTAAAATAATTTTTCATTAGTTTAAGAAAAATATCTTCTCTTTAATTTTTTTTAATTTTAATACAAATTATAACAACAATTTTAAACAAAACAATAGTAGATCCGGCAATAAAGCTAGGGCTTGAGTTTGGGCTCGGGTTCGGGTTCGGATTTGGGCTAGCCTGACTTGAAGTAAATAGGTAAGTCAAAATGAGATACGAACTCTATTTTTTGAAAATTTAATAATAAAACAATTTTGTGTTTACATTTTTATTTTAAAAAATATAATTTGGGCTAGGCTCTCTCGAGCCCGGCTGGACCTCGGCTAGGTCCACCCGCTGTACAAAATTAAGGTTCATTGTACAGCAACACGTGTCCCACATGTTACTGCATCTCCTGTACACTACACGTTTAGAGTTGATTATTTTAGTATTGTTCCATAATTCTCAATACTCTTGCTTGGTCGGCACGCTGTTAACTGCGTCTCGAATCAATTTTTCGACGCTCCGCGATCTCTTTGCTGATCTATGGCAGCCTCAGGCTGGTGTTGCCATCACTGATTTGGGTGCCCGCCGGTACCTATTTCGTTTTTTTCACACGGTGGACATTGATAACGTTTTGAAACGGTGCCCATGGGATTTCAACCGCCACTTGCTTGTGCTACACCGGCTACGACAGGGTGACGTGCTGCTACAAGTTCCATTAGTTTATGCGGAGTTTTGGGTCCAGATTCATGGTCTCCAGTCTGGCTTAATGAGCGAGACACTTGCTAGACAGTTTGGTCATTTCATCGGTGAGTTCGTCGAGTATGATATGTCACTTTTCGGGCGGAGCTATTGTTCGTATATGCGTATACGTGTGCGTCTGGATGTTCGGGTTCCTCTTAAACGTCGTAAGAAAATAACAATATCTCCCACTTGTTCCTTCTATGCCCGTTTCCAGTATGAGAAACTGCCTCTTTTCTGTTTTCTCTGTGGTTTGCTTGGTCATGGGGAAAGCTTTTGCCCCGAGCGTGTTTGTAAACCGGATATTCAAGCACCATTTGGGTGGGATAATTCGCTTCGTGCAGTCACTGGTAGGCAACGGCCACCTCCGAGTCGTTGGTTGTGTCACGATGATGGAACTCCACTACCTGGTAGCGTTCTTTCAGTACCGGGTGAGTCTTCGAATATGGGATCTGACATGGATGTTGGAATCGACGAGGAATGACCCTTGAGTACTGAGGATGAATTGAAAAGGCGACGGAGTGTTACTGTATCGGCTACAGCCGTTTCTAATGTTGATTCGACTGGAGCCTCTGGACATGGTGTCCAACCTACTTCTTTATTGGCGGGTGCTCAAGAGCGACCCGACCAGTCGCCATGAAAATTATGAGCTGGAACTGTCAGGGCCTCGGTAACCCTAAGACAGTTCAAGCACTTGACGATTTGGTTCGTCAACATAGGCCGGATATTGTTTTTCTTATTGAAACTTTGGTTGCTAGTGACTATATTGAGCAATTGCGTGTGAAGTTACGGTTTGCTGTTGGTGTTGGTGTTAATTGAGTTGGCAGAAGTGGTGGGTTGGCTGTTTTCTGTCGAGATTCTCGTACCGTTGAGGTGGTACGACCTTCGCAGAATTCGATTGATGTACAGATTACTATGGAGGATGGGTTTGCGTGGTTTCTTACATGTTTCTATGGTTTCCCTGAGCGGTATCGACGATCTGATTCATGGACTATGCTTAGTAATTTGAATCGAGGTGCCCACGTTCCGTGGCTTGTTATTGGTGATTTCAATGACTTAGTGTCTACGTCAGAAAAGATTGGTGGTGCTGCTCATCCACATTATTTGTTTGAGGGGTTTCGACAAGCTTTGCAGGATTGCGATTAGCAAGACGTTGAGTGGCTGGGTTATTCGTACACTTGGGAGTGGCGTAGAGGCACTCCTTCTTGGGTTCGCAAAAAACTAGATCGCGCTGTTGCTAATTCGGCATGGTTTGATCACTTTACTACTGCCGTAATTAAAGCTGGTGTGGCACCAGTATCCGATCATTCGCCTATCCTATTATCTACTGATGCTGCTGTGCTCTTATGGAATCAACGTCGGTTTCGGTTTGAGAACTCATGGTTGAGGCAGGCTGAGTTGTTTGCGATAGTGGAGGTTGCATGGGAACATCCGGGTGATATTATGTCTAAGAAAGTCTTTTTGTGTCGCGTATTAGAGCGGTGGGGACGTGATTATGACCGTGCTCTTGTTCTGGAGAAGAGACGATTAAAACCCCGATTGGAAAATATACGGTCTATTAATAGCAATGCCTACAACACCGTGCAAGCAGAGTTGGCTCAATTATTAGACCTTGAGTGCCTCAAATGGAAACAACGGGCCAAAGAGTTTTGGTTGGCTAAGGGTGACACGAATTCAAAATTTTTTCATCTTTCGGCTTCTACTAGGAAGCGTCATAATACAATTTCTGAGCTTGATGATGGTAGTGGCATCTTGGTGCGATCAAAGGCGGGTCTCCAAACAATTATAAGGGACTATTTTGAGCAGCTTTACACGGCTGATGTAACCGATTATTCCGCAGTCACTAACTTGCTCCACAGCCGTGTTTCTATGGCTGACAATGCAGCGCTACTTTTACCGTTTACTGAGCCGGAATTTCGCAAAGCCGTGTTTTCTATGCACCCGGATAAGGCATCGGGACCTAGTGGACTTAATACAGCGTTTTTTAAAAAATTTTGGCCTCTAATAGGCTCCGATGTTGTAGCTGCTGGTAATCACTGGTTGGCGGATGGTCACTTTCCTCCGACTTTAACTGATACTGTCATTGTTCTTGTGCCAAAGGTGGATCATCCTACATTGGTAAAGGACTTACGGCCTATCTCTTTATGTAATGTCTTGTATAAAATTGTTGCTAAGATCCTTGCGAATAGGTTAAAGAGACTGTTGCCTCGTATTGTTTCTGAGTCCCAATCAGCTTTCATTAAAGGTCGTCTTATTACAGATAATATTTTGGTGGCTTTTGAAATAATTCATTATATGAAGCGTAGGACTGGTCGTGCAGGCGGAGATGTAGCTCTCAAAATTGATATCAGCAAGGCTTACGATCGGATTGATTGGGGTTATCTTGAGAGTGTTCTGTTTGCTTTGGGTTTCGATTCTCGGTGGATTTCATTAGTTATGATGTGTGTCCGCAATGTCAGCTACTCAGTTACTGTCAATGGTGATGAGGTGGGGCCGATTATATCCTCGAGGGGTCTACGGCAGGGCGATCCTTTGTCCCAGTATTTATATGTTTTGTGCGCGCAGGGGTTGTTTGCCTTATTGATTGATGCTGAGCGTCGACGTGTTATCACGGGGGTCTCTATTTGTTGGAATAGTCCTTCAGTCTCTCACTTGCTCTTCGCCGATGATTCCTTCCTTTTTTTCAAGGCCACTGAGCAGCAGTGTCATGTCATCCGTGACATACTTCATACTTATGAGCGAGCGAGCTTCGGGCCAAGTTGTGAATCTTCGAAAATCTGGTATTTTCTATAGCTCCAATGTGTTCGAGGTTCAGAAGGTAATTCTTTCGAATATTCTTGATGTTCATACCCCTCTTGATCATAGTCGGTATTTGGGATTGCCGTCCTTAGTTGGTAGCACTAAAAAGTCTATCTTTGCTTTTCTGCGTGATAAAACGTGACAGCGTATTCAGAATTGGCGAAATAAGTGTTTATCTCGTGCAGGGAAGAAAATTTTAATAAAGGCAGTTGCTCAAGCTATCCCTGCTTATTGCATGGGTGTCTTCCTTTTACCCATTTCAGTCTGTGATGAGCTGCAGCGGATGATGAACTCTTTTTGGTGGGGTACCAAAGCCGATGGTTCTCATAAGGTCCATTGGTTACGTTGGGATAGACTGTGTGAGAAGAAGCAGGATGGTGGACTTGGGTTTCGTAATCTGAGGTGTTTTAACCTCGCTATGCTTGCGAAGCAAGGCTGGAGGTTGATGCAGTCTTCGCAAACACTCCTTTATCGTCTTTTCCGAGCTAAATATTTTCCCAATGGGAACTTCCTGAGTGCCAAGTTGGGATACAATCCGAGCTTTACATGGCGAGGTATTTTTTAGGCCAGAACCGTTCTTGAAGCTGGTATTCGGTGGAGGGTTGGTACTGGGGACAATGTCAAAGTTTGGTGTGACGCTTGGCTCCCACGAGATCATCGTTTCAAGGTTGAATGTGCTTCGGATTCGATTGCTTCCGATTTACGTGTGGCGGAGTTAATCGATCATGCCTCTAAGCAGTGAGATGTTGATAAGGTACATGCTCTTTTATCCTCTGATGACGCATGTGCCGTTCTCTCGATTCCCCTTGCTTCTTTGGCTTCTGATAAGGTGATTTGGCATTTTGATAAAAGGGGAGTGTATATTGTGAAATCTGGTTATTATTTAGCATCTTATTTGAATCGAACACCTGAAATTCATACTGAGGTTGACTAGAAGCTGGTCTGGAGTTTGCGTGTTCCCCCGAAAGTGCGAGAATTTGCTTGGCGTGCTTTACGCAATCTTTTGCCGACTAAGCATCGATTACATCAGAGGGGTATGAATGTTGCTCCTTTGTGTAGCTGTTTTACTTCCATTGAGGACCTTGACCATGTTCTTTTGCAGTGCCATACGACATTAGATTTATGGCGGCATTGGGGACGTGCAGGTCCTGCGGTTGCCTTGCCGTTCCAGGATTGCTTTGTTGCGCTTTGCCAAGCGGCCGATAAGTCCATAGTCGAGGAGTTTGTCATGTTGTGTTGGCGTTTATGGTGGGTTCAGAATGAAGTTGTTTGGAGTGGACGGAGTGTCCCGGCTGGTGTAATTTTGCAGCATGCTTTGGGGTTCTGGCATGAGTGGATTGAGGTGCAGCAACGTCGGACAGTGCAACTTCCTTTGTCCTCTGTCTCAACCAATGTTTTGAAACCCGGACTGGTCATCGAACCGGTGGTCTTACTGGTTACCGGTTTGACCGGTTCGATCGGTTCAACTACCGGTCGAACCGGTGTGACGTAATAATTATGCAATGATTATATTTAATTACATATAATATTAAAAATATTTAAAAAATAAAAAAATTGTCGAATCGGTCCAACCAGACCGGTCCGACCGGTCAAAACCGGTCAATTGACCGATTTTGACCGGTTCACACCGGGTCAATTGAAGACCGATTTTGGGACCTAAATCGGACCGGACCACCGACCGGTCACCGGTCGAACCGGCCGGTCCGATCCGGGTTTCAAAACCATGGTCTCAACTGCCACAGCTAGTTCGAACACCGTTATTGGATGGCGATTTTACTCTAATGCAGCAATTTTCGAAGCTGCTGGGCGAGTGGGTATCCGAGCTGTGACGTGTGCTGATGATGGTAGTTTTATACATGCTTTCACGACGTCCCGACCAGGTTATTTCTCTCCTCGAGTTGCTGAGGCTTTAGCATTGAGAGTGGCACTGGAGCAAGTTTCGATTCGATGCAGTGACCGTGGGACTGTGTTTGTCGATGCCCAGAATGTGGTAACATCACTCTATAATAGTGAACTCGATTGGTCCAAATTTGGTTCGATTATTTATGATTGCCAGTTGCTTTTAGCACAACGGCCAGATATTCAGGTTAAGTGGCTAAGTCGTCAGTCTAATGTCTTAGCCCATCGTTTAGCTCGTAATTCTCTTTCGTTTTTTTCTAATATGTTTACCACCTCTCCTCCATTATATATTTCGGACTTTTATTAGCTTAATGCATTTGGTGGTTTTCCCTCCAAAAAAAAAAAAAAAACTCTTGCATTATCCTGATATCCTCGAATCTCCCAATAAAAATCTTCGTTGAGAATTCCAAATTACTGTTTTTCGTTTGAATGAAGAAGCAGTCGCGAGCCAATGCGGAGAGGAGAGGCGGTAGCACTGAGAAGTAACTGCGAGACATCAACAAAGAAGCAACGGCGAGCAAGAAGCACGCAGAAGCAGCATGTCCCGTCAAAGAAGCAGACGGAGTGATGGACGAAGAAGGGCGCACGACAGCAAAAGAGAGGAAGGTAACACTCAAAAATAAAATGAGGTTTGGTCTGCGTTTGAGTGAGGACGACAGGTAGGTGTTTGAGATATAGATTAGGGTTTTTCTTTAAAATATTTATTAAATATGCATTTTAAGAATAAGGATGGACTCTCCATGTATTCTTTATTTGCTTACATGTCATAAAGGTTAAAGCATCGTATTTGACATAATCTCTTTTATTTCTTTTGGATGGTAATAAGTAATTTTTATTCCAAACATTTGGATTATTGACATAACAAATATTTTAAAATTAGACTAAAAATTAATTGATGAAATAAGATATTTAAAATTTAAAATTTCATCAAATTAGTAAAGAATTTAAAATAAAATTATCATTATTTATCGAAAAGTTAAAATTTAATTGAAGAAATTTATTGTTAAATAAATAAAGATAAAATTGAATAGTTAATTAATAAATAGGTGATTTTTAATAATAATATTTATTAATATAAAACGATTTGAAATTTTACTTATTCAAAATTTGTGTGATTTCGATATTTCAATCATTAAGAGTTACTCTAGGGATAAGAAAATAAGCCTAACTAGTAAGATGATAGAAGTTTGAATTTAAGTTTAATTTATTAATTTTGACTTTAAGAGCATGTATATTATTTATGATTATTCGTTTTCCTGGATTTCCTTAAACCTACTCTCACTTTTTTTCAGGCCTTGTAGTTGAGGCCAGAGCTTTACCTGTGATTTTTCCTGTCAATTGCTTATCTTTCTACGTTTTGTCACCATGTAAACACTCTTTTACTAATCACAATTTTCGCTCATACAAAGTGATACAAGAGATGATAAAGATATATGATTACTCATAAAGCCTACTATTAAATTTTATACTAATTCTTGTTTCTCCAATCTAGTATGCTTTAAGTTATCCTTATTAGTGTTGATCAACAAAGAATTAAAGGCGTCTTTTTATTTTTTATATAAAAACTATAGTTTAGTTTGTCAAACACTTGACCCAAAATACTAGTTGACAAAGATGTATCACCATAAAACTTATGTATGTAGGAGCTTATAGGCTATAAAATAGGACTTGACTTACGTTTTGGAAGCTTATGTTGGTATAACAGTGTATTTACGACAAAACCGCCACTTGCTGATGCTCTTCTTTATCTTGTTGAGGAGGGGAAAACGCCAAGTAGGTGACTTGGAGTTGGAGGTTATCAATAACCAATATCTGCACTAATCGTATGATGCCGACTTACCGTTCGTGCTGCTTTCTTTCCCTTTTTTCATGGAGATGAAGGGAATATAGGACTATTTTATAGGGCAGAGGCAGTACTTGTAAGTGCATAAACATCTAAAGATCTAAGATTTATGGCGCAATTTGAGTCATTTTCTCTTGATTTGATCAAAATGTTCAAATCTTGATAATGGTAAATATGGATATGGAGTGGTAATCATTTTTTCTTGATTTGATCAAAAAGTTCAAATCTTGACAATGGTAAACAACTAAACATTTATATGGAGTGGTATATCAAAGGTCGATATTTACATAGTCAATACGTTCCTCCGACAAAATATTGATTCTGACACGTGGTTACATCCAAAACATTGGAAAATTTCCCGACAACCCATAAAATAAATTTGAAGACACGAGAAATATCTATCCAGAACAGGGAAGTAATTATTGGTTCCCACCCAGAGTAGATTATCTTAGGACACGAGAGTAGCTCTGTCTGAATGACTTGTTAAAGAGTCAAGGGAGTAGTTTTGAAGAGTATATATAACGAGTATTATCCTTTCAGTGCTCAGAAAGTAGAAACCATGAAGGTTCAACATTTGAGCTCTCTGTTGTTCTTGTTGTCATCCTTTTGGATTTACAGGTACATCCCTCTCTGCTGTCCTTGATCTCATCTGTTTTCTGGTTTTGGGAAGAAAGAGGATTCTTCTGTGTTAGATTTATGATTTCTGATTAGAGATGCTTGTTCACTTCACATCTCCATCTGAGTTTATATGGAATGTCGTAACGATGTTTGATATTCGATTGTCCTCATAAAGAAGCCATTTTGTAGAGGAAGATGCGATTTACATACATATGTCTGATTGATTCCGTGCATTTTGTCGGCAAACGCTTCTGTTCCCACAAGTTCAACTTTGTTTAACTGTTCCGTGAATCAAATGGTTTCAGGGTGACACCTGAGCGTGCTAGCCTCCCACCAAGAGGATGGAATTCTTACGATTCCTATTCTTGGGTCATTTCTGAAGAAGAATTCCTCCAAAACGCGGAAATTGTTTCCAAGCGTCTACTTAGTTTCGGATATGAGGTATGAGCATCAGCATTAAAGTTTAAGCACCGTTGAGGTTTGTTGGAAAAAAACGTTCATTGGTTTCTGCTATTTCTCTATGTGCAATTGTATACAGTATGTTGTGGTAGATTTCCTTTGGTATAGGAGAAAGGTGCCTGGTGCGTACACGGATTCTCTTGGATTTGATGTCATTGATGAATGGGGGAGAATGATCCCTGATCCAGGTAGATGGCCATCTTCACGTGGAGGAAAGGGATTCACGGAAGTGGCCAGGAAAGTGCACGATATGGGTTTGAAATTTGGAATCCATGTTATGAGAGGAATAAGCACACAAGCTTACAATGCAAACACCCGTATCTTCGATACTACAACGGTATTTCTCCCTTACCTTATACATAATTAGTTTTCTACTTGTTTCTCCTTTCATTACTGTTATGCTAGAATTCCAAAAATGTCAGCTTACAGAAGTGATCCGTTAGTACTGAAGAATTACTACTTTAAGAAACTTTCTTCTTTTCACTTCTTGTTAGGGCGGCACTTACCACGAATCCGGACGTGTATGGAGGGCAACAGATATAGGGATCAAGGAAAGGGCTTGTGCATGGATGCCACATGGCTTCATGAGTGTAAACACCAAACTAGGAGCAGGAAGAGCCTTCTTGAGGTCACTCTATCAACAGTATGCGGAGTGGGGTGTTGATTTTGGTAATTGACACTTAAGTTAGGCCTATCTAACCGTATAATGTTAAAGATTGGAAATTTTCACATTTTTTTTAGAGAATGCTTTCAAGAGTTCTGCCGTATAATATTTTCCATCGACTCTTTTCAGTAGCAGCAAATTTTTCATGAATAGAACAATACTGCACTACTATCCATGTAATTCAAGGAATGCATATTGTTCTAGTGAAAGGATGTTGCAGGAATTTTAAACCTTGCAGATACGCTGAGCCCATGATCCTATGGGTATTCAATCTTGAATCCTTAAACTTTGTCAAGCTTGATTTTGAACTGATTACAATTACCTTGAGTCCCCATGTAGATTCACTTGCTAACTGCAGCTTGTCATCAAAGATGATTATAGCAGCCAACTATCGGATTGAAGTAGAAGTTTTAGACTCGCAAACTTACTGAACTAGAGAGTTATTTAGAGGAACCGAAGCTTTATTTATTACTCAATAACTTTTTATTTTATGTGTACTTTTAGTTTTATCTAGGAGCTTGTTTGCCTATGGTTCAGGCATGCTTAGGATGGAAAACTTGAGATAGTACATGTTTTGGTTTTAGACATGAAAATCAAACTTGTTTCTCTCTGATTGTAAGTTAAGTTAATATTCTTAATGACTTCATTTGGATTTCCTGACTTTTCATTGTTTTTTGTTTTTTTTTCCTCATCATTTTATCAGTTAAGCATGATTGTGTATTTGGTGATGACTTGGACTTAGATGAGATAACAACCGTGTCAGAGGTATGCGACATATTCTGAGAGATTAACAATGTCGCAATCTGATTCTCCTCACGACAGCTGATAAAAGAATGACTCTTGCCAGGTTCTGCAAAAGCTTGATCATCCTATTCTGTATTCTCTATCTCCTGGAACCAGTGTGACCCCAAGTATGGCCAAGGATGTTTGTGGACTGGTCAACATGTACAGGATAACGGGGGATGACTGGGATACATGGCGAGATGTTGCAGGTCACTTTGATGTTACTAGGTGAGGTAATATGTTTTCAATGCAGAGTAAAGGCATAAACATAGGAATTTGATCTTTCTCATTATCTCTTTGGCTTCATTCTTATTCTTCTTCTTTCACTTCTTTAGCCTTCTTGATGAATTATGTGTTCTGCTTTAGGGATTTCTCGACTGCCAATATGATTGGTGCCAAGGGCTTACAAGGGAAGTCGTGGCCTGATTTAGACATGCTTCCTTTAGGATGGCTTAGTGATGCAGGTGATATAAATTTCTGCTGCTGTCACTTTCTTTTCACGTGTATTATTGATTAATTGTTGCAGGTGTGTGCTTTTCATTTTAAACTACTAAAAAGAAATGAAGTATGTTTTTGCCGTCTGACCTTGGACTTATAATCTAGTGCTGCATTCATAACTGCAAAGTATATATGTGTTATAGGTTCTAATGAAGGTCCACACAGATCTTCTAACCTTACTCCAGAGGAGAAACAAACTCAAGTATGTATAACTCTATACTTGGATTTAGTTTTGCTAGTGCATAGCAACTATTTTATCATTGCTATGGATCTCCGTTTGCAGATGACTTTGTGGGCAATGGCGAGGTCTCCACTTTTTTTTGGAGGAGATGCCAGAAAACTTGATGATGCCACCTATAATTTGATTACTAACCCCACGCTGCTGGAAATAAATTATTTTAGCTCAAAAAACAAGGAGGCAAGTTAAGCTTTGTTGATATATATGTTGCCCTCTGGAATATAATTAGTAATGTATTATTGGCGAATTGCAGTTTCCTTATGTTACTGGCAGACTGAGACTGGCTTCAAGTCGCATTACCCCTCAAGCAAAAATATCTAGAAGACATCCAATTGATGCATATGTTTTGGGTCGTAGAAGCTGCAAAGATCCCAAAGTAAATGGTTGGTTGGTTGAGGCTCTTGACCAAGATGTTGAGCAGGTCTGCTGGAAAAAGAACTTGAAAGGCCGTGAACCTATATGCCTATATAAGAGAAAGAATCTCTTTGCTCTGTAATCAGACTGAACCTTTCCTTAATTAAACTATTCTAAGTGAGATATCACTAATGCTTCCATATATATGATTCTTTGGATGGCAATTTAGTGATGAGCAGGTGATCTATAAGCAAGAAAAGCTCAATTTATTTGCGAGTGATGGGTTGGAATTCTGCTTGGATGCTTCTCCCAGAACTAAGAAAACTGCTAGAGGATTGAAGGGCAGTTCATTCTCACCTTGCCGTTGGGATGCCAACCAGGTAATTCTAAGAATGAGCTTTTAAACTTTTGCTGGAGAAGGAAACGCGGAAAATGTTATTCCCATGCAAATCATTTGGAAACAATAGAAAACATTAAATGCAAGTCAAAGAAATACGGTTAGTTATTTGTGACTGATAGTGCCCATGGGAATTCATTGCTTCATAGAATCCCGATCCGTCTGTTACTGTTTCAATATTGTTTACCATGACCTTTTATTTGGTGAATCTTATATGTCTTCCTCGTATAAGTTAGATTTGAGTGGAAGATACTTAAACAATGAATTCATACCCTTGACAGATGTGGAAGTTGACCAATGATGGAGCCCTCATCAGCAACTATTCTGGTCTCTGTGCTGTTGTAAATTCAGTTGAAGGTAATGTGTTTAAAGCTGAAATCTGCACACTTTTGAGCCCATGATTCATATCATCTCAAAGTGTTAAAAATTGCAGCTAATGATGGCGTTGGCGGCATCCGTTCTTGGATTGCTAGAGGAAGAAGAGGTTTGATTTCTTCAAAACTTGATGAAGTTGGCTTCAAGCCTAGATTATTTCGCTTCCCTTTACTGTCATTTAAATTAGCGTGATAAACCATTCTTAGAAGAATGAGTGATGACTTGTGACTTTGTTTTTTCATCCGTTTAGAGGAAATCCAGAAAAGCATGCTCATAATTTGAAAGATACCTTCCCCCCCTCTCTGTCTTTTTCATCCTTTTAGAGGGAATCCAGAAAAGCATGCTCATAATTTGAAAGATACCCTCCCCCCCTTTCTGTCTCTTGCTCAGTCAAGCATACAGATCAAGGTCAAACAGCATTAACTTGTATTCTTGTTCTCAGTGTAACTATTAACAATGTATTTATTAATTTACTCAGGAGAGGTATATTTGGCCTTTTTCAACCTGAACCAAGAAATGACATTGATATCTACAAGAGTGTCGGATGTGGTCAAGGATCTTGGAGGGGGAAACTTGAATGCAGCTTCATGCAAAGGGAAAGAAATCTGGAGTGGGAGAGACGTAAGAACGGAAGGTGATTCAATATCAATGGAGGTGAAGAGCCATGGATGTGCACTCTTTGTTCTTGACTGTGCTTAGTCTTACTCAGCCTGAGTTGTGACAATAAACAAAGATACTTTTTATATTCCTAGACGGTCTTTGTAATCATCATTAGAACCTTGATGTTTGGAATTTAAGAATCCAGCACCGAATGCCTGGTGGCCAAAACGTACTTCCGCTCCTCTTACGTAGTTTCAACATGGGATAGATCTGGTCGCTAATGCTTGCCTACCTATTTCTTGCATGGAATTAGTAAAGAGTGCACTTGAATAGAAGGTTACGACGATCATAAATTTGTCACCTGCATCACAAAGCCATCCTAAAGGGAAGCATATCTAAGTCAGGCCACGACTTCCCCAGTAAGCCATTAGCACCATCAATATTTAGCAGACACACACGTCCTTGAAGCAGAAGAACAAATAATTTATGTAGGGTGAAGAAGAAAGTCACTAAGAAAATTTGAGTATAACTTATTTATGGTTATGAAATGTTTTGCCTTAATTATAAATCAAGGATAAACAAGTTTGATTTGAAAGTCAATTCCCAAAAAAAGTTTGATTTGAAAGTGGCCTTGCTTCAAGAAAAGTGCAGTGGAATGGGACACTTTGGGTGGACACTCTTTTTCAGAGAGGAGCACAGAGTAACCATGTATTCAGACAAGAAATTGATTTTGACCCAAAAAGAAGTGCAAAAATTTATGATTAACGAAGGATGCCTTGCTTCCTTGCATATTCAAGAAAGTGACTAAAGAGAACAAGGAATCTACTCCCAGCTTAGGCAGTAAGTGGACAATGCCGAACCAGTAGAGACAGAAGATACGAAAGCTTTTATTGAACCTGACTAGTGGGAACTTATCATCCTTAGCTGTTTTGAAAGAACCATACAGATTCAGTAGCAATAGCCACAAAAATTGCAAAAAGCGTTACATTTTCAACTAGTAATCTACAAGACATTGACTTACAAATATCATCAGCCCCATATTGTATTTAACATAAGCCACTTACGTTGGTCTACTTTTGTAGATAAAACTGCAGCTCATCACACTAAAGAGAATATAGCAAATGATGACATTTCAAGTCCTGTAATCATGTGACAATGATCTCCAGCCAGCAAGCCGTTCATTACCTTTTAATGTGCACTGCGATCCTTAAGTTCATCCCTGTGTTAAAGCTGCGCTATTCAATTCTTCATCATTTTCATGCCAAATGTTCTAGATGTGATGACTCTCAGTCTTCCTGGAAATGCTGCTCAAAATATATTAGTAGTGAAAGAGTTACATGGTCAAGCTTTACACATGCAAGGAGTCAGGGGGTTTTCCCAGAGGTCATAGTTAGGGAAGGTCGCTTCTGGCAGTCCAGTTCGAGTCCGGTGGGTGAAAATCACATCCTCAACAAAGGGAACCCAGCTCATGTATGGATCTCCCAGAGATTTAGACATCAGTCCCTTGTCTGGTTTGATGGATTTCTGACGGTGACCCATGTACCTTCGAGCACCAATAATTAATTTAGCAAAGTTGCCTCCATGAGTCATTACAAAAACATCAGACTTCAAGCAAACCAAGAAGTCGAGGGCTGCTAAACTCGTCACGTGCTTCCTGAAAGTACTCAACTCCTCATTGCTCGCTAACTCTTCTTTTGTCACCTGGTAACAAATCTTGTGATGAGCATGGGAAGGATAAGAAACATAATATCGGAAACTATACAAAACTGGAAGGTCTCTGCTTGTCTGCTCAATTTATATTTACGTATACATAAAAGTGGAAGCAGAACTCGAAAGCATTCAATTACCATTCCCTTGGAAACTGAGATTTTTTTTTTGATAACATCGAATTCAAAACGATACATGTAACTAAGACTTGGTCTTGGTATTTTTTTCCATAATAATTATTGTGAAGAAACTTTCACGGTACACCAAAGTTGCTTCCTTCCCAATCCTCTCATACTAGGAAAAGTTCATCCCAACACTCTTACCGCTCACAGAGCTCACATCAGATATGAACTGAACTGTCTCAAAAAATTCTGACCAACTTTAATTATTTATGATGATCTTTTTAAACAAGCGTAGGCTTATCAACAAATGTCTCTTCTATTATAAAGACCACCGGGTTGAGGCTTATCCAACCTAGCCATTGTTTACTTAAAACATAGGTCTCCACAAAGTTGTAAGATCATGCATGGGAACTGATGCCTGCCTCGTGTCGGAAGGTTAAGGAAGTTGATACACTATGTACGGATGGTATGAATTGCCTAAATAAGAATTTTTGAACGAGTAAATAGAGCTATTACTCACTGCATTAAAAAAAATTCACAAATAAAAAGATCCAAATGTATTTGAAAATCAAAATTACTATCTGCTCTAATAATGAATCATCAGTTTAACTGAATAACTATGAATAACTAAATGAATCATTGACAAGTTCTGTCTCTATGCAATCAACTACTCAAAATCGTGGTGCGATCCATATGATAAGGTTAAATTTCAATGATCAAATTAGGGTTGTTTAGTATAGAGAAATTATGCAAAATTGAGGTTCAAGATAAGAGAATAGATGAGAAAGAAAAGAGAGAGAGAGAGAAAGTAACAAATTGTTAGTGAATTGTCCAAAAAGTAGTTACACCCTCATACCAACAGCTATTATAACTATTAAGCCTCTATGAGTTTCATTCTATGACTTATTTTCCTTGATTACACAACAACGTACTATATACTAGAATGTCACAAGAAACACCATTATAAATTTACTCAATATGGTTTAAAGATGAAATTCATTAAGCTTCGGAAAGCAGTAGAAGCATTGCTAAAGCCAAAAGTTATATTCAAAAACTCATAATGCCCGTCATCAGTCTTGAAGGCATTCTTCTAAAGATTCTCATCGAACATGGAGATTTGATGATAACCAGCCCTTAAATCCAACTTGGAAAAGAATCTAACACCGCCCAATTTATCCATTAGCTCTTCTATCAAAGGAAATGGAAATATAACCCCAACAAAACAAGTGGTAAGAGAGCTGACACTGTCTTGGATGATTCCTGCTTCAACATATCATTGATCAACTCTTTTATTGTTCTCTTTTGGTCCTCGAAATACCTATAGGGCCTTACGTTAAATGCTTCAGCACCTTCCTTTAAGCCAATCCTATGATCATGGTGTATTCTTGGTGGTAAATCCACTAGTTCAACAAAAACATCTTCATTTTTTGCTGACAGATTATTAACAAGGTCCTGATTACTCATACTTTTTCTTTACTTACTTCCAACTCCTAACATTGATAACCACATTGAAGTGACTGTATCCATTGGATATCATACAAGTGCTTTAATAGCAAAAAGTTGTAGACAATATTCACATCCTTCAAGCTCTTCACTGTTTGCTTTTCCAACAGCAACTTTAACTCCACTCTCTAGGTCACCATGCAACTCAACTATTTCTCCTTTCCACGCAAAGATCATAGTGCCATTCTTATAGTTAAAAACTACATCATCTAATCCAGTTAAACTTTCTTCACCATATCACTTCTCCCAATCTTTATCACTAAAGCATCACCCCACTCACATTCTTATATTTCTTATATTCAATGATTATTAATCACCCAACTCACATTCTTATATTTGTTATTGCACTATAGCTTCATTCCTCCTCCAACAATAATCATAATTGACTCAATTTCCTCTAATAACCCCTCCTTAACCAGGCTTTGATTAACGAAATTATGGGTTCTACCCCCATCAATCAAAACATGGATCAATTTGTCCAAATTGAGCAACTGTGGTACCTGACATGACTTCATTGGAATAGTCAGTGGTTGCTCCCCCATTTCTTCTTCTCATTCAATCCTCTCATCCACTTCATCACTCTCATGCACCACATACATATAAAGTTGCTTCTTATATTTGTGTAATGGTGTAAACTTCTTCTTGTTAGGACCCTTAGTCATAGATCGAGTCACAGGACGATGTACAGAGTAATTTTGCAACTCTGTTATATCCCTGTTCTTGTTAGAATTCTTCTTTCTGCCTATTTTGGAAGAAGAAAAGAAATTCGGCTCTAAGGGAGACCGAAACCTTGGACCTCGTTAGAGAGAGCTCTAAACCTCTATTTTGATAAAATATGACTTGCCTCTTTATTCATAAAAATAGCCCTTATATAGGCGGTGTTCACATAGGAAAAGGAAATAAGAAAACCCTGACTAATATGATTTCCTAGAGTAATAAGGAAACTAATAATATGTTTCCAATAATAAACCTAAAACCTTTTAAGCCATTTAAATAAAACTTGCAACCTAATTAACGTAATTTGCGGCTGTATTTCTGGCCTATAAAAACGTCCACAACATTACCCCCCTCCTGTATAAAGAGCTTGTCCTCAAGCTCAAAGGAAGAAAATTGTTGCTGGAATAAAGTGATGTCTTCCCAAGTAGCATCTGATTATGGAAATCCGTCCCACTGCACCAATATTTCCTTGGTACCTCGATTCAAACGGCCACGAAGGACTTTAAGAGGAACACGTACAACCCGACCATCATCTATAGGAGGCAAGGAAGTAACAGAAGGTAGCGTGGTTCCTTTGAAGGCCTTCAGAAGGGAGACATGAAAAACTTTATGAAGACGGCTGGTAGGAGGCTAATCAAGCTCATAAGCAACCTTTCCAATGCGACGCAACACCAGAAATGGACCATAGAAATGAGGAGACAGCTTATTATAAATGTTCAACCGCATCAAAAGCTGTTTATAGGGATGCAAACGAAGCCAAACCCAATCTCCAGCTGTAAATTCCACATCACGATGCCCTTGATCATAGTAATCTTTCATTCTTTGCTGAGCTGACAGCAAACGCTCCCGAATCTCCTTCAATAGAGCATCCCGATTTAGTATAGCATTTTCAACTGCATCAACCTTTGTAAAGCCAGCAACATAGGAAAGCAAACGAGGTGGATCACGGCCATAAACCACTTTAAAAGGAGTGGTCTGAAGCGATGAGTGGAAGGAAGTGTTGTAACAAAAATCAGCCCATGGTATCCATTCAACCCATTTGTGAGGATGATCACCCACAAAACAGCGAAGATACACTTCCACAGTTTGATTCACGACCTTCGTTTGCCTATCAGTCTGTGGATGATAAGCAGACGAGAATTGCAACTTAGAGCCTTGAAGGCAAAATAATTATGTCTAAAAAGTGCTAGTGAAGACCACATCCTGATCACAAGTAATGGTCTCCGGAATTCCATGCAAACGGACAATCTGCTCAAAGACTTGAACCACTTGTACAGCTGTGTAAGGATGAGCTAAAGGAATGAAATGGGCATACTTCGAAAATCGATCCACCACGACGAACAAAACAGTTTTGCCACAAGATTTCGGTAACCCATCAATAAAATCCATAGAAACATCAGCCCAAACTTGTGTGGGTAGCTGAAGAGGTTGTAACAAGCCAGCAGGACTTAAATGCTCCGTTTTATTACGTTGACAAACAGGACAATCAGAAACATAAGTGGTGACATCAGATTTCATACCGATCCAATGGAAATCACTACGAAGCTGGTGTAAAGTCTTCTGAATTCCTTCATGAAAGCTATCATGGTAGGCAACCAAGATGGTGGCAATCCAAGCAGATTTTTGTGGCAAGTAAACCCGGTTTTTGAACAATAGCAACCCATCTAAAATCTTCCAATCCGAACCTAACTCCCCTTTGAGGACTTGATTCCGCAGCCCCTGTAGATCCTTGGAAGTGGACAAATCCGCTCGGATAAATTCAATCAACGAACTCCGGGGTCCATTGATGGCACACAAAATTGGTTCTTCTGAAAAACGACGCGACAATGCATCAGCCGCTTGATTAAGGGCTCTCGGCTTGTATTCAACTGAAAAATTATATCCCATAAGTTTACTCAAACAATGTTGTTGAGGCGGAGTAGATAGTTTCTGCTCTAACAAATATTTGAGACTATAATGGTCGGTACGGATAAGAAAAGAATGTCCCCATAAATAAGGACGCCAGTGTTGAACTATTTTAGCCAATCCAATTAACTCCCTCTCATATGCGGCCAACTTTAGGTGTCTTGTTGCTAATTGTCGGCTAAAGAACGCAACCGGATGCCCATCTTGTTGCAAAACTGCTCCAATGCCTCCTCCTGAAGCATCACATTCTACTACAAAACCTTTATCAAAATCTGGTAGCTGAAGAACAGGTGCACTAGATAAAGCTTGTTTAAGCTTATCAAATGCATGCAAAGCTACTTCACTCCACGTAAAAGAATTCTTCTTCAACCATAGTAGTTAATAGCGGATAGCGGCGCGGAGCGGCCGACCCCGAAAACGCTATAGCGGAATAGCGGATAGCGGAGCGGCCGCTATTTCTACACACACATATAAGCTTTCTACACACACTGTCACACATATATATATATATATAAGCTTCAACAGACGTTTAGCATGGAAAACAATTGAATACAATACACCAATAAGTTCAGAGACAGAGAGTAATCATCAACATCATAAGCTTTCTACAACTAAGCTTTCTAACAATAATCATCATCATCATCTCCGAGATCTGCCATCTCTTCTTCATTTTCACTTTCATCACTACTTTTGTAGACCTCTTCCTCTTCCTCTTCTTCAGTTTCTTCATTTCCATATTCTTCTTGTATAACTTCCTTTTCTTTTCCCTAGAGCTTGAAGGCCTAGAACTAGAAGCGAGTGCAGTTGTATTCTTTGATCTTGAGTGCCTCCTAGTGTAAGTTAAAGGCTCACCAAATTTCACTTGCACGGCAACAGCTCCCAAGTCAATGTATTATCATCATCAAACACGAAGTCATCTTCAAGACCTTCATCATCATCCGTTTCTCCTAACAACCACTCACTATCTTCATCAACATCCTTTAGGAGAATGGGATCTACCACATCACGACACTCAAAACGCTCCTTAAGAGCTTGGTTATATTTGATGAAAACCAAGTCTTGCAACCTTTGATGTTCAAGCTCGCTTCTCTTTTCGAATGAACATGCTCAAAGATACTCCAATTCCGCCACATCCCGATGAGCTACAAGTCAAACTCAACACCTTAATGGCAATGTTTTGCAAATGTGGAGTATGGACACCATAGTTCTTCCACCATTCAATGAGGAGCTAATGTAGCCCTTTGTCTTATTGTCGCTTTTAAACCAAAGAGGCCTCCACTCTTCTATATGTTGACAACTCATGAGAAGCCATGTCTACTTGCTCTTCATTTGTTGACAGCCTCTCAATGCATTTATACAACCCCTCCATCACTTCTGGATCATTTTCAATTCTTGGATTGCCATAGAAGAATTGAGGATTGAGATAATGACCGGCAGCATGCAATGGATGATGAAGTTGGCACTCCCATCTTCTATCAATTATCTCAAAAATCTCCTTATACTTAGCTTCATTTCCTTTGAATGCATTCTGAATAGTTTCTTTTGCCCTATCCATAGCCTCATAAATGTAACCCATTGCAGGTTTTTTCTCATTATCAACAAGCCTAAGAACTTTCACAAGGGGCCCCATAGCCTTAAGGCTATAAATAACATCATTCCAAAAGGAAGGCATAAGCACAGTGTCAGTCGCCCTTTTCCCCTTAGCTTCTTTAGCTGTTTTGGACTTCAACCACTCATCAGATGTGAACATCTTTCTAAGGTTGTTTTTCAGATTATGCAACCTTTGTAATGTTAAGAATGCTGTGGCAAATCTTGTCACTGCATGCCTAACCAATTCAGACTTATTTGTGTGCCTCCTCATAATATTCAAGGTTAATGAGTGGTTATAAATGAAGGAAACAAGATTAATTCCTCTTTGGATTGCCCTCTTGATCCTTGCAATCTTGCCAATATCTTCTAACATTAAATCAATACAATGGGCAGCACATAGAGTCCAAAACAAATGCGACCTCTTAGCTTGTAACAACTTACCGGCCAACACATAATTGCTTCCATTGTCACTGACTAGTTGCACAACCTTGTGCTCTCCAATCTCCTCAACAAAACTATCCAAGAGCTCAAATAATTTTTCCCCTGTCTTCATATAAGCAGATGCATCAACACTACTAACAAACATAGAACCAGTTGGACAATTTACCAAGAAATTTATCAAAGTTCTGTTCTTCTTATCTGTCCACGCATCAGACATAATTGAGCATCCATAGTTCTCTCTTTCCAGTTCATGAGGTTTCAGGAGTTCTTTGGTATACTCCAGCTCCTTTTTAAGAAGACCAACTCTACACTCATGATAGCTTGGAACCTTTAGGTGTGGCCCATAGTTTCCAATAGCTTCCACCATCAACTTGAAACTTTTTGAGCGTACAACATTAAAAGCAATTCCATTTCTGCAAAGGAACCGTTCTATGTATTGAACTGTTCTTGCTCTTGCCTCCTTGTCACAAGCATCATTTATGCTTGTTTGCCTCTTAGCCTTTCCTAATTTGATGGTTGCTTCTGGATTTTTACCATCAATAAATCCAAGGTCCCTTGACATTTTGGCTTTCTTAGCAATGGCGGGGGAGTCGATGATGCTCCACTTGAAGTCGCAAATGTCTTTCTATTTTAATACTAAAATTTCCGAACTTCGTCATCATCATCATCTCCTTCTTGAAGCTCAGTCAAGTATGCTTCTTTCTCAGCTTTCTTCTTTGTGCAGGCTGCTTTAAGTATCTCTTTCACTTCAGGAGGAGTCTTCAAACACTTATCAACGTCTCCCGTCACTCCCATTTGATGCCGCTTAGCTCGGGTAATACCCCCGTTGTTGGTTTTGCCACAAAAGTCACAAGTGACAGCCTTCTTATTGTTGATGTCTTTTAAACTATTCCACTGCCAAGCCATATCTAAATTTCTGCCAGTAGGCTTCACCAATCCACACGAAGAAACTATCGCAGACGCAGCAGAGACAGAGGCGGCAGACGACGGTACATCCCGTGGCTGAGAAGAAGATGACTCCATTGTGGGTGAGAGAGGAGTAGAAGAGAGACGGCGGTCGGCGGTCGGCGGCTGTCGATCGTGTGGTTCGGCGGAAGGTTTGATTTGTGAGGAGTAGAAGAGGAGAGACGAACGTGTTCGTTCGTGTGGATAGGAAATAAGAAAGTTAAGGTATTAAAAAATTAGAAATTCCATATTTACCCCCCCCCCCCCCAAAACAACCTTAAAGGTCAACTGGTGAGGGCTAAACCGGCAGAATGAATAGCGGCCGCTATATGCCGCGATCTGCCGCAAATCGCGGCCGCTATAGCGCCGCGTTTACCGCGACACGAAACCGCTCCGCTACAAGGTTTCTGTAGCGGAGCCGCTCCGCTCCGCTCCTCCGCGATAGCGCCGCTATCGCCCGCTATTAACTACTATGTCTTCAACATGCTAGTTAATGGGGCTGCCAATTGTCCATAATCTCGAACAAATTTTCTATAATAACCTGTGAGGCCTAAGAACCCACGTAAGGATGTTAGAGATTGTGGCTGGGGCCAATCAATAATAGCTTGCACCTTGCTAGTGTCCACTCCAACTCTTGATCCCGATATGATGTGGCCTAAATATGCCACTGAAGTTGCTCCAAAAGAACATTTGGAACGTTTCAAAAACAATTTATGTGCACGGAGTAACTCGAACACTTTCCTCACATTTTCTAAATGGCTATCCCAATCCTTGCTGTAAATCAAGATATCATCAAAGAAAACGAGAACAAATTGATGTAAAAAGTCATGGAATACCTCGTTCATTAGTACTTGGAAAGTAGACGGAGCATTGGTTAGCCCAAAGGGCATAACTAAAAACTCGAAATGTCCATGGTGAGTACGAAATGCTGTCTTTTCCACATCCTCCGAGTTCATTCTGACTTGATAATAACCCGACTTCAAATCCAACTTAGCAAAGAAGCAAGCTCCATGCAACTCATCCAGAAGTTCATCAACCACTGGTATAGGAAATTTGTCCTTGACAGTCTTTGCATTCAATTCACGATAGTCTATGCAAAGTCTCCAAGATCCATCTTGTTTCGGTACTAGTAAAATTGGCAAAGAGAATGGAGATCTACTAGGCCGAATGAAGCCTTGTCGGAGCATCGCTATACACTGAGTCTCAATCTCGTTCTTTTGCCGAAGTGGATAACGGTACGGACGTACAACCACAGGTGCTAATTCCGGAAGTAAACAGATCCTATGATCACAATGTCGGAGAGGAGGTAATCCAGTTGGATCCTGAAACAAATCGTCAAACTCACCAAGTAGGTTATCCATCCTCTTATCTGCCTCCGAATCTTTATCTAAGGCATACAAACTCTTGCCTCCATTCCATTGCAGGCCCTGCAACATAATTGCCTTTCCCTCTATCGAAAAAGCCATGGTAAGAGCAGAAAAGTCCTGTAAAATTGGCCCCAAAGTTTGCAGCGATTTAACCCCCAAAACAATATCAAAACCATCCAGCGGAATCACATAAAAATCAGCAAAGAAATTATGACCATCAATAGAAAAAGTTACCCACATACAAACCCCTAGACTCTGCACCTTGTCTCCATTGGCCACCGAGACTCGTGTGTTTGAAATTTCCGAAATTGGATTGCCAATTGTTTAACCGCTGTTGTGCTAATGAAGTTGTGAGTGCTTCCTGAATCGATCAATCCTAGTGCTGGTTGCTCTTTAATTAACATTTGTACCTGCATAGTTCGAGCATGTACTTGTCTCGTAACAGCATATAATGAAATTTCTGGAGCTGGTTCTACTTCTTCTAAGGTGTTATCATTATCCCCATCATCCAATTCTACCCAAAAAAGCTTCTTACATTGATGTGTTGCAGAGTAAGGCTCATCACAATTATAACACAAGCCTTTGATCCTTCTTTCCGCCATCTCCGCTCGAGATAACCTCTTGATAAAAGGCGAACTTGAAGCAAAAGAAGCTGTTGGCACAGAATTTGTGATCCTTGCTTGGGAACCTGGGCCCGTGCTTGCACTCATCCTTGTAGGCTGCCACAAACCCCTGCAGTTATTGTTATTTTTCTGCAGCTGGTGTTTTTGCTCATATGCCCTTGCTAAACTCATGGCAGAGGACAAATCTGGTGGTTTCAAAAGTTGAACGTCCAACCGAATGGATCATCCAACCCAGCAATGAATAAGCCTGCGTAAAGGTGATCCGATATGATTTCGTTTGCACGTGCCAATTTTTCCTGAAATTGCTTCTGATATTGCTTAATGGATCCTGTCTGTCTAAGGGTAACCAAATCCCCGATTGGATTACTCCTCTCCGAAGGACCAAATCTCTGAAAGCAATATTTCAGAAAATCAGCCCAAGACATAGTGCCTTTAGTTTTCTTGAGTTGGTAAAACCACATCTGTGCTTCTCCTAAAAGGTGGAATCCAGCTAATCCAACCTTTTCTACCTCCCGTGTATTTTGATTTTTAAAGAATTGCTCACAACGATGTGCCTAAATTAAAGGATCTTCTGAACCATCATAGGTCGGAAAGTCCAATTTAACATATCGGGGAACCTGAGATGTGTAAGTTCCTGGTTGAGAGTGATTACCTTCTGTACCACCAGAATTTTTAGGTTGGGTCGAATGCTCTCTAAGTGGAGTATCTCCACTATTTACCTCGCTGCTAGTCGGACGTGATTGGACAAGTCCCGATCCTGTGATTGCTTGCAATAGCTTGGATAACTTCTCGTCGATATGCTGCTCCATAGCTGAGCGTTTCGCATCAACACGATCTCTTTCCTCCCTTAAACGGGCATTGATATCATCGTCCATAGTGATAGGCTCTGATACCAAATTGTTAGGACCCTTAGTCATAGATCGAGTCACAGGACGATGTACAGAGTAATCTTGCAACTCTGTTATATCCCTGTTCTTGTTAGAATTCTTCTTTCTGCCTATTTTGGAAGAAGAAAAGAAATTCGGCTCTAAGGGAGACCGAAACCTTGGACCTCGTTAGAGAGAGCTCCAAACCTCTATTTTGATAAAATATGACCTGCCTCTTTATTCATAAAAATAGCCCTTATATAGGTGGTGTTCACATAGGAAAAGGAAATAAGAAAACCCTAACTAATATGATTTCCTAGAGTAATAAGGAAACTAGTAATATGTTTCCAATAATAAACCTAAAACCTTTTAAGCAATTTAAATAAAACTTGCAACCTACTTAACATAATTTGCGGCTGTATTTCTGGCCTATAAAAACGTCCACAACACTTCCTCACACCAAAAGGACAAACCTTTAGCTCTTCATTCATTAATTTTTCTGCTGCTTGCTATTCTAGACACCTTCGTCTCACTGTCCATCGATGGAGGCTTAGGTCAAAGTTCCTGCTACAATCTTGGAGTTGGTGACTCTCTATGCTCCTAGTTGCTGGCTCTTCGAATTGGTTTTATAAGCTACAAAGTGATGCTGGAACACCAATTCTTGCTTCTTGGCAGCTTCATATGCTTGTTGCGAGTTTCTTGGGTTAAATAACTTGATTGGACACTCGATTATAGGCTTCAATCCCTTCTAAACAAGCTCACAAAGTAGGGCTCTGGCATCACCAATTTGTGTCACAAAAAATCAAACTTCCCACAATAATCCTTCTTGTTTGTGGTTTGCTTTAACTCCTTCAATTCTCCTACTGGATCATCAAACAAAGATTCCCCCAAAACACTACTCTAAAGCTATTAAGCACTGTTCCCACTTGGGTAGTTCCACCATCAATCTATTCTTCAGATACAATCGATGCCAATATAATTCCTCTCTAGTGAGATGCATTTTCGCAATGCCTACCTTCACTTCACCTGGAGTTCTATCCAACATGAAGAATTGCTCGCATTTGAAGATCCAATTACAAAGACCTTCACCGTCGATAGCAAGATGTGTGACCTTAATGAACTTGGTCGACATGGTGGATCCATTATGTCCCTAAAATTCATTCGGATTCACCTTAAATACCTTTCTATCATCCTCCATCGTTTGTCGAGTTTGAGTGCCATTCTAATGTAGTTACAAAATCATTCCCTTTAATCCCTCGATTATTTTCTCATACTTAGCCTCCAATTCCTACATCTGATTCTTCAAGATTTCGTCCAAGTGTCTCACATCATAAGATCTAGTTCTGTGGAACATCTTCTTCAAATTCACTAAATTCTTGTCAAGAATTGATAGCTCTGATATTAAATTGATACAGTTAAATTTCAATGGTCAATTTGTTAGTTTTGGGAAATTAGGAGAAATTGAGGTTCAAGGAAGATCAAAGAAGAGAAGAGATAGAGTGAGAAAGCAACAAAGAAACTGTAAGTTAATTGTCCAAAAAGTATTTACACCCTAATACCACTGACTATTATAACCGTTAGTCCTCTCTTCTTGCTATTTACATGTGTTTCATTTTACATCTTATTTTCCTTATTTGCACGACATATCTCTCATCTTAGCTTCTCTCTTGGTCCAACATTGTCGTAATAATACTTCAGCCCCTTCGAGGTAATCTCATCACAACTCATCTTTGGGTTGTATCACCATAAAGGTGGAACTGACGTAAATCCTAATTTTGTCTTATTTAATGTCCATAGGAGACTAATACATTGAAGTTTTTCTCTAATGCATGTGAGGAAAGAGAAAAATGAAACCGGTATGAGTAAATGAAGGGAAATAAATGATTTGAACAACAAAATAAAATGTAAACGTTGATACCAAATTTGGGAACATGTTCCTCAATGGAGCCATCCGATTTTGTCCACCATAAACTTGGCCTGAAGCTACATATATCTGAGTCCCCTTAGGATAGCCCATGGCTCGAAGGATCACAGCAACCTCCCCAGGTTCAAGAGGGCATCGACCTTCTTTTCGTTTTTCCAAAGCCAATTGATGGAGATGGGAGCCATTCTGCACATAAGATCAATTGCAAGTATATCAAGCATTTGATTTTCCTTGATGATAACAAAAGCATAAAGTTAACACATATTTGACCTTATAACGTCGAGGCCACTCCTTTTCACGTATTCGACATCTTAGCTTTCTCTCTCTTGTTCCCACAAAATCACAAAAGGATAGGCCTACCATCCCTTCTCAAATCTAAGATGGAGAGCCCGAATAACAAATGAGTATCGGCATCTTTTGAGTTAGAGCTAAAGAATAGTGATTTTGGTCAACACATACATATAAGGATTTGAACGCCGGTGCGATTTCAGCATCCTTGATACCAATAAATCAGCCATCTTTTCTATCTTACGACGAAATTTAAGAGCATGATAATTCACCCGCATCTTAGCCTGTTGATTTCGGAGGAACATTATCATACCTAGACCAAGGCACAAATGTGGATAAATGATAAGTTGGAACATCTCAAATGTTCGCACCAATTTTCTTCATCGAAGAAAAGATCACAATGTCAACACACAAACAACTTACCCAAGGCGATCAACAAAAGGTTTAAGAGCCATTATCTTCTTCTCTTTGATTCGAGGCAAGACGTTGTCAATATAGAATTGAGCAGTGCATACTTTGGAATGTTTTTCACCGTCTGTCTAAAGCATAAATACAAACTTAGTCATGAACAAAGACTCATTCCACCAAATGACAATTAAGAAATATGCCCAAAGTGGTTGGTTGTACCACATAGCCTTAGTGAAAGATATCATCCGCTCCCCTAAAAGAAAAAGAAAAGAAATGAAGAACGCAAAACTCTAAAGCCAAACCTTATGCTAGAAAACAACTCGGTTTGTCTCAGAACGACTCGGTATGTCCCGAACAATACGAACATCATCCTTCAAATAGTCAATGAAATGATCAACATCAAAATGTCTTCAAATTTCCTGCAAGAACACATTGACATGATACCAATGATTGCACTTTTAAAAACAGTCAATTGAAAGACAACCAATTCGACATTAGTTGATCAAGATGCCATAAATTTCATTAAACATATTTGATCAACACATAATATAATCTCACTATCAACTTCATTCCATCATGAAGATGTATTAACATGAATTTTTAATGTTGATGGCAGACCTTCACTGTGAAACAATTGTAAGATGCAAGCAGTAATACATTAATGTGCATAATAACAAAAAAAATCAGATCATCTTACGTTTGGTCTTTCCAAATCTGGTCCTGTTTCAACACAGGCAATATAAGGGTGGCATTCATTATCTTTGCCACAGCAACAGCATTACAGATCTGTAAACAAACATTATATTGCAACATAGAATTTATTTACCATAAGTTTGTGGAATATAATCGAACATACTATTTTTTAAAAATTAACTGAACACACTATTTGATATAAGGGAACTCATACAGCAATTCTTTGTTGATTCAAACCACCCTCAGCATGGATAAAAATATAACCAGTTGTTTCATTCTCATGAGGAAGATCTGCAAGAATTGAGGAGGTATTATCAAACTAAAGTTAATCAAAAAGAAAAACAAACATGGAAGCTAGAACCCGAACACAGAAGTGTAGTAGGAAAGAAAGTCTTCTGGTCAAATAAGAGACTTTTTCTTTAATGTAGGAGCATTTCTTTAATGTATGACAAGAGTCGTTTTAAATGGTCAATTCAGGCCCTTAGAAATGCAGGGAAGTTAAACATAGGAAGAGTCAACAGTCAGCTGCAAAAGCATTAGTAGTTGATAATTGTTTTCAACAGCTTTCCATTCGCTAAAACATACTCTACCTCAAATTTACAGGAAGTAGAAAATCACCTGAAATTCCAGTATCACGGCGCTCAGAACAAGGCTTCCAAGAGGTTGTTGCAGAGTATGGATTCTCCCAAAGTGAAGGAGGTTCATCAACCTAAAAATTTCTCCAAAAGAAAAGTCACATTTCATACCAACCTAACAATGATGCCATGGAATATATATATATATATATAACTAATTTCTCAAGAGCTTACATGTGGACAACGAAGCACAATTCCATCTTTTCTACATAAGTATGGAGTATTCTGGAAAAAAGGAAAGAGGAAATTTTAACAAAGAAAACCATGATTCAAATACAATAAGCCACCCATTAACATTACAACCTTAGCAAATACTGAATTGTCGCATAAAAGTAGCCAGTTTTACAAAAAAGACAATCTTTCTGCAAAATTGCGAATGAATATAACTCTTCTATCGAAATCAAACTCACCAACCGATTGTAAATGGAGTAAACGGAGGTCAATCCGGCGAAAACGAGAATAGCGAGCACAATAAGTGAAGGGGTTCTGAGACTGTGAAGAGAAAACCTCGGATCGTCGCCGAAGTAGGAGAAGATGAGACTGGACCAGAAGGGTCGGTCGCGATCTCTGGAGAAATGGTGTCGGCGGTCATCGTCGTCGTGGACGGAATCTTGAATGAGTGGCGACACGTCTCCGTCGCGCTTCATCGGAGAGGAGGAGGCCCGCCCGCCGAGCGAGCTAGAGTGCCGGAGCTCCGCCATTGCCCGTTTCGGACTGAACGCCAGTTCCGGAAAAGACGTGACGTTTTATCTATTTTGTCCTTTCTTATGTTCCGTTTTCGTATTAAATATCATTTAAGTTGTTCACAGTCGAGCACTCTAGTTTTGTGCTCAAGTGAAAGGACATAGAATGCCAATTCTGTTATTATTCCTATCACGGGAGGGCAATGTCGTCATTATATTTACCTAAACAATTTTGTTATTACTTAAATATATTAATGGTACTGTGGTCAAGAATTTTTTGCTTCTAGAGGGGCGAAGATGTCGACCATAAAAGGTTAGAATTTCTTAGCTTAAGTATTGGCTTAAGAAGATGAGTGCAATAGCGAGGCGAGTTACCTATTTCTTGAGGACTGACTCAGTGAGTGCTCCATGGCAGAGTCAACAGTGGCGGGGGATCCGAGTTAGGATTTTTAACGGCAACTTAGAACAAGCGTTGACGGTTATGCAGAGGAAGATGCAATCTAGCGGGATCGAGCGAATGATAAAGCGAGAGCGGACTCACCACCTCAAGAACTCGGAGAAGCGGGTCTTGACACAGAAGCTTCTACAGCATAAGATTCAATCTCAGGAGCTTGCTCGTAAGCTTAAGACCATCCTTATCAAGAAAGTCAGGTACTTTCGAGAAAAATTCTCCTTTTTTTTTAACCCAGAAATTTTGCATCTTTTTTTTAGTTTTAGGATTTAACTGTTGTGACATGGACCATTAGGTGTTATATACCCTTGTAAAGTGGGAAAGCAAGGTTTATAGAGAAATGAATTTAGGGATGGACACTGCAAGATTCAATTGTAGAATTTGAATCATTATATTATTTGTGTGAGGTTGGAAGTAACTTTCACAGAGTTCCATGGAGTTCTCTTGATACTTTTAACATATGATGTGGGCATGTGATTATATCATGTATTTGTTGTACTGCATGGAGGTGGTATTCAATTGGTGGTAGCTTCTCTTAGTGGGCTAGCTTATGAATTATCGAGTTGATGGGATCCGGAGTACTGTTATTTCATTTTATGATAGATAAACTCCAGGATTAACTCTAATGTTATTGCATTTATTGTCCTTTTGTTGAGTAAAATGTGGTAGTATCAGACATCTTAATTGATTGATGATGCAGGGGTTTGTGATGGCAACATTGCAGTTCATTTGTCGGCACAAATTCGATTCCTAAGGTTGCTAAATTTGAAGGTGTTCTCTACATTCTCTATAATTGGTTTCACACACTAGCCGAGGGTGCCTATAGAATCAAACAGATAGATTTTTGTTAGCTTTGCTTAACTCTTAATTTTGTTTTCATAAAATCTTGCAACTTTAGAGCATTATTTGTCTCATCCTTCAGACTTGGAATTGCTAGTTTGATGGTGGCTTTCTGAACAGGGCCAGGAGATTGATCAGTCATAAACTTCATATTTTTCTACTTTTGGAATAATGTTGTTGTTTTAACCTGGGGTTCTTGCGATTGTATCAAACTCAAAAAGAACACAGATGAAGACAAGAATGGCTCTCTCGACATCGTCTGATTATAATCGAAACCTTTCATGAGAAGATAATTCTTCATATAGTGCCCAATTCCGTGAAACAATATCTTACTATACTGGTCACCTTGTTGTGCTTATAATGAACGTTAAGTTATGAGAACTTGGAATAATTAGCTTAAATTCATCTAAGCATTTTAAATGCGTTAAAGCAGACGACGATCCTCGAAAGCGATCCTGAAGCCAACGCAAACAATGTTTAAGTCACCTTTTTGAGACCTTAAACGAAAAACTACGGATAGATTTTCAGAAAAGGTAATATCTTTCTTTTGTCGAGTATCAATTTATTCCCGAAATTATTTGATTAAAGCCTGAACATCGGCAAAGGCTCAACTGTGTTTACAATCGGACGAGTCCGGATCGTCTGTCTAAGAAAACTCTGTCTAACTCTGTCTAAGAAAGAAACGGCGTCGTTTCCTTTACAAAATTTGCAAACCTTTCTTAAATGCCACAGGCGCCTGTGGGACCCACCCACAGGCGTCGTTTGCTTCCAAGCCGGCAAAGCCAGATTTTTCGTTTCCTGCTTAGACAATATTATATTGCTTTGTAAACAGAGTTTTTGCTTATTTTTAAAAAAAGCTTATTCTTAATAATAAGGATAAATATTATACCACTATAAAATTATTAGTATTATTATTATTATTTCTATTCTTATTCTTATTTTTAGTATATAATTTTATTATTATTATTATTATTATTATTATTATGTAAATAACTTAATTGTGATGTGTTATAATTGTGAAATTATATATGGGTTATAATTATTTAATAATAATAATTATATATGGGATATTATCATTATCATTATTATTATTATTATCATTATTATTGTTATTAAAATCCTTTTGGATATTTCAGTTATGTTTATTATTATTATTATTATTAGCATTATAATTATTGTTATTGTTATTATTAATTTATTATAATGACTAAATTTTCAAGAATAATAATAATAATAGAGAAGTAGTTTCAATCAGAACTTATTATTTTATAATTATTAAATGTCTTATTAATTATAATGTAAAATTGTATTTATTTATTTACTTATTATAATTATTCGTAATTATATTAATTAAATGTATTTACATTATTATAATTACCGTTAATTATTATTATTAAATATGTTGCTGTGAATTTTATTAAATTTATTATTATTATTATTACTATATTTCTTCGTGATTATTATTATTATTATCGATCGTAGATATACTTATTAAATTTAGTTATATTATTATAATTCTTGTTAAATATTATTATTAAATTTATTGTGCAGTATTTATAAAAATTTAATCTATTATTACTATTAAATTCCTTATTAATATTATTACTTTAATTTTGATTTTTAGTATTATTATGATTATTTTAATTATTAAAATGTTTATTATTATTATTCAATTCCTTATAATGATTAAATGCATATATCTTTATTTTTATATATGTTATATGATTGCTTATTATGAATAATGATGTTTTTATTATGATTATATTTAGTTTGCTTATTAATACAATCATTCTTATAATTGTTATAAGTTTTAGAATTTTAAATGCGTGAGTTTATATACTTACTACTATATATAAAAATATGTAGTATAGTGACGTCGCCATTGCCATTGCTGTCTGACCTTTTAAATTTGAATCGCTAGGCGACGGCGTTTGAGTGGTCTCGATCGCAGAGGCGGCTAAATAAGCTAGCGACAACATCGTATGAGTGGTGTGGATCGCTAGGGCGACGCTTGTCGCCCTAGCGACAACACCCTTTTACGTAGGATCGCTAGGGCGACAACGCGTCGCCCTAGCGATTATTTGTATTTATTAAGTGTATATATTTATTTATATACATATTTAATTTTATTTTAATATTTTTATCATTATTTTTATTATTATGTTATTATTATTATTATTATTTCAAATTATTTCCATTATTATAATAACTCTTAAATATTAATCTGAACATATACTTATTGTTATTATTAATATATTTATTATAATTTAAATTTAGTGCCATTATTATAATAAGATTTTTGTTTATAATTTCTTTGTTCTATTCTTATTCTTCTAATTATTAAGTTTTATGAATTTTTTATTTCCATTATTGGAAATACCGTTTCTTGTTTTGTTAAATAGTTATTATTATAAAGACCCCGGTCAAGAAATTATTAAAATTATTTAATCTTTTGTATAATTTATTATTATGATTATTACAATATTCCTTATGATTATTGAATGTTAGTATTATTATTATTATTATTGTTATTATTATTATTATTATTGTTATTATAAATTCTATTAATTCTACTCTTATTATATGCCTATAATAATAATTATAATAATGAAAATAATCATAACGAATAATAATAATATTATTATGAACATTAAAAATAATAATATGCATAAAAGTAATAATAATTATCATTATTATTATTATTATTATTATTATTATTATTTTGATCATTATTATTATTGATATTGTTATAATTATAATTATATTATTATTATTATTATTATTATTATTATTACTATTGTTATTGATATTATTATTCTTATTATTATTATTATTATTATTATTATTATTATTATTATTAGTATTATTATTATTATTATTATTATTATTATTATCATTATTATTATTATTAGTATCATTATTATTATTTATTCTTCTTATTCGTAATCTTATTATTATTATCATTATTATTATTATTATATTCCTATTGGATATTTCAGATATGTTTATTATAATTATTATGAGCATTATAATTATTGTTATTATTAATTTATTATAATTATTAAATTTATTTAAGAATAATAATTATAATTAAATAATAATTATAATAGTAATAATAATAACAAAGGACAATAGTAATGCATTATGAATTTAATTATTATTACTATTATCATTCAATTATTATTATTATTGATTAACGATATTTTATGTATACTAACATATGTAACATTATTATTAAATTTGTTAATTATTATTCATTACATTATGGAATTCCTTTTTATTATAAACTGTATTTATTTTATTATTCGTTTATTCACTGTTAAATATAATGATTATTTTTATGAACATTAAATATTATTATTATTATTTGCAGTTATTAGTTTTCATCACTTCATTTTAATACTAATAGCTTATAAGAAGAAACGAATTCCCATTGAGGAAACGCTGTCCTCGCACTGTGCACAGTGCGAGGTGACCGTTGCAGAGCGTTTCCTCAACGCTTACAGTGCGAGGAGAGCGTTCGTATTAATTTTTTTATTATTAATTATTATTAAAAATTTTCTTCTTATTATAATGAGTACGAAATATTATTATTAAATAGGTCATTGTTATTATTAAATAATTTGTAGAGTAATTATATAATTTATTGTAATTATGAATCAAATCCTTGCTAATAAATTCATTAACCGCTTTTCCCATATTTATTATTATTATCGCTCGCATTAAAATTATAATCCTAATATTCTTAATGAATTTTAATTTATTAGCAATTTTATTTCTATTATTATAATCATATTTGCTATAATTAGTAATTTTGTGCTAATAATGTTTAAATATATTATTCGATTAATTACATGTTGCTTATTATTATTATGATTATGATTATTATCATCATCATATTTAAACAATTTAGTCTGCTTATTATAATCTTATCTTATGGTTATAATTCTAAAGATTATAATTATTATTATAATATTGGCTTCTATTATTATCATTAATATGAACTTATTATTTTATAATTAATTATAATTAATTCGATTATTGTTATTATAATTAGTATTATCCATATTATGAGTAATGCTAGTATAATTATTATGATTTTGATTATAATTATAATAATCAAAATCATTATAATTATAATAATTGTTATTATTATCGTTGTCTAATTAAAATAATTTTTCTTTAATAGTTATTATCATTATTGTTATCGATTATTATCATTATTATTGTTATTTTGATTATTATTATGATTATTATTGTTATTCTTAATTATTATCAACATTATATAAGCTATTGTGAAGATCGTATAAATTATCTAGTATTTGTCGGAGTTAATAGAATCGGTGAAGACCATATTATGAACATTTATCGGTAGTACAAAGATTAAATCTACAATATTCCACCCTCTTAGAACAATTAGACCAAATTCAAACCAATCATAATTGTTATCATTCAATATGATTTCTCAGTCCTCTACAATTTTAGATGTCGACAATTTAGAATTAACAGAATCATTAGGAACTTTCAAAGTTTCTACATTAATTAATCAAGATAAACAAAAACAAATAGCTAAAGCTCAATTAGATTTAAAGAAAGGACAAGATATTCACAAATCAACATTAAAACATATTTTTCAAAGACAAAATATTATCTATTTTGGTAAAATAATTCAAGAAACACCTATTCAAATTGATCAATGTAATAGAAATTTACGAATTAATTTAATAGATCCCGAGCAAATTAATAGACAATTACAATTATTACCTAAATCTAAACGAAAAAAGATAGGTTATATTCAATTATCAACAATCCAAATTTTATTAAAATCTACCTTCCAAGAAGGAATCGATACTCCCATTAGAATGGCAATACTAGATGAACGAATGAATAACCTTAATGATCAAGTACTAGGAATGATGAATGGAAATTTACAATACGGAAAAATAAAATTCAACACCAGATTAAAATTAGGTATTCCTTTAATCTCCTCTGAATTAGACAAAACTATTACTATCGCTTATAAATTTTATCGAGATAATTTAATGACACAAGGACAGTATCCCTTTTCCTTAACTTATCAAATTAGTTATGCTTTAACTAATTCTCATCATAGTATTGATTTTAAACATACCGAACAAATCTATTTAGATCAATTATTTCAAGAAGTAGCAAAAGTAGGAATAAAAATACAACCCCTTCCAGCAATACAACAACCTTTTTATCTACCACCATTGCTTGAAAGAAGACATTCTTTTTCTAAAACACGAACCTCTAATATTCCTCTTCTTCGTTCAGCATCAGCTAGACATCAACAACATATATATATAGAAAGACCAATTAGAATAACAGAACCAAATCTAAATCCTAATAGACAATTAGATGAAATTCAAAATCAAATCTCTACCTTATCCACCTATTTAATTCACAAATTATGACAACATTAACAACTCTTACTCAACAATTAGATGTTATCGTACAAACGCAAGAATTATTAGAACAACGAGTTGAAGCTATAACACAAACACAAATAAAAATATTAACACTAATACAACAAATAAATGACAATCTTCAAAAAGTTCAGAAAAAAGATTCGCCCTCGAAAATGGTATCAGAGCTACGGATTACCAAATTACCTCGAAAAAGAACTTAAGTAAATGTCTGTACACAATATAGAAGAAATTGAGAAAAATATTCAACATCAACTAATAGAAGTAACCGAATTAATTAATAAATTACATTTAACTCCATTAGATAAGGAAGAACGTATATGTCCTCTAATTCCTAACGAACATAAGGACGAAATAATTCTTGGATATGAATCTGAGCAAGACGTTTTCATGGAAAACGATGAAAAACCAGAAAGTAGTCATACTCAAGAATTAAAATTAAAAGGAAAATTAACCGGTGATAAACGGAAAAAGGAATTTCAACCTACTAATTATTCATGGACACCCGATACTCAAGAAAACTTTCTCAATAAACAAGGATATTACTATAAAGGATCAAAAATTCGCAAATATCCATCCGAATTTAAACCAAAAATTACGAAATTAGGATCAGATAGTATATTAAATTTAGATTGTATTATCAACGCTGAAGATTTATTTTATGAATGGTATGCACGACTACAATTAATAATACAACTAGAGAACCCTTTTGGCGATCAAGGTCAAGATTATAATAAAGATTCTCTTTGGAATTTTATAGTATATAAAACTTCTGGAAATGTTCAAAATTTTCTTATCGAAAATGCTCAAGCATTAAAATTACACCTCATTATAATAGTAAAATATCGACGCAGATACATTTGAAGTAATAGGAGATGAAATCTATAAAGAATTCTTTGGACAAGATGTCATTTTCATAAAGCTACTAGATATAATGAAAATCGACTTAAAGCATTACGTCATTTAAATAATATACATCTTTGTGATATATATTATTTAGATGCATTTATTTGTGAATTTCAAAACATTATTATAAATTACCACGTATTGAACAAGAAATGTATATTCATGTTTTTATACAAAAATTACCTTACCCTTTTAATGTGAAAGTACAACAACTATTTCATGACAAAATAGAAAAACACCAAGTTGCTCATAACTTAGGTGGAGCAATCTTAGTCACGAAAGATTTATTAATGGAATTTTGTTTAGAATCTAAACTTAAACAAACATTACAACATCAACATTTAAAATTATGTTGTGACCAGAATGCAGACGTCCCTCAACAATATGGATGTACACAACAATATAAACATACAAGGAAAAAGAAACAATTCATTCCTCATAGAAAACGTTATTCTAAACGATATAAATGGAAAAAATACAAACCATTACCCTATCAACCTAAAAGATTTCCTAAATATTTTAGACGATATAAATACAATCCCAATAGCAATAAACGAAGACAAAAATATTGTCCTCAAAAGAAAAAAGATTGTAAATGTTGGATTTGTAAGGAAGACGGACATTATGCTAATGAATGTCCTAAGAAAAAAGATAAACAATATAATAATAAAGTTCAGATTTTACAATCAGCCCTTAACAATCAATTAGAACCAATAGAATCAGATTATAATTCAGATATCTCATTGTATATATATGAATCTACAAACAGTTCAAATGACTCAACTAGTCAACATTCAGAATCAGACAACGAATTCCAATTCAACGTTTATTCAAGTAATAGTTCCGAAAATTAATATTCAAATTAATGCTTATATAGACACAGGAGCTACTATTTGTATAGCATCAAAACAACTACACCTACAATGGCAAAAACTAAATAAACCATTACAAGTCAAAATAGCCGATGGAACTTTTAATTATATCTGGTATGTAAGTTATTATAATACTATCATCATTGAAAATATACTTTTATAATACCTTCTATCTATAAAAAAGAATTAGGTTTACCTTTAATTCTTGGAAATAACTTTCTAAAATTATATAATCCTTTTTGTCAATATTTGCAATATATTACATTAAGAACACCTACCATTAAGGCAATTAATCAAAAATCTATTATCTTACGAATACCTATATACCATAATTCTTATTATCAAAAACTTAAACTAGTCCACGAAAAACTTAAGTTTTTACATTTTTACTTATTGAATAATACATCGATACAAATAGAAGTTGATACACTTTTAGACCAAGTCTGTAGTGAAAATCCATTAGACCCTCAAAAGAATCATAATACTGAACTGATAGAAATACAGTTAAAAGATCCTCTTCAAGAAATAATTTAAGTAAAAAGAAGGCAAAAATAGCACAACAAACTATCGAATATTTAGGAATACAATTCAATCATCATGGTTATTTACAATTACAACCAAATATTTTACAAAAACTACAAGATTTCCCTAATCAATTTACAACTAAAAAACAAGTCCAACAATTTTTAGGACTATTAAATTATATATCTGATCAAGGATTTCTAAAAAATTTAGCAAAGGAAAGAAGAATATTACAGAAAAAATGCAGCACCAAGCAGCAATGGCAATGGACTAAAGACGATACCGAAGCAGTTCAACGATTAAAAACTCTCTGTAAGAATCTTCTGAAACTCTATAATTATCACGTCAATGACCAATTATTAGTCCAACTGGACGCAAGCTATGATACATGGGCAGGATGTCTTCTGGCAAAATCGCCTAAGCACAAAAAGCACTATCTTTGCAAGTATATAAATGGAACATTTAATTCTTCGGAATTAAATTATCCTATTCATGAAAAAGAAGCACTAGCCTGTCTCAAAACATTGAGAAAATGGCGCATTGATTTACTACCAGTGCAATTCACAATTCATACTGATTCTCAGTATTTATGTGGATTCACTAAGTATCAAATTACTACAAGCACTAATTATAATCAAGGCCGACTCATCCGGTGGCAACTCGAATTAGGTCAGTATCAATTTGATATTCATTATATTAAATCTGCTGATAATTTTCTTGCAGATATATTAACCAGAAAATGGAAGGATTAATAACACAATTGGAAACTACTATTGCATTGAAAGAATCAGAATTGGCCGAATTACAACTACAAAGCATGAACATTCAAGTTCAGACAGAGACTATTCAAAAGGATTTAGAAAGACTCAAACAAACCCTCCTCCTGTTTAAACCTAAGGAGAACATTCCCATTACAAAAACCTCTTCTATTAACAAAACACAAACAATACCATACACCATTTCTAAACTACCAATTCTTACACAAGAATCCCAAACACCATCAATTGTTCCATAAACTCAGTTATCTACAATACCTAAAGCATCAGTTTCTCTTCCAATAAAACCTTCTACACCATTAGCCTCCATAATACCACAAAAGCTAGCTGATCAACAAAAAGCCAAGCATTATGTCATCTATAATGGTCCTTTTGCAGGTATTTATGATCAATGGCATAAAGCAACCATTCATATTACTGGCAAAAGCAGCATCATTCATAAAAGTTTCTCCACCAAAGCAGAAGCTGAAAAATCTTATCAAGAATTCCAGCATCCATCCTTACGACCACAATATAAAGCAGTTCTTCAAGCACCAGCACCACCAGTTTCAAAAATGATTTCATTAGGCAAATCAATAGATATGGAAAGGATTCATTCTGTTCCAGCCAAAGCATTACATGAAGAATCCAAGGTATTAACATCAGAAATGTTCATTGATTGTTTCCAAGCATTGAATCAATGGACTTCTGAAATGAAGCAATTTCAATACTATCCGCAAAATCGTGGACGTTATGGACCAAAAGTAGTCATCTTCCCCGGAGCTGACCCATTGACTACCTATTTACTATTTCAAAGTGGATTAGCGGATACTATCTATCTCCAAGATCTCAAATTACTAGCAGACTTTCCATCTGGATTAGTCAATGCCATCAAGCAATACAAGGATCGCTTTGCGAAAGAAAGAGAATTATATATTAAAGTTTACAGCAGTTATCCTATATTTGAAGCATCAGAAGCAGAACATGCCGTCCAGGCAGCAATCAAAGCACCAAGAATTGCCTTTCTTCAAATCGGAGTAAGCAATCTTCAATATTCACCTATAGATGAAGCACCACAATACGAGTTCAATTGGGACTTAATTAATAAGTTCAATCTGAACTGTCTCGAAGGAATATACAATCAATGCATCAAGATTACTCCTGAATCCACCATCAAGATAAATTATCGAGGCAACTACATCCTGTTAACATCTACATATAAAAATCCCATTTTATCCAATGAACTTCAAGTACTACAAAGATTTCGAGCACCATTTGACGATATATCCGATTGTTTTCAAGAAATAAGTACTGCATGGAAAGAAGGCATTTGCAAGCAAATTCAAGAATATCCTACTCATCGATGTAAGTATTGTCCCACATCATCAAAAATACCAGATGCCAACAGCACAACGGATGACGACTTAGCCATTATTGAAGAATAGTCCGTCCAATCATAACGTACAAAGCATCAATAATGTAGGTCTTTACCTACCAGCCGTCCATTTGTACATAAGTGTCTTTTCTTTTTCGAATCTTTTCTTTATGTCTTGTAAGATGTCATCTTTAGCATCTTACTTTTCTTTTCTTTATGTTATGTCATCTTTTTCTTTTTCTTTATGTTCTATCCTGTCTGTATTTTTGATTCCTCTTTTTCATATAAATAGATAGCTTGGGTGTCTGTCCAAGACACATTAAGCATTTCACAAACACTCTTCTCTGAACATTCTCTTTCGCATACCAGTCTGTCTTTGACGTTTAAGCGATCTCCGAGAAGTACCAGGTTAGAGTTGTTTTTGATTTTTTTTTGTCACATATTATCAAATGATTAATATTGAACGCGTTATTATCATATTATTTTATCTCATTATTGCTATAATTCATGGATTCATCTGCAGCATTATCATTTGCATTCTTAAAATTATTCAAGTTTTCATTATTATTTACAAACTATGTTCTAGACTCATAAAATTTTAATCTTTCAGCATGGCATTATCCTATTTTGAATATAAGCATAATCTCAAGCAGCAGATAAAAGCTTTAGATGTCCAGCAAGCTCACTATGAAGCATTAAAAATTATTTTGGTAAAATAATTCAAGAAACACCTATTCAAATTGATCAATGTAATGGAAATTTACGAATTAATTTAATAGATCCCGAGCAAATTAATAGACAATTACAATTATTACCTGAATCTAAACGAAAAAAGATAGGTTATATTCAATTATCAACAATCCAAATTTTATTAAAATCTACCTTCCAAGAAGGAATCGATACTCCCATTAGAATGGCAATACTAGATGAACGAATGAATAACCTTAATGATCAAGTACTAGGAATGATGAATGGAAATTTACAATACGGAAAAATAAAATTCAACACCAGATTAAAATTAGGTATTTCTTTAATCTCCTCTGAATTAGACAAAACTATTACTATCGCTTATAAATTTTATCGAGATAATTTAATGACACAAGGACAGTATCCCTTTTCCTTAACTTATCAAATTAGTTATGCTTTAACTAATTCTCATCATAGTATTGATTTTAAACATACCGAACAAATCTATTTAGATCAATTATTTCAAGAAGTAGCAAAAGTAGGAATAAAAATACAACCAAAAATACAACCCCTTCCAGCAATACAACAACCTTTTTATCTACCACCATTGCTTGAAAGAAGACATCTTTTTCTGAAACACGAACCTCTAATATTCCTCTTCTTCGTTCAGCATCAGCTAGACATCAACAACCTATATATATAGAAAGACCAATTAGAATAACAGAACCAAATCCAAATCCTAATAGACAATTAGATGAAATTCAAAATCAAATCTCTACCTTATCCACCTATTTAATTCACAAATTATGACAACATTAACAACTCTTACTCAACAATTAGATGTTATCGTACAAACGCAAGAATTATTAGAACAACGAGTTGAAGCTATTACACAAACACAAATAAAAATATTAACACTAATACAACAAATAAATGACAATCTTCAAAAAGTTCAGAAAAAAGATCCGCCCTCGAAAATGAGCAAGCTCACTATGAAGCATTAAAAATTAAAACTATTGCCCGCAATAAAAGAGCTCATGATATCTGTAATGATCCAAAGTTTCAAAAACATCCTACTCATCCTCTTTATGACGAAGCACAACAACTTCTCCGCATAAAGAAGAACTATGCGAAATCAAGCATCCAATTAATACCATATATCAATGAATGTATCAAAGAAATTATTTTATTACGTACCTCTCTTGTATTAAAATTATCAACTCTTATCGATTAAAATTTTAATGACTTATTTTGATTACCGTCGATCTCTTAAGCAAAGAATTCAGTTTTATTTAGAAATTGAAAAAGAACAACAAAAGTTTATTCAATTATATCAAGAACATATCACGTTAGCTAAAGAAAATCAATGTTCTCAACTTTTAATAAATGCACGAATTTTATTAGACCAGACATTATATATTTATAATTCAGTAAAGGCAGATAGACAAGAACTTCAAAATGAAATGAATTTACTCATTGATTAAACCATGACATTAGCATATGCATATTTCTTTAATTATTGTTTATATCCACTTATTCATCAATTATCTGTTTATGCTTCTTCTATATTTCAAGCACAACCTTTATTATTTTTTATAATTGCAAGTATGTTATTTATCCCCTCTGATATTATTCTGTTTTATTTTGAACTCAGTACACATTATATTGATATTACTCTCAATTATTTATGGAGAACTATATTTCAATTAAATACTAATGTTGGCTATATAGTACGAATAAATGATTATCATATTATTTTTGATTTCGCACCTCAACCAGAATTTGAAAATTCAGAGGACAAAATCAATGAAATAGCACAAGAACAAAACCATATTACTAATAGGAATTGTTCTGAAGTATTCCTTTATTCTTCTGCCGAAGATGACGACATGGACGAAATGGAAACTATCTCACTTACAAGTACGGATTTCCATAACATAGATGAAGATATTAATTATGATTTAGATATTTTCTCCTATTCAAATTTAGACTAAATGAATTGTCAAATTTGTCAAGATTTACATGAACGAATTCAATATACCCAAGAAGCTCTTAATTATTATCAACATTATATAAGCTATTGTGAAGATCGTATAAATTATCTAGTATTTGTCGGAGTTAATAGAATCGGTAGAAGACCATATTATGAACATTTATCAGTAGTACAAAGATTAAATCTACAATATTCCACCCTCTTAGAACAATTAGACCAAATTCAAACCGATCATAATTGTTATCATTCAATATGATTTCTCAGTCCTCTACAATTTTAGATGTCGACAATTTAGAATTAACAGAATCATTAGGAACTTTCAAAGTTTCTACATTAATTAATCAAGATAAACAAAAACAAATAACTAAAGCTCAATTAGATTTAAAGAAAGGACAAGATATTCACAAATCAACATTAAAACATATTTTTCAAAGACAAAATATTATCTATTTTGGTAAAATAATTCAAGAAACACCTATTCGAATTGATCAATGTAATGAAAATTTACGAATTAATTTAATAGATCCCGAGCAAATTAATAGACAATTACAATTATTACCTGAATCTAAACGAAAAAAGATAGGTTATATTCAATTATCAACAATCCAAATTTTATTAAAATCTACCTTCCAAGAAGGAATCGATACTCCCATTAGAATGGCAATACTAGATGAATGAATGAATAACCTTAATGATCAAGTACTAGGAATGATGAATGGAAATTTACAATACGGAAAAATAAAATTCAACACCAGATTAAAATTAGGTATTCCTTTAATCTCCTCTGAATTAGACAAAACTATTACTATCGCTTATAAATTTTATCGAGATAATTTAATGACACAAGGACAGTATCCCTTTTCCTTAACTTATCAAATTAGTTATGCTTTAACTAATTCTCATCATAGTATTGATTTTAAACATACCGAACAAATCTATTTAGATCAATTATTTCAAGAAGTAGCAAAAGTAGGAATAAAAATACAACAAAAAATACAACCCCTTCCAGCAATACAACAACCTTTTTATCTACCACCATTGCTTGAAAGAAGACATTCTTTTTCTGAAACACGAACCTCTAATATTCCTCTTCTTCGTTCAAAGATCGCCTAGACATCAACAACCTATATATATAGAAAGACCAATTAGAATAATGAACCAAATCCAAATCCTAATAGACAATTAGATGAAATTCAAAATCAAATCTCTACCTTATCCACCTATTTAATTCACAAATTATGACAACATTAACAACTCTTACTCAACAATTAGATTTTATCGTACAAACGCAAGAATTATTAGAACAACGAGTTGAAGCTATAACACAAACACAAATAAAAATATTAACACTAATACAACAAATAAATGACAATCTTCAAAAAGTTCAGAAAAAAGATCCGCCCTCGAAAATGGTATCAGAGCTACGGATTACCAAATTACCTTGAAAACGAACTTAAGTAAATGTCTGTACACAATAGAGAAGAAATTGAGAAAAATATTCAACATCAACTAATAGAAGTAACCGAATTAATTAATAAATTACACTTAACTCCATTAGATAAGGAAGAACGTATATGTCCTCTAATTCCTAACGAACATAAGGACGAAATAATTCTTGGATATGAATCTGAACAAGACGTTTTCATGGAAAACGATGAAAAACCAGAAAGTAGTCATACTCAAGAATTAAAATTAAAAGGAAAATTAACCGGTGATAAACGGAAAAAGGAATTTCAACCTACTAATTATTCATGGACACCCGATACTCAAGAAAACTTTCTCAATAAACAAGGATATTACTATAAAGGATAAAAAATTAGCAAATATCCATCCGAATTTAAACCAAAAATTACGAAAATAGGATCAGATAGTATATTAAATTTAGATTGTACTATCAACGCTGAAGATTTATTTTATGAATGGTATGCACGACTACAATTAATAATACAACTAGAGAACCCTTTTGGCGATCAAGGTCAAGATTATAATAAAGATTCTCTTTGGAATTTTATAGTATATAAAACTTCTGGAAATGTTCAAAATTTTCTTATCGAAAATGCTCAAGCATTAAAAAATACACCTCATTATAATAGTAAAATATCATACGCAGATACATTTGAAGTAATAGGAGATGAAATCTATAAAGAATTCTTTGGACAAGATGTCATTTTTCATAAAGCTACTAGAGATAATGAAAATCGACTTAAAGCATTACGTCATTTAAATAATATACATCTTTGTGATATATATTATTTAGATGCATTTATTTGTGAATTTCAAAAACATTATTATAAATTACCACGTATTGAACAAGAAATGTATATTCATGTTTTTATACAAAAATTACCTTACCCTTTTAATGTGAAAGTACAACAACTATTTCATGACAAAATAGAAAAACACCAAGTTGCTCATAACTTAGGTGGAGCAATCTTAGTCACGAAAGATTTATTAATAGAATTTTGTTTAGAATCTAAACTTAAACAAACATTACAACATCAACATTTAAAATTATGCTGTGACCAGAATGTAGACGTCCCTCAACAATATGGATGTACACAACAATATAAACATACAAGGAAAAAGAAACAATTCATTCCTCATAGAAAACGTTATTCTAAACGATATAAATGGAAAAAATACAAACCATTACCCTATCAACCTAAAAGATTTCCTAAATATTTTAGACGATATAAATACAATCCCAATAGCAATAAACGAAGACAAAAATATTGTCCTCAAAAGAAAAAAGATTGTAAATGTTGGATTTGTAAGGAAGACGGACATTATGCTAATGAATGTCCTAAGAAAAAAGATAAACAATATAATAATAAAGTTCAGATTTTACAATCAGCCCTTAACAATCAATTAGAACCAATAGAATCAGATTATAATTTAGATATCTCATTGTATATATATGAATCTACAAACAGTTCAAATGACTCAACTAGTCAACATTCAGAATCAGACAACGAATTCCAATTCAACGCTTATTCAAGTAATAGTTCAAAATTAATATTCAAATTAATGCTTATATAGACACAGAGCTACTATTTGTATAGATCAAAACAACTACACCTACAATGGCAAAACTAAATAAACCATTACAAGTCAAAATAGCCGATGGAACTTTTAATTATATCCGTATGTAAGTTATTATAATACTATCATCATTGAAAAATACTTTTATAATACCTTCTATCTATAAAAAGAATTAGGTTTACCTTTAATTCTTGGAAATAACTTTCTAAAATTATATAATCCTTTTGTCAATATTTGCAATATATTACATTAAGAACACCTACCATTAAGGCAATTAATCAAAATCTATTATCTTACGAATACCTATATACCATAATTCTTATTATCAAAACTTAAACTAGTCCACGAAAAACTTAAGTTTTTACATTTTTACTTATTGAATAATACATCGATACAAATAGAAGTTGATACACTTTTAGACCAAGTCTGTAGTGAAAATCCATTAGACCCTCAAAAGAATCATAATACTGAACTGATAGAAATACAGTTAAAAGATCCTCTTCAAGAAATAAATATTAAAAATAATATTCCTTACACACCCCAAGATGTAAAAGAATTTACACAAGAATGTAATGAATTAATCGAAAAAGGATTAATAACGCCAAGTACTAGTAAACATTCAGCACCAGCTTTTTATGTTAACAATTCTGCAGAACATAAATGAGGAAAACGAAGAATGGTCATTAATTATCGAAAATTAAATACCGCAACTATAGGCGATGCATACAAATTACCACGAAAAGATTATATTATTAATAAACTTAAAGGTCATATTTGGTTTACTACTTTAGATGCAAAATCAGGATATTGGCAATTACGACTTCATGATAATACAAAAGCATTAACAGCATTCACTTGCCCTCCTCAAAAACATTATCAATGGAATGTATTACCATTTGGTTTAAAACAAGCACCTAATATTTACCAAAGATTTATGGATAATAATCTAACCGGATTAGAAGAATTTACTTTTGTTTATATAGATGATATTATCATTTATTCCAATCAGGATAAGTTAGATCATTTAAAGAAAGTAAAGATTGTATTACAACGTTGTAAGGATAAAGGTTTAATTTTAAGTAAAAAGAAGGCAAAAATAGCACAACAAACTATCGAATATTTAGGAATACAATTCAATCATCATGGTTATTTACAATTACAACCAAATATTTTACAAAAACTACAAGATTTCCCTAATCAATTTACAACTAAAAAACAAGTCCAAAATTTTTTAGGACTATTAAATTATATATCTGATCAAGGATTTCTAAAAGATTTAGCAAAGAAAAGAAGAATATTACAGAAAAAATGTAGCACCAAGCAGCAATGGCAATGGACTAAAGACGATACCGAAGCAGTTCAACGATTAAAAACTCTCTGTAAGGATCTTCCGAAACTCTATAATTATCACGTCAATGACCAATTATTAGTCCAACTGGACGCAAGCTATGATACATGGGCAGGATGCCTTCTGGCAAAATCGCCCTCGAAAATGGCATTTTCGAGGGCGGATCTTTTTTATGAACTTTTTGAAGATTGTCATTTATTTGTTGTATTAGTGTTAATATTTTTATTTGTGTTTGTGTTATAGCTTCAACTCGTTGTTCTAATAATATTTCTTGAAGAGGATCTTTTAACTGTGTTTCTATCAGTTCAGTATTATGATTCTTTTGAGGATCTAATGGATTTTCACTACAGACTTGGTCTAAAAGTGTATCAACTTCTATTTGTATCGATGTATTATTCAATAAGTAAAATGTAAAACTTAAGTTTTTCGCCGACTAGTTTAAGTTTTTGATAATAAGAATTATGGTATATAGGTATTCGTAAGATAATAGATTTTGATTAATTTCCTTAATGGTAGGTGTTCTTAATGTAATATATTGCAACTATTGACAAAAAGGATTATATAATTTTAGAAAGTTATTTCCAAGAATTAAAGGTAAACCCGATTCTTTTTATAGATAGAAGGTATTATAAAAGTATATTTTTCAATGATGATAGTATTATAATAACTTACATACCGGATATAATTAAAAGTTCCATCGGCTATTTTGACTTGTAATGGTTTATTTAGTTTTTTCCATCGTAGGTGTAGTTGTTTTGATGCTATACAAATAGTAGCTCCTGTGTCTATATAAGCATTAATTTGAATATTAATTTTCGGAACTATTACTTGAATAAACGTTGAATTGGAATTCGTTGTCTGATTCTGAGTGTTGACTAGTTGAGTCATTTGAACTGTTTGTAGATTCATATATATACAATGAGATATCTGAATTATAATCTGATTCTATTGGTTCTAATTGATTGTTAAGGGCTGATTGTAAAATCTGAACTTTATTATTATATTGTTTATCTTTTTTCTTAGGACATTCATTAGCATAATGTCCGTCTTCCTTACAAATCCAACATTTACAATCTTTTTTCTTTTGAGGACAATATTTTTGTCTTCGCTATTGCTATTGGGATTGTATTTATATCGCCTAAAATATTTAGGAAATCTTTTAGGTTGATAGGTAATGGTTTGTATTTTTCCATTTATATCGCTTAGAATAACGCTTTCTATGAGGAATGAATTGTTTCTTTTCCTTGTATGTTTATATTGTTGTGTACATCCATATTGTCGAGGGACGCCGCATTCGGTCACAAGATAATTTTAAATGTTGATGTTGTAATGTTTGTTTAAGTTTAGATTCTAAACAAAATTCTATTAATAAATCTTTCGTGACTAAGATTGCTCCACCTAAGTTATGAGCAACTTGGTGTTTTTCTATTTTGTCATGAAATAGTTGTTGTACTTTCACATTAAAAGGGTAAGGTAATTTTTGTATAAAACATGAATATACATTTCTTGTTCAATACGTGGTAATTTATAATAATGTTTTGAAATTATAAATAAATGCATCTAAATAATATATATCACAAAGATGTATATTATTTAAATGACGTAATGCTTTAAGTCGATTTTCATTATCTCTAGTAGCTTTATGAAAATGACATCTTGTCCAAAGAATTCTTTATAGATTTCATCTCCTATTACTTCAAATGTATCTGCCTCGATATTTTACTATTATAATGAGGTGTATTTTTAATGCTTGAGCATTTTCGATAAGAAAATTTTGAACATTTCGTAAGTTTTATATACTATAAAATTCCAAAGAGAATCTTTATTATAATCTTGACCTTGATCTCCAAAAGGGTTCTCTAGTTGTATTATTAATTGTAGTCGTGCATACCATTCATAAAATAAATCTTCAGCGTTGATAGTACAATCTAAATTTAATATACTATCTGATCCTATTTTCGTAATTTTTGGTTTAAATTGATGGATATTTGCTAATTTTTATCCTTTATAGTAATATCCTTGTTTATCGAGAAAGTTTTCGAGTATCGGGTGTCCATGAATAATTAGTAGGTTGAAATTCCTTTTCCGCTTATCACCTAAGTTAATTTTCCTTTAATTTTAATTTCGAGTATGACTACTTTCTGGTTTTTCATCGTTTTCCATGAAAACGTCTTGTTCAGATTCATATCCAAGAATTATTTCGTCCTTATGTTCGTTAGGAGTTAGAGGACATATACGTTCTTCCTTATCTAATGGAGTTAAATGTAATTTATTAATTAATTCGGTTACTTCTATTAGTTGATGTTGAATATTTTTCTCAATTTCTTCTATATTGTGTACAGACATTTACTTAAGTTCGTTTTCAAGGTAATTTGGTAATCCGTAGCTCTGATATCATTTTTGAGGGTGGATCTTTTTTCTGAACTTTTTGAAGATTGTCATTTATTTGTTGTATTAGTGTTAATATTTTTATTTGTGTTTGTGTAATAGCTTCAACTCGTTGTTCTAATAATTTTGCTTGTACGATAACATCTAATTGTTGAGTAAGAGTTGTTAATGTTGTCATAATTTGTGAATTAAATAGGTGGATAAGGTAGAGATTTGATTTTGAATTTCATCTAATTGTCTATTAGGATTTGGATTTGGTTCTGTTATTCTAATTGGTCTTTCTATATATATAGGTTGTTGATGTCTAGCTGATGCTGAACGAAGAAGAGGAATATTAGAGGTTCGTGTTTCAGAAAAAGAATGTCTTCTTTCAAGCAATGGTGGTAGATAAAAAGGTTGTTGTATTGCTGGAAGGGGTTGTATTTTTATTCCTACTTTTGTTACTTCTTGAAATAATTGATCTAAATAGATTTGTTCGGTATGTTTAAAATCAATACTATGATGAGAATTAGTTAAAGCATAACTAATTTGATAAGTTAAGGAAAAGGGATACTGTCCTTGTGTCATTAAATTATCTTGATAAAATTTATAAGCGATAGTAATAGTTTTGTCTAATTCAGAGGAGATTAAAGGAATACCTAATTTTAATCTGGTGTTGAATTTTATTTTTCCGTATTGTAAATTTCCATTCATCATTCCTAGTACTTGATCATTAAGGTTATTCATTCGCTCATCTAGTATTGCCATTCTAACGGGAGTATCGATTCCTTCTTGGAAGGTAGATTTTAATAAAATTTGGATTGTTGATAATTGAATATAACCTATCTTTTTCGCTTAGATTCGTGTAATAATTGTAATTGTCTATTAATTTGCTCGGATCTATTAAATTAATTCGTAAATTTCCATTACATTGATCAATTCAATAGGTGTTTCTTGAATTATTTTACCAAAATAGATAATATTTTGTCTTTGAAAAATATGTTTTAATGTTGATTTGTGAATATCTTATCCTTTCTTTAAATCTAATTGAGCTTTAGCTATTTGTTTTTGTTTATCTTGATTAATTAATGTAGAAACTTTGAAAGTTCCTAATGATTCTGTTAATTCTAAATTGTCGACATCTAAAATTGTAGAGGACTGAGAAATCATATTGAATGATAACAATTATGATCGGTTTGAATTTGGTCTAATTGTTCTAAGAGGGTGGAATATTGTAGATTTAATCTTTGTACTACTGATAAATGTTCATAATATGGTCTTCTACCGATTCTATTAACTCCAACAAATACTAGATAATTTATACGATCTTCACAATAGCTTATATAATGTTGATAATAATTAAGAGCTTCTTGGGTATATTGAATTCGTTCATGTAAATCTTGACAAATTTGACAATTCATTTAGTCTAAATTTGAATAGGAGAAATTATCTAAATCATAATTAATATCTTCATCTATGTTATGGAAAGCCGTACTTGTAAGTGAGATAGTTTCCATTTCGGCCATGTCGTCTTCTTTGGCAGAAGAATAAAGGAATACTTCAGAACAATTCCTATTAGTAATATGGTTTTGTTCTTGTGCTATTTCGTTGATTTCGTCCTCTGAATTTTCAAATTCTGGTTGAGGTGCGAAATCAAAAATAATATGATAATCATTTATTCGTACTATATAGCCAACATTAGTATTTAATTGAAATATAGTTCTCCATAAATAATTGAGAGTAATATCAATATAATGTGTACCGAGTTCAAAATAAAATGTAATAATATCGAGGGATAAATAACATACTTGCAATTATAAAAATAATAAAGGTTGTGCTTAAAATATAGAAGAAGCATAAACAGATAATTGATGAATAAGTGGATATAAACAATAATTAAAGAAATATGCATATGCTAATGTCATGGTTTAATCAATGAGTAAATTCATTTCATTTTGAAGTTCTTGTCTATCCGCTTTCATCAATTATAAATATATAATGTCCGGTCTAATAAAATTCGTGCATTTATTAAAAGTTGAGAACATTGATTTTCTTTAGCTAACGTGATATGTTCTTGATATAATTGAATAAACTTTTGTTGTTCTTTTTCAATTTCTAAATAAAACTGAATTCTTTGCTTAAGAGATCGACGATAATCAAAATAAGTCATTAAAATTTTAATCGATAAGAGTTGATAATTTTAATACAAGAGAGGTACGTAATAAAATAATTTCTTTGATACATTCATTGATATATGGTATTAATTGGCTGCTTGATTCTGCATAGTTCTTGCTGTCTGGAGAAGTTGTTGTGCTTCGTCATAAAGAGGATGAGTAGGATGTTTTTGAAACTTTGGATCATTACAGATATCATGAGCTCTTTTATTGCGGGCAATAGTTTTAATTTTTAATGCTTCATAGTGAGCTTGCTGGACATCTAAAGCTTTTATCTGCTGCTTGAGATTATGCTTATATTCAAAATAGGATAATGCCATGCTGAAAGATTAAAATTTTATGAGTCTAGAACATAGTTTGTAAATAATAATGAAAACTTGAATAATTGTAAGAATGCAAATGATAATGCTACAGATGAATCCATGAATTATAGCAATAATGAGATAAAATAATATGATAATAATGCGTTCAATATTAATCATTTGATAATATGTGATAAAAAGAAATCAAAAACAACTCTAACCTGATACTTCTCGGAGATCGCTTAAACGTCAAAGATAGACTGGTATGCGAAAGAGAATGTTCAGAGAAGAGTGTTTGTGAAATGCTTAATGTCATGGTTTAATCAATGAGTAAATTCATTTCATTTTGAAGTTCTTGTCTATCTGCCTTTACTGAATTATAAATATATAATGTCTGGTCTAATAAAATTCGTGCATTTATTAAAAGTTTATTCAATTATATCAAGAACATATCACGTTAATAATAAATACAAATTATATAATAATAATAATAACAATAATAATAAATTTGAGTAATAATAAATACAAATTATATAATACTAATAGTAATAATAATAATATATTTGAATAAATAATAATAATAATAATAATAATAATAATAATAATAATAATAATAATAATAATAATAATAAATTTGAATAAATTGTAATAATAAATTTGAGTAATAATAAATACAAATTATATAATAATAATAATAATAATCATAATAATAAATTTGAATAAATTGTAATAATAAATTTGAATAATAATAAATCTTATCTTATGGTTATAATTCTAAAGATTATAATTATTATTATAATATTGGCTTCTATTATTATCATTAATATGAACTTATTATTTTATAAATAATTATAATTAATTCGATTATTGTTATTATAATTAGTATTATCCTTATTATGAGTAATGTTAGTATAATTATTATGATTTTGATTTTGATTATAATTATAATAATCAAAATCATTATAATTATAATAATTGTTATTATTATCGTTGTCTAATTAAAATAATTTTTCTTTAATAGTTATTATCATTATTGTTATCTGATTATTATCATTATTATTGTTATTTTGATTATTATTATGATTATTATTGTTATTATTAGTATTATCGATTATTGTTATTATTATAACTATGATCATATTGTTCATGAATACAAAATTTAGTATTTATTTTAATTTCTATTCCTTATAATGATAAAATTAATATATCTGTATTTGTTATATATGTTATATAATTGGTTATTATGTTTTTATTATGATTATATTTAGTTGTCTTATTAATATAATAATTCTTATAAAATTTTTAAAATTTATAATTTTCCTGCTTTAGTTTATATACTTATTACTGTATATAAAAATATATTGTAAAGTCGCCCTAGCCTGTACAGCCTTGTACGCTTGATCGCTAGGGCGACCGTCGTCGCCCTAGCGACAATAGCGTATGAGTGGCCTGATCGCAAGGGCGACCTCCGTCGCCTTAGCAACAACAGCGTATCAGTGTCGGATCGCTAGCGCGACGCCTGTCGCCCTAGCGACAACGGCCTTGTACGCAGGATCGCTAGGGCGACGACGCCTCACCCTAGCGATCCAGACCACTCACAATAATTTGTTAATGTTTATTAGTATTGTTATTTGGTATTTATTAGCAATCAAAATATTAGTAACTATTTTTTCAAATTGTTATTATTATGTCTAAGTATTATTAATATTATTATTATTGTTGTTATTTTTATTATTATGTTTATTAGTATTATAATAACAATAATAATTATTTTAAGTTGTGTCCATATGATAATTAAATTAAATCATTATATTAATTTATATTATTATCGCAATCTTTTCATAATCATAAATATTATTATTATGTTATGTTTATTATTTTATTATTATATTTATAATGTTATTATTAATGTTATTATTATGATATTTTTAATGTTATTATTATTATTATTATTATTATATTTAATGTTATTAATCAAATTAAATAAACTAATTTATTTGATTATATTATTATTGTTATTTGTATCTCTTAGTATAGAAATGAATTATGACTATTTTTAAAATTTGTTATTGATTACATTAATTATCGTTATTATTATGATTAATTTTAATATTATATTCGATATGATTATTAAACAAATTCATTATATAAATCAATTTGAAAAATTGGGAAAACAGGAAAATTTAAATTTGTAACCAAAAAATCGAAAACAGAATGTTTTTGTATTTATTAGCATTGAAAATAAATAGTACTATTTCATAAAATTTGTTATTATTATGTTTAAGTATTAGTATGATTATTATAATTGTTCTTATTTTTATTTTTATCTTTATTATTAATATTTATTATTATTATTATTATTATTATTATTATTATTATTATTATTATTATTGTTATGATTAATTTTATGATTATTATCTTTATAATTATTATTATTATTTTTATCTTATAATTACAATATTAATTATTATTATTATTATTATCTTATTATTATTATAATTTTTATTTTATTATTTTTATTATTATTATTACTACTTATGATTAATAAATTTGTTATATGAATTACAAATGTCAATTATTAGTCATAACATAATTTCATATTATTATTTGTAGTTGTTGTTTATGTAATTAAAATATATAATTCAATTAATTGTTATAACTATTGCGGGAAACGGAAATGAACTTAATTTTCATGACATTATTTAAGCAAATAAAACGAATATGAAAAAACATATGCAATATTACAAAGTTCTGTACGCATTAATTAACAATAATCATGACATGGGAAAGAGTTGTCATTTCCAAATAAATGCTCTAAAATAATTCCCGCCATTCAATTGCTTGGTAATATGAGGAAGTTGTTTACTCTTAAACTAAAAACACAGAGCTTCTTCTCCAACAACCTGCGTTATTACAGACACCGTGTTTAATTTTGGTCTCCTTCACAGGTGAAAAAATTTAAAACCATTAGTTAATGTTGTGCAGATACTAGGAAAATGGATGTGTTTGTATATTGTTTTTTTACAAGTTGGTTGTTAAAGGAATGTATAGTCATTTATGTTCTGCATGTGATATAACTCATGTATGTCTATTAAACGTTTTGTTATTCATTATCATTTATCTGGAATGTTGCTGTTAATTAATGGTTGTTGACATAACGTTAGTGGTAATTAATATGGGATAGTTGAGTTGGTTGTGTTGTATGGATCATGGCAGTACTATGTTTTGGTCAATAATAATGGCTTCCAACGTTTTTTGATGTGTTAAGGCAACTCTGTTGTAAGGTTGCCAATGGTAATAAATGTTTACACTCTGCTACCTTGTTTTCCTGTGTTAACGCAACTTGCTACTAATGACAATAAATGTTTTACAGTTGATTTGGTAAACATTAAGGTATAGTTCATGTTAAAGTAAACCTATTGGTTGTTAACAGGAAACAACTTACCATCAATACACATAGGTTCTTCTGAAACATGAATGACAGAACACATGGAATGGTTAAAGACATGGATGGAAACAAGAAACATTTCTGAACTCTGTGGGGATTGTAGTCGTTATTGCTTGTGTTATAAATCATTTGTGAAATTTATTGTCCTCCTGTGTTAATTTAACAGGTCTGAAAATGGAAGGTACATCGAGACCATGTCGTCGTTTAAATTATGGATGTGATGATGAGCAAGGTCAGAATGATATTGGCATTGGGATTGGATTTGGTAATATGAACGCACGGCTGAATTGTGGAAGAGAGTTAGTACCAAAAATTGGCATGCAGTTCGCGACAGAAGAAGATGCTTACCAATTTTATTTAACCTATGGGAAGCAAGTGGGATTTGGAATTCGACGAAGCAAAAGTCACAAAGATAAAAGGGGAAACTTAATTTGTCGGCTACTTTGTTGTAGTGCTCAGGGTCAACGGATGCCTGATAAAAGAGATCTGTGTGTAAGAACTCCACGACCAGCAACAAGATTTGGGTGTGAGGCAAGGATGAAAGTTCATAGTTTGCAAAGTGGAACATTTGAAGTCATTGAATTTGTGGAGGAGCACAATCACCACCTCTCATCGCCGAACAAGGTACATTTGCATAGAAGTCATAGGAAGATATCTGTAACACCCCACTCCCGCAAGACCTAAACCCGACATCGACGGTGATATCCAGGTCCGTGTCCCGCGAGGGTGGCGTGCTACATCACTCAGTAGAAAACTCAGTATAACTTTATTTTTAACACATACTCACACATATTATCGTGAATGCGGAAAACAATTTATATAGACAATTCAATGGCCTTGGGGTCCTTTTTACATTTACAATTTATTTCAGTCAATTGACTTTACAACTTGTCCAACTTAGTAATACAAAAGTCCAAGAATAGAAATACTAAGATGCATACCTAACCGATCCCGACCACTTCTCCGCTTCCTCAACCAACAGATGTCATACGCCTGCTACCTAACGGGTATTCTTCTAAGTCTGAAAAATAGATGCAAATTTTGGGTGAGTTTTATGAACTCGGTGAGAAACCATCATCGATGGTTCACTCAATTCATACATGTTCAATCACCACCAAATATCACATACGATCACGATTCACAAATGTAATCTCAAATAATACATACCATTACATTTCACAAATGTAAGGCGATCACCTTTCATACAATCCAAATTCAATCATACCATATATGCAATGCACATGAGACCCTTTCCATTTTCATTACGTTGTTGTGATCGCTATGGCTCGTCCCAAGAATTGGCACATTGCGTTGAGCGGTGGCTCTCAAACATTGGGCTTGAAGCCCAATACATCGAGCCCGAGGCTTTGAATACGTTGGACCCGAGGTCTCTGTGCATCGAAATAAAGCTCTCATATACGTGGGCGTGATATGCCCCGATACGGTGGTCATGCTCCGGTCACAACCGCTTTATCGATCATGTCCTTATGCATGAATGCATATGTTCCAATTTCCATTTACGCTATTTCTATCACTTACATTCAATGCCATTTCCTATTTCTTGGACCTTCGATCCCAGATTTCAATCATATATTTTTCAATTTATTGCATCATACCATATCGCATTTAAAAGTCACATCCAATGTATTGAAACAGATAATTAACACTTCAATATCAATTTCCCATTTCCTGGACCTTTGGTTCGAGATCTCCAATATAACCATTCACACACGCTACACACAAGTAGCACTTCGTTATCTCATTCCAAATATTTCGACACCTATGATCCAAATCAATCAAAATCAAACACATATAAACCCTCCATTATCTCCACATGGCATAATTGCAAAATCTTAAACACATAAGGTTGAGGAACCAACTAGGTTACTCACCGCATTCGAGCTAACATCTGGAAGTTTCAGAACGTCGGTAGATCGACGCCCAAATGTGCCTCTATAACAAACAGAGAGGAATCCGATCACTAATTATCCAATCCAACTAATATAATGCACATGTAAGTGTATAATGCATGTTCATGAGATTTCTGGCCCTAAATCCAAATTTTTCCCATCATAAAATTCCATCAAAATTAGAAAACTATAACCATCGACAAGATTAAATTCGGACCCGATCGGTCCAAAAATAAATAAAACAGTGACCATAGAACAATTTCCGGCTACGCCAATTTCCGCCTCAAAATTCCCAATTTCTCATAAATGAAATTCAATATTTCACTAATCCGATGCCTCAAGAATCGGGTCAATCGGACGTCGGACGGAAAAGAAATTGACAAAAGAAACACCAAATACCAAATAATCAAATAATAATAAATAATAATATAAAAAAAATCAGATGGCCTCGTCACTAGGGCGAGGCGTCGTCCTAGTGATGCCATCTGATCCGGCGTCGTCGCCCTAGTGACGCCGTTCAAACGAGCCTCGTCACTAGGGCGAGTCGTCGCCCTAGTGACCGGGCAATATACCATTCTCATTCTTTTTTTTTCAAATTTCTAAACCAACTTTCAATACCCATAACTCTTAGCACACAAATCAGAAAATAGCAAATTATACCTTGTTGGAAAGATAAAGAAACCCTCTCCAATTCTCAAGAAGACCATAAAAATCAATCTCACCCCTAAGGGTGTCAAAAATCCCTTCAAAGCTACTGCCTACTCAAATCTCATTAAAACAGAAGAGTACATTGCAAATTCCATAACTCTCTGATTCTTCAGCCAAACATTACCACATAAATATGCTCAATAAGTTCACAATGTTATCTACAACTTTCATGAACAACCCAAAATCAAATTCCATAACCAACTAGGTCAAACAATTCGACAAAGAATCTGTATACAGAAATTAACCAATCTGGTCAGTAATTTCCCAATCAGCATAACTCTTAGCACAAATGTCACAAAATTCACTACCTTATATCCCTGAAAAGATAAAATCCCAAACTTCAAGTTTCATGAAGAACTCAAACTCTAATTCGATTTCTAACAATTTCAAAACCACTATGCAAGTTACTGCCATGATCAGCCATTCACATTCTAATGTAAGATCAGTTTTTGCAAAATCATAACTCCCAACTCTGACCTCTAAAAATTATATGCCATATATCATTTTCAAGATAATTTCTTCCTCTGCAACTTTGCAGAAGATCACTCACACCAATTCAGTCCAAACAAATGGATAAAATTGCTTCTAAGCATAATACTCACAAGTCAGACACTTAAACTAGGTTTCATCAACATGCCCAAAACCAGTCCATAGAAAACAGTTCATATCTCTCAATGTACAGCTCTACAAATATCAACATCAGTGGCAATGGAAAGATAACTCAATATTCTTCAACTTTCATGAAGACCATTCTCTCCAATTCCATCTCAATTAATTTAGAAAAATCAGCAAAGCTCATAGGTTTTGGTTTCGGTTACTGTTCATAGACAATAAAACAATAATTTTGCATGCAACAATTCACCCTTCTAACATTACAATTTAACAACACCTATTTCACACAAAGTTGTAGCCAACATCCCAAAGTTTAAGTGGCCACAAACCTCACGTAATTTGCATTCCTACACAATTAGTTATGATTAAAACAGTAAAAGCAATTAAAAACCCTAATTTTCCAGATTTGGTGTTAACCTTAGTTCTATCATTTCCAATGCCATTAACACATCATTAGACATCCAAATAGACACAATTTAGGTCTTACCACACTCATACATATACTAGGGCTAATACTTAAAAAAGAATTTCAGCACTTAAGTCTTCCTTTCTAAGTAAAATCACTCATCCATAAGCATTCAAAATCAAGTTAAAAAAACACTCATTCATACTCCTACATCAATTCATAACTAACCCTCACCTAACACCCATTAATTCAAGCCATATTAGTCATCAATTTAAGGTCTTTATATTCAGCATAAACACACCATAACTCCCATTAAATGCATCAACAACCATGATTCATTTAATGCACAATTCAAAGCATAATTCAAGCTTAAATGAAAACTTAACTTAAACCTTACCTACTTAAGCTTTTCCCCTTCAATGCTTTAATCCTACACCAATTTCTCACTTTCTACTTTCTTCTAACATCAAACATGTATCCCCTCATCATAGCAAGAGCACAACTTAGTTGGAAGTAGAAGAACTCTTGAGTGTTTGGAGGAAGATGAGGAAAAGAAGAAGAAAATCAATGGATATGGAGAGTAGATGTAGGTTTCGGATGAGAAGGCTTTTAAGCCATTAAAAGGTTCTTTCCCATTCTTTTTACACACACATCACCGAAATCACAAGGTTAGAAGCATTAAATGAAGGTCTAAGTTGGCTAATTATGATTGCTTCCAAAATTTAAAGAAAAGTCAAAGTATTATTTCTTTAATCCAGATCAAAAACTAACCCAATCAACTCAATTGACCCCAATTTCAATCCCAAAATAATATACCCAATATTACAGTGTCATTGGGTAGAATTTTTCGCTACCGAAAATCGACCGATTCGCCAATTGGCGATTTTTCCGGTCCGGAAATTTTCTCCGGAAAAATCCAGAAAAATTCCTAAAAATCCTTTAAAATAGAAAACAATTTATGGCGCACTCAGAATAATTTTTCAAACCCGATAACCCCGTTAATCACACTAAAATTACATTAGGCACGAAAACCGGGAATGTCATGTATGCATATGCACAGTTGTGACTATGCAGCAATCCTATTATGCATGAGCAATCCTATGAAATCCCAATCTAGCACATCCTATGCCAATTTACTGTTCTACCCTTCCAATTGAGGTTGGGATGTTACAATATCTGCTGCTGCGGCTATGCAAATTGAAATGGCAAATGCTGTGGGAATACTACCGAAAGCATCCCATGATCTTATGGTGAGGGAAGCAGGTGGAAGAGATAATGTTGGCTTCATTCGGGATGATTACAAGAATTATTTGAGGTCTAAACGGACAAGAGAGATGACAAAGGGAGATACACACGAGGTGTTACAATATTTGTATAAGATGCAGGTGGAAGATCCGAATTTCTTCTATGCCATTCAAGTCGACGAAGATGATATGATAACGAACATATTTTGGTCTGACGCTCAAATGAGGAACGACTACGTAGACTTTGGTGATGTTGTCTGCTTCGATACTACTTACAAGAAGAATGGTCAGGGTCGTCCACTCGCGTTGTTTGTCGGTGTCAATCATCACAAGCAAACAACAGTTTTTGGCGTTGCACTCCTCTATGATGAAACTGCTCTAACATTTGTGTGGTTGTTCAAGACATTTGAGGCGGCGATGCTTGAAACAACCTACAATTACGATGATCAAGATGCGACAATCGCAGGATTAAGCGTCAACATGGCCAAACACCGATCATCGGCTATGTATTTGGCACATTTACCAAAATGTCGCCATCCATTTAGTCTTGTCTTGGCAAGTATAAAGAGTTTTCAAGGGACTGGCGCATGCATATATGATCGTGAAGAAGAAGAACAATTTGTCGGTCGTGGAATCGGATGCTCGGAAAATATGAACTTGAAGACAATGAATGGTTGTAACGTTTGTATCATATTAAGGAAAAGTGGGCGTTGGCTTATGGCGTAAAATATTACAGGTGACATGATGACAACACAACGCAAAGGAAAGCATGAACAGTTCTTTGAAAAGGTATGTAAGTTATCGGACAACTTACTACAATTCTTTAATCACTTCCACAGCTTCTCGATGATCGGCGTTATGAGGAGTTAAAAGCTGATTTTAGGAGCAATGTGAGCAGACCAACATTGTCAGCACCAGTAAAAATTTTAAAGCATGCCGCAACTATATACACTCCAAAAGAATTTAAATGGTTCCAAGATCAATGGAATATGTGTCATGATTACAGTTGTAATCTATGCAGTCAGGATGGTTCGGTTGAGAAGTACATGGTAACTGTTGATGGGCAGAGGTACTGTCATTCCATAAGTTACGATTCTGCCAATGATGAAGTTCATTGCAGTTGTGGAAAGTTTGAGTTTGTTTGGGATCTTATCTTTCATGTCTTTGAAGTCAGATAACATAAAAATATTACCACAATTCCAAGCAAATACATTGCAAAACGATGGACAAGGAAAGCGAAATGTTGGAGGAATGGTAGTCAGCACTCACCTATCATTGAAACTGATCTGGACCCTAAGTTGCTGTCAGGAAAAAGGTATAAAGAATTGTGTACCTTAAGCTCGCGGTTGGTTACAAGAGCGGCAACCAGGAGAGATACCTATGAACTTGTTAAACATCTTCTGAACATGTTGAACATGGTTGATGAGACATTGCAAGGTGAAGAAATAGTTGATGACGCTAACCTAAGAGGACAACATGATGAGTTAAGCCAACGCTCACGGTCAAGTAATGATGTGAATGTGCTGAATGAAGCTGACCCGAATTTTGCCCACATGAAACACATAAGAGGTGTTAAGTTGAAGAAAAAGCCTACATCTAGTAAGAGAATGAGGGGTGGTCTAGAGAAAAGTATAAAGAAGAGGACGAATGCGAAGAAATGTAGCACTTCGATAGTAACCCCCTTTGACAATACGCAGGTAAAACTTCTGCGCATATTGCTGTGAACGGATGTATGCATTTTATTGGTCATAGTTGAATTTAATGTAATATGGGCATTCTTACTTTATGCAGGAATCTGAAGCGAATTCATGGCAATATGGATTAATGGCTACCAACCAACCTCCCATACTACATCAACAGCAGGTTGGTTTACGGTCATTACCAATGTGTACATGTGTTATGCAATTTGATTTCCTAATCTCATTTGCTCAATGCCTGTGACTATTACGAAATGCAGGTGTAAGTTCCACTTCCTCAGGAATGGGCAAGTATGGGGTCCAATCATGAATACCGCATAGAACAATCTGAGGTTGTTTTTCTTAAGTTGTCTTTGGGGAGCTATAAATTTGGAGGCATGACAAGGTAATGATTCATCTTCCATGTCTTCCAAATTGCAGGCAATACGTGTTCATTTCGATAAGTCAACAATGGCATACACTCATCATCGAACTGCAACATTGTCGCAGGTATGCTTTTTTAAACATAGGAGTGTTTGTAATGTTTGCTACATTTGTCCATGTAATGTGTTATTAAATTGTGAGTCATCTACCATGTTAGGTGAATGCTGTTGGACCAAGTCAGCATAATATACATCTTCTCTTCCCACCGGCAATGCGGATGACTGATTTGGGCAGGGTAAATAAGCCATAGTTTGTGTCCCAAGTTGAATAATGTTCCATAATTGAATGATATGTTTTGTTTTGTTAGAATGAGTTGACATGCATTTTGATTTCCAGGCACAACAAACATTTGGTTTTGGAAATATGGAAGACGTTAACAATTTAACACTTGGTATTTCCATTGGCAAATGTGGGAGTTGCCTATGGGAGGAAAAGGTCTGTACTTGTAGACAATGATTATGATAATGATGTAAGTACGAACAACCTAATTATACTCTTCCTTAATTTGTAAAATAAATTATCTTTGTCTAAGTTGTGTTCAGACAACCTTTTATAGGAACGTTATAATTTAATGTTCACTTCTAAGTAATGAGGAAGTAAACAACTATTGCACAACGTCTATCTAACTGCAACATTTAACATTTTTGGTGTTACATGCACATATAATGCAGAAACTGACTTATGTTCATATAATTGAGGCCATCATTATGTTAACTCTAAATTATATGAATGGGATACTATCGGTTAATATTGTGAACATATAATATTTATTGCCTTTGTTTTATACAGAACATGATCGCTTATGAAGACTGCAATCTTCAAATGCAGGTGTCTTATATACTACTGTCTTTAATGATAATGACATTCAATTAATTCAGACATGGCCACATCATCACTCTGCCTTCATCAATTTTGTTGCCATCATTTCAGGTTAACTAAGATTATGCATATCAACATCCTTTGTATTTGGTAAAGTAGTTTCAGAATTTGAAGTCATTCTTCATTGCTTTATGATATTCAAGTTGTATGGAAAAGTTGTGGCTGCATGAATTGTGGTTTTTCAGTGTTGCTTCTGCGACATTGCCCCCTACTCCGTTATTACAACTATGTAAAAATTAAGTTGTACGGTTGGGGAGGAAGTGGTGGTTGTATATGTCCCACCAAAAGAGTAGTGTGGTTGGAATGTGGCAGTTGCTGATGTCGGTAGCAATATAGTGAGCACTTTTCTATACTTGAAACTGTTAGTTCTGCGGTTGATGATTTCATTTCGATAGTGAATTATGTGAAGATGAATTTTGAGCTCCTGCAAACAAAAGTGGTACACATGTCGTTGATTTTATCTGCTGGAATGGGCAGAAGAACGGTGGAACCCAAAGGACCGTTACAAGGATCAGGTTGGTGTTTGGTTTGGTTATGTAATTGTTAACTATTAAAATAGATTGTATAGTTAAAATTAAATGTCACGCATTATTAATGTAATTAAGTAATTTATTAGTAATACTGAAAATATATTCATTTTATAAAAACTATGCATTAATTTCATGATCATATTTAACGATGGCTGATAAAAGTATGTATTTATTATTCATGTTAAATAAAATCAAATATTAAATTTCTATCGTCAAACTTATTATTATTATGAATCGTAAATATACTAATTAAATTTAGTTATATTTCGATAATTAAATGTTAAATAATATTATTAAATTTATTATGCGGTATTTATAAATTTTATTACAATTATTTTAAAATTCCTTATTAACATTATTCTGCTTATTTGATGTTTAGTATTATTATAACTATTATTATGATTATTCATAACATATTATTAATATAAGTACATCAAAGCAAGCGGAGGATGAACAAAGAAAATAAGAAAAGTGGTTTAATTTATCAAATTTGAAAAATCAGAAAGGAAAAAAATTAAAAATTTATAAACCTAACAAAATTCAGTGCCGCACTTTGCAGAGTGCGACACTCTCGCACTCTGCTGAGTGAGAGGTTGTTCCTCCCACTCTTCAGAGTACGAGGAACATGTGCAAATTAATCATTCTAAAATTTTTTATATGTTATAATTTTTACTTCTAGTTGAGTTTGTATACTTATTATTAGAAATCTTATTAATTATTTAATAAAATATGGTCTCAATATTATTATTAGTATTAGTATTATTATTATTATTATTATTATTATGATTATTATTATTATTCTTAATAACCTTTTATTGATTAAATGCATATGTCTTTATTTATAATATATGTTATAAATTGCGTATTATTAGCAAATTTTCTTCGATTATTATTCAATATAGTATTCTTATTGGTATAATGATTAGTATAACAATAGAAATATAATAAATGAATTAATTAACGAAGAATGATAAAATGATATGAATTCTACATTTAATAATAATAAGAACAAAATCCTCATTGACAAAGTGTATGCTCTCCAAAACGAGAACATTGGTTCACGTTAATACTTAATCGTTAATGGCAATATCTCTATTCGTTTAAGGACTTCGCTATTCATATTAATGGCAATATCTCTTTTCTTTATTTATATTAATAATATGTTATGAATAATAATAAACATTTTAAATAATAGTAATAATAATAAATTTACTAATAATCATAATAACGATAATTATATTAATAAGGAATTTAATAATAATAATAATAATTAATTTATAAATACTGCATAATTTGTTTGGCATAATAATATTTCACAGTATTTATAATAATATAACTAAATTTAATTAGTTAATTTATGATTGATAATAATAATAATAATAGTAATAATAATAATAATAATAATAACAAAGAAGAATAATAAGAAGAAGAAGAAATTTACTTATAATAATAATAATAATAAATTTCAACAATACTCTCAATAAATTTAATAATACTAATAATAATAATTATACATATACCAAAAATATTTATGATATTATAAACAACCAATTTAATAAAGTTCTAATACCTTTAATAATTACTCTATAATATATTAAATAATAACAATAAGTAATTTAAAAGTTATTATAATAATTATTAAATTTAAATAACCATAATAATAATAACAATAATATTTTGTTAAGATTAATATTTTCAGTTATTATAATACTGAAATAAATTTAAATAATAATAATAATAATAATAATAATAATAATAATAATAATAATAATAATAATAATAATAATAATAATAATAATAATAATAATAATAATAATAATAATAATAATGCAAAATATTATTAATTTCATTTTAATAAGTTAATAAATAAATATATACACCTAATAATAATAACACAATTAATGATGTTTGTAAATGATAATAAGCATGTTTTAATAAAATCCAATGCTCCAAAAGTTGAGAAGTACAAATCCAATTACGTCTTATAATAACGTTATTGTTATAATTAACAATAAAATATCATTGAGGAATAAATTGTTATGGAAAATATAAACAAATTTCATAATAATAGTCAAAATGCTGTGGGGAAAATTTTAACAAGATAATAATAATAATAACAGACATCTAATATTAATAAGGAATGTAATAATAGTAATTATTACAAATTTTATAAATTTGTGCGCACCTAATTTATTCATAACATTTTACAGTAATTATAATAATAGAATTAATAATAATAATAATAATAATAATTAATAATATTAATAATAAAGATAATAATAAAAATCAGAACAATAATAATAATAATACTAATACTTAAACATAATAATAACAAAATTTAAGAAATAGTACTATTTATTTTCATTGCTAATAAATACAAATAACATTCTGTTTTTGATTTTTTGGTTACAAATTTAAAATTTTCCTCTTTTCCCAATTTTGTAAATTGATTAATATAATGAATTTGTTTAATAATCATATCGAATATAATAATAAAATTAATCATAATAATAACGATAATTAATGTAATCAATAACAAATTTTAAAAATAGTCATAATTCATTTCTATACTAAGAGATACAAATAACAATAATAATATAAGCAAATAAATTAGTTTATTTAATTTGATTAATAACATTAAATATAATAATAATAATAATAATAATAATAATAATAACATTAAAATATCATAATAATAACATTAATAATAACATTATAAATATAATAATAAAATAATAAACATAACATAATAATAATATTTATGATTATGAAAAGATTGTGATAATAATATAAATTAATATAATGATTTAATTTAATTATCATATGGACACAACTTAAAATAATAATAATAATAATTATTATACTAATAAACATAATAATAAAATAACAACAATAATAATAATATTAATAATACTTAGACATAATAATAACAATTTGAAAAATAGTTACTAATATTTTGATTGCTAATAAATACCAAATAACAATACTAATAAACATTAACAAATTATTGTGAGTGGTCTGGATCGCTAGGGCGAGGCGTCGTCGCCCTAGCGATCCTGCAGATCTAGGTCGTTGTTGCTAGGGCGGACAGGCGTCGCGCTGTGATCCGACATCGATATTTGTTGTCGCTAGAGGCGACGGAGGTCGCCTCATGATCGAGCCACTCATACGCTATTGTCGCAGAGGCGACGACGGTCATCTAGCGATCCAAATACATAAGGTCAGTCTGATGTGCTAGGTGACTTTACAATATATTTTTATATATAGTAATAAGTATATAAACTAAAGCAGGAAAATTATAAAATTTTAAAAAATTTATAAGAATTATTATATTAATAAGACAACTAAATATAATCATAATAAAAACATAATAACCAATTATATAACATATATAACAAATACGAGATATATTAATTTTATCATTATAAGGAATAGAAATTAAAATAAATACTAAATTTTGTATTCATGAACAATATGATCATAGTTATAATAATAACAATAATCGATAATACTAATAATAATAATAATAATCATAATAATAATCAAAATAACAATAATAATGATAATAATCGATAACAATAATGATAATAACTATTAAAGAAAAATTATTTTAATTAGACAACGATAATAATAATAATTATTATAATTATAATGATTTTGATTATTATAATTATAATCAAAATCATAATAATTATACTAACATTACTCATAATAAGGATAATACTAATTATAATAACAATACTCGAATTAATTATAATTAATTATAAAATAATAAGTTCATATTAATGATAATAATAGAAGCCAATATTATAATAATAATTATAATCTTTAGAATTATAACCATAAGATAAGATTATAATAAATGACTAAATTGTTTAAATATGATGATGATAATAATCATAATCATAATAATAATAAGCAACATATAATTAATCGAATAATATATTTAAAATTATTAGCACAAAATTACGAATTATAGCAAATATGATTATAATAATAGAAATAAAATTGCTAATAAATTAAAATTCATTAAGAATATTAGGATTATAATTTTAATGCGGCGATAATAATAATAAATATGGGAAAACGGTTAATGAATTTATTAGCAAGGATTTGATTCATAATTACAATAAATTATATAATTACTCTACAAATTATTTAATAATAACAATGACCTATTTAATAATAATAATTAGTACTCATTATAATAAGAATAAAATTTTTAATAATAATTAATAAAAAAATTAATCTGAACGCTCTCCTCACATCGCAAGCATTGAGGAAGCGCTCAGCATCGCCTTTCTCTTGACTGCAGTCAGTAGAGAGGACAATTCCTCAATGGGAATTCGTTTCTTCTTATAAGCTATTAGTATTAAAATGAAGTGATGAAAACTAATAACGCAAATAATAATAATAATATTTAATGTTCATAAAATAATCATTATATTTAACAGTGAATAAGCGAATAATATTAATTTGATTTAATTTGATTGGTCTAATATTAATTTGAAATAATATTAAATTGGATCGTAACTTATGTATTAAAATTTTAATCATTTTATGATTTTAAGATTGATTTAAATATGATTTATTGACATAATTAATTAATAATATGTTAAATTAAACAATTATAAAAATAAGGAGAATGATATAAAATTTTATATAATTTAATTAACTTTATTTAAAATTCTAAAAATTTATTTTTAAAACATACATCTCCTATTAAACTTTTGAAATATATGGGATATGTAACACAATTTAAATTTAATACTGAACTAAACAAATTAGATTTAAATTAATAAATTATATTGAATTATTATTTTAAGTTCAATTTAATTATTTTAAGTCAAAATTAAGAATTAAATTGGGAAAGATTTTATTGATTTATATATAATATTTATATACTATTTTTCCATTATTTTAAACATAAATTGAAGAAGTTTTATGAAAATAGAAAATTTTAAAGATTAAGAAAATTTTATTTAAAGAATAAATTTTAAAGAATAAATATTCAATTAATTAGTATCTACTTTATATTGTCACAATAACCTAACTATAACTACGGTCACAACTATTCGTAATTTAGTGACAATTTTTTGTGACTAACTATTTTTGTCATCTCAAATACGATATTTTTTAGTGTCAAGACAATTGATTGACGTTATTGTTTGGATTATCTGTAATGATTTATATTTTTGTCACTAATACAATGGTAATTGTAGCAATTTAGTATCTTTCACAATTAAATTGTCACTATTAATATATTAATAGTGTTAAAATTTATTTTATCACTAAGTTTTGTCATTAAAAGCCTATAAAATTTGGCGCCAAAATAATTTTGGCGGTAATTAATTGTAATTGTAACGAAACATATGCTGATAACTAATATTTTCTATTTGTTGTAACAAAACTTAGTTTAGTCTCTAATATTTTTTTCTTGTTATGACGAAACGGTTTATCGTCACACAATATTTTACTTGTTGTGACGAAAACTTTTGTCAATAAATATTCAATTAATTAGTGTCTATTTAATATTGTCACAATCACCAAACTATAACTATGGTCACTACTATTTATAATTTAGTGACAATTTTTTATGTCTAATTATTATTTCGTTATAGATATGAGGTTTGTTGTGGCAAAACAATTGATTGATACTATTGTTTGGATTAACTGTGATGATTTATTTTTTTGTCACTAATACAATGGAAATTATGACAATTTAGTACCTTCATAATTAAATTGTCACTATTAATATATTAATATTGTCAAATTTTCTTTTATCACTAAGTTTTGTTATTAAAAGCCTACGTACTTGTTATGACGAAAACTTTTGACAATAAAATTTTAATTAGTTAGTGTCTACTTTTCTTTTTCATGAAAGAAAATAATAAAAAAAAGAAAGGGAGAGGGATTGCTAAATTGTGAGATCACAAGTTTTAATTTTAGAGTAATTAGGTTGTAAGGTTATGATTGTTTGAGTTGGTTAGAAGTGATTTTATAATTTTGGAAGTATTTTTAAAAATTCTTTTATTTTTGGTGGGTTAAATTGAGTAAACGTAAATATTAAGTATTATTTTAAATAGAAAAGAGAAAGAAAATTAAATCATATGAATGTGTGTATCTATTAGAAAGTACTGCATTTTCATAAGCTTAATAATAAATAACTAGTTTTTTTGAGAATTTAAAATTTCATTAATAAATAATGGAGATTACAAATGTATAAGGAGCTATTACCAAATTGAGTTGAAACCCAATTAAAACACTGATATCTAACTCAGTAGCAAACAAAACGACATTTGCTAGGACCTTTCGACATCATTCAGCTCCAAGCAACGATATTTTGATGAGTGGCATCCCTTGCTTGGTCCATGGCGATTCATCAAGTTCTAAGTCTCTGCATTGTCTCCCTGACGGTAGAGCTGAACACGTTCTTTCTCAAGTTTTGTCTATGTGTTCCTCCAAGAAATCTTGTGGTAGTTTATAAATAAGCTCCCAAATATGTCGATGGTCCACACAGAACCCACTGTGAACCCTCAGTCACAGATCTGGGTTTTGCTTCTAGATCTGGGTTTTTCTTGACTTCTCCAGCCACAAAACTCACGGCAAAAACAAGGAGGCAGCGAGAGCCTTCTTATTCCAAAAAACGCAAACAACCAACAACATATTCTGAACTTTTCAAAAATTAAGGGTTTCGCCCTTTTTTTAAGAAACGAGAGGAACTGGGAAGTCATTTCCGGATCTTAAGCATTTTTCGGTGGCATACAAAAGCTCCTACAAGTTGGCACTAAGATCGCCGCCGTCGGTCGCAACTATTCAGCCCACACTAAAGAACTCGACAACGTCGTGCCAAAGGTATCTCTTTTTGTTACAGACTCACTCTATATCACTTCTCCAAAATAAATCAAAGACATATCCATGTCGAAAAAGGTAGATCCTGGGTTGCTTTCGCTTGTTCGAAAAAGGTAGATTTCCTGGATATTTGTTCCTGTTTGGAGGTTTTTCCCTTTTGCTCTTGATTGAGTATTTACTCTATTCGAGTTTCTTTTTTCTTTTGGAGCTGACTTTTCGAAGTTGAATTTCTTTTGGTTGGCGACTTGAGTATTCTCCATCACAGCTCTATCATTTGTTGTTTTGACCCATTTCAAGTTCTTAGTTTTGCTTTGTTCAGATGTTCTGTTTTTGGGTTTTGAAATATACTGTGTGTTCAAGTTTAGGGCTTTTTTAGCTTACCCTTTTTGAGATACAATTGTTGTAGTTCTGTAATTTTTTTTGGACCTTATCTTTGAGAACTTTGCACCTTAGAGGATTTTAGTGGGATTTACTCTTTCCTTTCTTTCTTTTTTAGTTTACTATCTAATATTTGGATGTTTTGGTTGATGGTTAAACGGTTGTTCTGTTTGATTTCCTGCTGTGCATGGCTCCGCTCAATATTTCTGGGATTAAACTTGCTAACGGAACTTCTAAATTTTGGATGATTTGGGAGGGCTTTGTTGCTAAAGTAGTGGTTATTTTCTGCGCAATTTTGGTTGTTCTTTGGTTTGAGTACGTCCTCTTTTTTTAATGCAGTTTTTTTTTACTTAACGCATTTGATTGTTATTACTAGATTAGATGAATATTGCTGTAACAAATTTGGCCTTTCTTAGTACAGAATGGGAATTGAACAAGTGAAAGAGTGAGGCATCAGCTTAGGGTGGCTTTTTTATTCAGCTTAGGATTAGCTTAGGGTAACTAATCCGTACCTGATTTCTTATAGGGACAGAATGTCTTGATCTGGTGAATACACATCGCGATATTCAACCCAGTGAAATGCTATTCCAGATAACGTTTGTGCTCCTTTCTGTTGTGCTTGTTGAGTATATATTTTATCCTGATTGCTAACTCTGCTATCTCTGTTGTTGAGAGGAATAAGACTATCCTGTGTTCCTTTGAAATTGTTGAGTAGGTTGTTTTGTAGTTCTAGGAATTGTTAACTAGAGAATTTTGGTTACATTTTTGACTGTGGAAATAACTAGTGCATAAGTCTGACTAGCTATTATAAAGTCTATACTCTCCAGGCTAATGCCATTCTCCTACTACAGTAGAGATGTAACTGACTGTGGAAATAACTAGTTGCAGTTTTTCTGTATTGGGGTTTATTATTTATTTTTAGCTTCTACTCTTGATTTGCTAATTTTGGAAATTTTCTAAGTCTAATTTTGCATAAGTTAGAAAATCTAATTCGAGGACCGAAAATTTAGAATGTCTTTCGATGTGATAATTGATATGAGATTTGGATATGTCATGTTTTCTAATTTTTCTTTGTTCACATAATTCTCATTAACTTGAATTTATCGATAAAGACATTTAGCTTAAAGAGATTAAAAGTTTTGTTTCTTTGATCAATTTTTCTAGATATAGAGTAGATAGGACTGAATTGGCTTGCCTAATATTTAGGCTTAAATGTTGAATCTTATTTTTCAAAGGTTTAATGTTAGTTTAAGTAATCCACTTATGCCTATGCGTTATGTTTTCATTTGTGTTCATGTGTTTCTAATCTACCTTTCCACTAGGATTCTAGAAAATGGCGAATTCAAAATCAAGATTGAGGAAACTTGTATTCACCAAGGTGGACCAGCTCTGACTAGGCACTAATGGTCACTCTTACCTTGAAAGTTGTTAGTGCAAAGATGGTATTGCAAAAGGGTTGTGCTGACGGTCCTTAGATACGCCATATGAAGATTGTTGAATGCTTGATTGGACATGACACAGGAATGATAATCTTAACTGCTAGAAATGATCAAGGTATTTTTCCCACTTTTTCTAGCTTGGGACTTTAATCTTATGTGTGAGCATATATTTTACTTAGTTTATCTTGTGCGTATCTATTCTTCTGTTTGTTCAACTTAAGAGGTTTTTGTGTTTTTGATAATTACTCAAGACTTGATAACGTTACAATTTGAGATTACAATTCAACAATCATCAACAGGTAGACAGTGTTTTGGATGGATTTCCCTTCGAAATTGAAGATATCTCTAGAGAGAACCATATTGTTGAAAAGAAAGTACTTTGACGAGACTATCAAAGTAGAAGTTGATATGCCTAATGTTAAAGTTGAAGATGGTAATGAAGATGATGATAATACTGAATCTAATGCCCTACCTAGTGTTCCATTGGTTGTGACAATTTCTAAGGATAATAGTAGCAAGTTTTTGGAGATTGGTGTTACTGCTTTTCCTAATGAGATCTCTATCGATAGCTTGGCAATTAAGTGTTAGAGTAGTCTTGCGAAGCGATAAACTTTTAGCGCATTTTATCTGAATTTATTATCGTTCTTTATAAATAAATAAAGAAATGCATATATTTCATTAATTTGTTGTTCATTATTTATGAACCGATATTGATCTGTAATCAATTAATGAAGTTCATGATATATATATAACGTGAAGAAAATTATGATGTGATCATATCTTCGAGATTCTATCACGTCTGATTATGTCGATTCTAAATTATCACTACCATAGGATTCTTGAGACCTGGATATCGGTGAATCCGAAAAGACTAAGATATCTCAAGCTCCTTGATTTGATCAGCGATGGATCTCGAAGCCGTAAATATGAGATATTTAGGGTTGAGATGTGGATCTTCTTAGAGGTAGTAAATCGTTGGATGACCTGTATGAGATCATCACATGGATGTCTCTATTCAATGTCGGTGATAATCTCATCATGTGATAGTGCAAGTATCCTTAGACTTGAAGCTTCGAGGATATCTTGAATCTTGATTACGTCTTTATTCCATTCCATGTCGCTTCTGAGTATCGCGTAGGGTGGTCTTGGAGTGCAGTTTGAGGTATTCACGAAGGTAATTGAGTGGCCGATAGAGGATTCATCACTTCGTGATAGCGAAGATGATACCCATGACCTCTTGTCGGTCATTATTTGAAAGTCTCGATCGGAGCATATATATTTGGGCTCGGCCTCGACGTCCGAATCCCGAGGGCGGCCCTCTCGGTCAACGTCGGCGTCGGGCGCTCCATATCTGCGTCGGACCGATCCCAACATCCATACAAGGAATCGATGTCGGTTGGATAACAATACATAAACATATACTCATACATACCATCGCATGCATTCTCAACATGCATTTTCATATCCATTCATCATCTTAATATTCAGAAACATATGTCATTCTCATTAGAAGCAATTCAACGAGATTCTCAAATGCGGTAGAATACAAAATAAATTGAAATCTCAAAATATAAAGTATGCTCTATCTTGACATGCTCGAAGGTCGACGAAAGGACTAACTTATACAAGTTCTAGCTAGTTCGAAGTTTACGATGCCTGCCGTCAACAATCGGCGATCTGCACTTTGAGGAGGAGAGTAATGAGGTGGTCGATGTTTCGATGGCATATCGTTTATAAGCCATTTAGCAACGAGTAGCACAATCAAGATATACATATATATAGATATATCATTGGCAATTCAAGATCCACATTCATATAACATAAGTCATGCATTCACAATTCCTCAACATATCAATCAATATGCAACATAGCTATCAATATGCAACATAGATATATCTTGCGAACGACGCGGCGTGCGAGTCGGAGCTGCGACTCCGAACCCAGATTCCTGCATTTTCCGACTTCCATTTCTTCCCAAACTCAAATACAACGCAAACAAACTATAGATCAAGCCTAAAGCTACATTTCTAACCCAACATCAACTCAGAAATCAAAGGCCAATGCATTAATCCAAGAAATCTCATCGTTTACAACCTAAAATCTTAAAACCTTCGATTCTCACGGATTCCACATACTCTAAGTTTAAATCTAACCAAAGCAAGTTTAAAGGAAGTTTAACTTACTGAAATCACTTGAAGCGATCGGAAAGCTCAAAAATTGCTAAATCTCTCTTCTCTTTTCTTCTTCTCCACCGCTTGGCCACTCTGAACTCTCCTCTCTTCTCTTCTATTTTTTCTTTCCTTTCTCTTCTTTTCTTTCCTAATTCCTTTAAATCCTAAGGGCATGGGCCCTTCCTAATAAACCAAGGCCCAAAACAACTTAGTTAACTTCAAAACCCTTACATACTTTAAATCATCTAATCATCATTTAAACCACAATTAACCTATACTTATCCATAATATTCCTAATTTAATCAAACTAAGACAAAATACCGCAATTATCACAATTCATGCTTAATATCATCATAAAAAAAATTTTCGGGATCTAACATTTCTCCCCCTCTTAAAAGAAATTTCGTCCTCGAAATTTACCTGAATCATCAAAGAGATGCGGATACTTCTCCCGCATAGCTTCCAATGGCTCCTAAGTAGCCTCCTTTACCGAATGGTTCCTCTAAAGGACTTTGACCAACTGAATCGTCTTGTTCCTGAGAACCTTATCCTTGGCATCTAAAATCTGCACTGGAAGCTCCTCATAGCTCAAATCATTTCGCAACTAAACCTCACTAGTCTGAATAACATGTGACGGATCCGATCTATATTTCCTCAACATGGACACATGAAAAACGTCGTGAATCTGCGATAATTCCGGAGGTAACGCCAATCTATAGGCGAGGGGTCCAATCCTCTCAAGGATCTCATGGGACCCACATACCTTGGATTCAACTTCCTTTCTTCAATCTCAATACTCCTTTCCAAGGAGATGTCTTAAGAACACTTTCTCACCGACCTCATACTCCATCTCTTTTCTATGAGCATCAACATAACTCTTCATTCGTCTGTCTTTGCCTTAAGCCGTTGTTTAATCATATTGACTTTCTCAGCGGTCATCCAATCAAATCTGTCCTCCATTGCCTCTCTCCTTCTTCATCCCAACAGATCGGAGTCCTACACCTCCGCCCATACAATGCCTCATATGGAGCCATCCGAATACTCGAATAGTGCAATTGTTATAAGCAAATTCGACCAACCAAAACGCTCATCACATGCTTTTAAAATCCATCACACTGAGCTCAAGCATCCTCGAGTGTCCGAATAGTCCTCTCCGATCGACCATCCGTATGAGGGTGAAAAGCCGTCTTGAAATTGACCTCGTCCCCAAAGCTTCAACCCCCCAAAATTTGAAGTGAGCAGGGATCTCGATCCGACACAATCGAATCCTAATCTCATGCGACCTCACTATCTCATCAACATACTTCCTTGCCAACACATGCGAAGAATCGATCATCGAATCGCTAAAAAGTGGGGTGACTTAGTCAACCGATCCACATAACCCAAATGGCATCATGCCTCCTGCCGTCCTGAGCAATCCCATCAAAGTCCATCGTCACTTTCGTTGCCACTTCCACTCCTAATAGTAACGACCTCAACTTCCTTAGAAGGTGCGATGTTCGACCTTGACTTGGCGACACACTAGACACTTCTTGACAAACTCGTTATATCCTCTTCATACCTTTCCACCAAAATGCTCTCTCAAATCCGATACATCCCGGTGCTCTGGGATGTATGGCATAAAGCGCATTTGTGCCTCATCCATAATCTCGGCCTTAACTTCCTCGCACATCGAGAATACACAACCTACTCCCAACTGTCATCGATCAGTCATCCCGCACATCGATCTCGAAATCTTGCCATTCAATCTCATCCCAAGTTTGCTCAAATCGCATCCCGAGCTCCAAATCCTAACCTTTTCCTTGAAAGACGGTCTAACTCGAAAATTAGCCGAAGACAATCCGGCTCTTCTGCGTCAAGCTTATCCTAAGCTTAGCCATCTCTTCCAATAAAGGAAGATAAGCCGTCGAAGATGAGCAATCGACGACTTCTCGCTCAAGGCATCCGCCTGACATTGGCCTTGCGGATGATACTCAATCAACAAATCATAATCCTTTAGTAGCTCCAACCACCTCCATTGCTTCAAATTCAATTCCTTCGACTCGTGAATACTTGATTCTTATGATCGGTGAAGATCAGATTACAACTCCATGCAAATAATACCTCCAAATCTTGAGGCAAATATCATCTTCTTTGCTAATTCCAAATCGTAATGCGTCGGATAATTGAGCTCATAAGGCTTCAAATCGCGAAGCATAAGCAATTACCCGATCTCCTGCATCAAAACACATCAAGACCCTTCCTCGAAGCATCATTATACAGAATAACCCTCATCACCCGATGGCAAAATCAAAATCGGGCACTTTCGTCAATCAAGGCCAGCTCCTCGAAGCTCCTCGACAATCCTCACTCCAATCAAACTTCGATTCTTCCTCGGCAATTTCACATCATCGGAGGGATATCATGGAGAATCCTCCACGAATCTCTGTAATAGCGCCAAACCCGTAAAAGCTTCTCACTTCGCTACATTATTCTACGCTCCAACTCACAACCGCTTATCTTCTTTGGATCCACATGAACTCCTTGTTACGAGATCACGTGTCGAAAAATGAAACTTCTCTCGTGAAATTCGCATTTCTCGAATTTGGCATACAACTCATCGCTTCTCAAGGTCTTCAAAGCCATCCTCAAATGCTCCTCATGTTGTTCATCACTCTTGGAATACACCAATATATCATCAATAAAGACAATGATAAATTGGTCCAAGAATGGCTTAAAAACTCGATTCATCAAATCCATAAACGCTGCCGGAGTATTCGTCAATCCGAAAGGCATCACCAAAAACTCAAAATGCCCATATCGAGTCCTAAAAGTAGACTTCGGCACATCCGACTCCTTAATCCGTAGCTGATGATATCCCGATCTCAAATCTATCTTCGAAAGGACTCTCGCTCCTTGCAATTGATCAAACAGATCATCAATGCGAGGAAGCGGATACTTGTTCTTCACCGTTACGATTGACTTCCTAGTTCACACATCCTTAGGATCCATCTTTATTCTTCACAAATAGACCGGAGCTCCCAAGGAAGAATTCGATCGAATATACCCTTCTCTAATAACTCCTCAATTGTTCCTTAAGCTCTTTCAATTCACGAGCCATCCGATAAGGCGGAATCGAAATCGACACAGTACCGACATAAGCTCAATCGAAACTCAATCTCCGAAATAAGGTAGTCTGGCAATTCCTCGGAAAGGCGTCCAGAAATCAACGACTCTTGGAATATCCTACAGCTTCCTTCTATTAGCTCTGGAGTCAACCACATAAGCCAGAAACGCCTCACAACCCTTACTCATCATCCTCTCTGCTGTCAATGCTGAGACAATCCTGGGCGGACTCGCTTTCCTGTCCCCAGTAAACACTACCCTTCTGCCGTCACCCAAATCAAATTCTACTGTCTTCTGCTTACAATCCAAACGAGCATTGTACTTTTCCAAAGTGTCCATACCCAAAATCACATCTAAACCGCTCATCTTCAGTGGCATCAAATCGACCACTAAAGTACTCCACCGTCTGAAGCTCACATCCTCTAAACACATGACTAATTACAATATCTTTGCCGATTGAGTACTCACCATCACGAGTATCCAAAGGGCTCACAATCAAATCACACACGGGTCTACTCGAAGAAACAAACGAATGAGTAGAATCCGGATCAATCAAAACTATCACATCATTATAATATAACTGTACCGTACCCGTGACAACATCTGGTGCGGTCTCAGCATCCTCCCTCGTCATAGCAAACACCACAGGTGGTGCCCTCTCCTGGTCTCCTGAAAAACTCGCCCTCTGGCGGCATCGAACTACCTACCTCTGTCACAGTCTTCTGACCTATGGTCTCGCCCTCCTGGGTGGCATCGACCTCTCTCTGTCTTGGAAGCCGAGGACACTCTCAGGCAATGTGTCCTTCACCCCACAGTTGAAACAAGCTCTGTCGATCAAGCACTCTCCTCTATGAGGTTTTCCGCAGTGCTCACACGTCGGGATAACCGATCTATCTCCCTCTCCTCTTCTACCGCCACCCACCGTTGAAGCTTGGTGAGAGAGAGAGAAGTTCTCATCGACCTCTGTAGGCTAACACCATTGCTCCTCTCCTCTCGAATAAGCAGGGGAAGCTCCAGCACTTTGTTGCAGCATAGGAGCACTAGTGCTACCTCCTCTCTGGGTGATCTCTACCTTTTCTCTTCCCATTTGCGGCCTCTTGATGTTCTCTAAATTCTCAACCCTCAGAGCTGCCTCAACCAGCTGCTGAAAATCACAAAAGTTCTGCACAATTACCTTCTCTCTGATCGCCAAGTGCAATCCCGACTCAAATCTGCGACATCTGGCAGTCTCACTCAACATCAGATCGGAGGCATACCGGGATAGCTGAGTGAACCTGCGCTCATACTCAGCAACTGTCATATCCCTCTGAGTGAGACTCAAAAACTCCCTCTGCTTCTGCTGGACATAAACCTCTGACAGATATTTCTTCTTGAACGCAGCCACAAAATCCTGCCATGCCAACCCTACTGGCCTCATCTGACTGCCCGGCACGGTCTCCCACCAATGCAGAGCATCCCCCTGAAGCAAACTGGCAGCATACACCACTCGCTCATCTGCCTCACAATCCATCTGATCCATCACCCGTTCTGTCCTCCGCAACCATGTCTCAGCTTCCTCAGGATCAGCTGTCTCAAAGAAGTCCACTGCTCCATACTTTCTCAGCTTGTCGAATTGTTTTCCCCTCTTCACTGGGCCGAGCGCGGAAGTGTGACATCGGCCCATGCTTTGAACAAGCGCTGAGTGAGCGCTGAAACATCCTCGGATCAAGCTGGGCACTTGCCTGGCGAATCGGCGATTCTGAGTCGTGAACGCATGGGCTCACTCTCTAGCTCTACAGAAGCCTCAACATATATTGGGGCTACAGACTCATCGGTCCTCTCCTCTCTCGACGGAGAGTCAGGTGCAGCAGACCCTTGCACAGCTCCTCGTGTCCTCCTACGAGGTGGCATCGTACTCCTTCAACGGAAACACTAAGGATTAGCTATACAACAATCTATATGTATGCATGATATGCATGTCACGTAATGAAATCAATTAATGCAATACGTCGTCATATATCACACAATCCTATATGCATTCTAAGCAGAGGACACCTAAACCTAGGCTTTGATACCAAACATGTTGAGCCCAGGGCCCATGACGTCCAATCCCGAGGGGGCCCTCGGTACATCGACGTCGGCGCTTCATATCTGGTCGGACCCGATCCCAACATCCATACAAGGAATCGATGTCGGTTGGATAACAATACATAAACATATACTCATACATACCATCGCATGCATTCTCAACATGCATTTTCATATCCATTCATCATCTTCATCATCATCATCATCATCATCATCACCCAGTCTGAAATCCATGAATGAAGCGAGGTGCAGGGAGGTCAGATAAGACGCAATTTTACCCTACATAGTAGAGAGTCATTTCCAAAGGGACCGCATGCAAATGAGACAATATAAGAATGATGTGGTATACAAAAACGATAAAAGAAAAAGATGGGGAATACGAAGGAGGATATATATTAAGAAAACATATGTCATTCTCATTAGAAGCAATTCAACAAGATTCTCAAATGCGGTAAATACAAAATAAATTGAAATCTCAAAATATAAAGTATGCTCCATGCTGACATGCTCGAAGGGCCAACCAAAGGACTAACTTATACAAGTTCCTAGCTAGCTCGAAGTTTCTGATGTCCTGCAAGGTCAACAATCGGCTCGATCCGCACTGAGGGAGAGTAATGGGGTGGCCATGAGCTCGATGGCATATCGTTTATAGCTATAGCTATTGCGAGCCACACAATCAAGCATATACATATATATAGATATATCATTGGCAATTCAAGATCCACATTCATATAACATAAGTCATGCATTCACAATTTCTCAACATATCAATCAATATGCAACATAGCTATCAAATTTTATCATGTGTTATGCTCAACAAATCCATCGTGTATGCACAATCAATTGGCTCGAGAGTTTCGTAATCCATCCGGATAACCAAAAGGTAAATTCGTAATCCATCCGAACCGATTTCTCGAGGATCTCGTTGCCCACAATGAGCGGTAGGAGAAGGCTTCTTGTCGGCGTGCGTGACTCCATCCGTAATTCTCTTACCCAAACAAAGCACATAGTCCATTCAATCCATGTTCAAAGCTTTGGTTCACATGTTCTCAAATCTCATTCTAGTCCATTGCCATAAAGCCTATCAATCCATGCATATTTGTAACCATAATGCGAGTTCACATTTAGTGCAATAGTCTCATATTATTCAACACAATAATCTCACATATTGCAAACAAGCACACATCATGCAATTGCCCATACACACAATAACCATAAACATATTACCCACTTTAGTATCGCTGAGTATCGGACTCATCTTGTCCTTCCTCTTGCGAGTGGGTCAAAGCGACTTGTTCCTATAATAAACCAAGTTTCCATACAATTAATATCCATAGCAAAATTCAACAAGGCTCGAAAAGCAAAAGGTAAAGCGCTAAAAGTCTCCATTCGACTCCATCTAAATTCCGAATCTTGAAACAATTTCGAACTTCCTTCTCATACATCTCGTAGTCCTTAATTGCTAGATCACAACAAATCTAAAATCACCTCAATCGGACATCTACACCAAAAGATATTCTCAAAATGCAAAATCTCATTTTCTAAAATGGGGGTTTATGGCACATGCGGTGTGCACCAGTGTGTGCCATGACGTGCTCATCACTGACGCCAGTGGCAACACACTTGTGCTTGCACATGATTCTTCGTGCTTTCGCAGACGCCGCACGCTACGGCGTGTTACCCAAATTCCAAGCGTTATGGCGTGTTCTTGAACGACGCGGCGCGTCGAAGAGTCTGCGACTTGAACTCGATTCTGCATTTTCCGACTTCCATTTCTTCCCAAACTCAAATACAACGCAAACAAACTATAGATCAAGCCTAAAGCTACATTTCTAACCCAACATCAACTCAGAAATCAAAGACCAATGCATTAATCCAAGAAATCTCATCGTTTACAACCTAAAACCCTAAAACCTTTGATTCTCACGGATTCCACATACTCTAAGTTTAAATCTAACCAAAGCAAGTTTAAAGGAAGTTTAACTTACTGAAATCACTTTGAAGCAGTGAAAGCTCAAAACCGCTAAATCTCTTTTCTTTTTTTCTTCCCCACCGCTTGGCCATTTAACTCTCCTCTCTTCTCTTCTATTTTTTCTTTCCTTTCTCTTCTTTTCTTTCCTAATTCCTTTAAACCCTAAGGGCATGGGCCCTTCCTAATAAACCAAGGCCCAAAATAACTTAGTTAACTTCAAAACCCTTACACACTTTAAATCCTCTAATCATCATTTAAACCACAATTAACCTATACTTATCCATAATATTCCCAATTTAATCAAACTAAGACAAAATACATAATTATCACAATTCATGCTTAATATCATCATAAAAAAAATTTCTGGTTTAACAATATATGTCATGAAGAGTGTCTTGATGACATATTAAGTAATGAGTCACGGACAAGAGTGATATCACTGACTAGATTTGACTTAGTCGATCTAGTAAGAGTTGACACTTTGCCCATACTCATAACCAAGTGGGGTATAGCATGGTGAAAGGACGAATTGCGGTAATTATCTATGGACGAGTTAGTGATATGGTTCATGATGAATACATGTTCATTCGTCAAACCAATTACTTTCACATCGATTGGGGTCGTGATGTGTTCTTGAGATCTGCTTCGTGACTTGCTTAGATTAAGTGTTAATCTAAGTGGCCAACATAACCTAACCTAATGGGTCACACGCGTAAGAAGCGTCGGAGAATTAAGTAAAATAGTTTTGGAAAGAGTTCCAATACATGGAGAGCAATCGGATTAAATGGATCCGATGAGATCGAGATATGTCCCGATGAGATCGCGACATCGACATTCTTGAAAAAATTTTGGGGTTTTTCTCATATCGGGACCTAGGACCAAATACAAATATGATTTGATTGACACTTCAAAGATTTATATATATATATATATATATATATATATATATATATATATGATGAATACGTGGGAGGATAAAAGAAGCATTTAGAAGCTTCCTTATTGGCTTAGTCATCAAAATGGCTTTTAATGACTAAATGACAAAAAAGAATGAGGAGAAGGAGGAGATGCTCATTGGTGATGAAAGAAGAGTGAAAACGATGATCTTCTCTTCTTGATCTTTGAGAAAGATATATGAAGAAATGACTCTTTGGTGATCATCGTGGGTTGAAGAAAGAGTTTCTAAAATCCTAAAGTTCATCATCTTTCATCCAAGGCTTCATCTCTTCTTCACCAATCTTCCTTCTCCATCGTGATTCTCAAGCTCTCCAAGAACAAAGGTAAGATCTAGCGATCTTTAATTTGTTACAAGTATTCCCTACCTTTGTCCTTCTTTATTATATATATATATATATATATATATATATATATATATATATATATATATATATATATATATATATATATATATATATATATATATATATATATATATATATATGATGAATACGTGGGAGGATAAAAGAAGCATTTAGAAGCTTCCTTATTGGCTTAGTCATCAAAATGGCTTTTAATGACTAAATGACAAAAAAGAATGAGGAGAAGGAGGAGATGCTCGTTGGTGATGAAAGAAGAGTGAAAAACGATGATCTTCTCTTCTTGATCTTTGAGAAAGATATATGAAGAAATGACTCTTTGGTGATCATCGTGGGTTGAAGAAAGAGTTTCTAAAATCCTAAAGTTCATCATCTTTCATCCAAGGCTTCATCTCTTCTTCACCAATCTTCCTTCTCCATCGTGATTCTCAAGCTCTCCAAGAACAAAGGTAAGATCTAACAGTCTTTAATTTGTTTTAGCTATTCCCGGGTCAAAGAGTTTGTCCCGGTTAGGTTCTCCGATCTTTGCGTGGATACCGTTAGAGACGGTCTCATTTGGCTGTTATGGTTTGAGTTTGTTGTATAGACACATGGATCCTGGCTTTCGGGAAGGTCCCGGAACAAAAATTTTTGTTTTCCGCACCGTGGGCATGTGATGCTCACACCGGGATTTTCCTACATTAAGGACTTGAGTATTTCCAAAATTCAACTTGCGTATAAAGGCCCTGACTTTAAATAAGTTATGTGATATGAATTGCCTGATTGTAATATGAATTACCTGTTTTTAAGTAAGCTTATGATATGGATTGCCTAAAAGCTTGCGATTGTTGGCTTCTGCTAATGGCTTTTGTTAATGCATTTTCGGGTTTCGATTTGACACTGACTTGGATGAGAATTTGCAAAAGGCTTTCCACAAGTATCTTGAGATTAGAGGGATCAAACCTAGCACTACAAACTTTTTGTTGGAGTACATGACAGAAAAGGACAACAGAGAATACTTGAAATGGTTGAATAATCATAAGAAGGTAGCACATAGAGATTGAAGATGATACGGTAGCCAGTTTTTGTTTCAATAATTTAGGAACTATTTTGCAATAACGATTTAGAGACATATGTTATTACTTTTTATTATCAGTGTCTATGCGTTCATTATCTATGATTTGTTCATCTTTGATTAACAACAAAATATGTTTTGAAAAGTTAATTTTATAGTTATAAATTTGTTTCCACATTAGTGTACCATTATTTATATAAGTTACACAAGATATATTAGTAACACTATTATTATAGCATCAACAATGCTATAATAAACTAAACAATATCATTCTATCAATGTCATGGAAAACTTATCTATAACATTTTAAAATGTTACAAAATTCATATCTAATACATGTTAATGATGTTGCAAAAGTTAATATATAACACTTTAAAATGTTACAAATAGCTAATTAATGACATTTATAAAATATAATATAAAATCATTTCATACTATCAATAAATGCTATAATAAACTTAACAACAACATTCTAACAATGTCATGGAAAACTTATCTATAATATTTTTAAAATGTTACAAAATTCATATCTAATACATGTTAATGATGTTGCAAAATTTAATATATAACAGTTTAAAAATGTTACAAATAGCTAATTAATAAAATTTATAAAATATAATATAAAATCATTTATAGCTATCAATAAATGCTATAATAAACTCAACAACAACGTTATCAATGTCATGGAAAACTTATCTATAATATTTTAAAATGTTACAAAATTCATGTTTATAACCCTTTAATAATGTTGTGAAAAGCTAATCATAACAGTTGAAAATGTTATAAATAGATAATTAATAACATTTACAAAATGTAACATAAAATCATTTATAGCTATTAGTAAATGCTACAATAAACTCAATAATGACATTTAAACAATGTTATGAAAAATCACTTTTAACATTTCAAAATGTTACAAAATACATATCTCTGACAATTTAAGGATATTAAAAATTAATATATAACATTTTAAAATGTTACAAATAACTAATTTATATCATTTATAAAATGTAATATAAATGCTTTTATAGCTATCAATAAATGTCATATTAAACTCGACAATAACATGTCAAAACTATTACTAAAGCATCATATCTTTAGTAACATGGGTTGTCATAGCATACTCATTAGTGTTACCATTCATATTTAATAGCACTTATCACCTGTTATCGTATGTCGTTTTTGTTATAGTGTATGTCCTTTGACTGGAGCACAAAACAAGAGTGCTCGACTGTGAGCAACTTCAATGAAGTATGTTCTTCCGTTTTCGTATTAAATATCATTTAAGTTGCTCACAGTCGAGCACTCTTGTTTTGTGCTCCAGTCAAAGGACATAGAATGCCAATTCCGTTATTATTCCTATCACGGGAGGGCAATGTCGTCATTATATCTACCTAAGCAATTTCGTTATTACTTAAATATATTAATGGTACTATGGTCAAGAATTTTTTGCTTCTAGAGGGGCGACGACCATGAAAGGTTAGAATTTCTTAGCTTGAGTATTGGCTTCAGAAGATGAGTGCGATAGCGAGGCGAGTTACCTATTTCTTTAGGACTGACTCAGTGAGTGCTTCATGGCAGAGTCAACAATGGCGGGGGATCCGAGTTAGGGTTTTTAACGGCAACCTAGAACAAGCGTTGACGGTTATGCAGAGGAAGATGCAATCTAGCGGGATTGGCGAATGATAAGCGAGGCGGACTCACCACCTCGAGAACTTCGGAGAAGCGGGTCTTGCACGAAGCTTCTGACATAAGATTGATCTCGGGAGCTTGCTCGTAAGCTTAAGACCATCCTTATCAAGAAAGTCAGGTACTTTCGAGAAAAATTCTCCTTTTTTTTTTAACCCAGAAAGTTTGCATCTTTTTTTGAGTTTTAGGATTTAACTGTTGTGACATGGACCATTAGGTGTTATATACCCTTGTAAAGTGGGAAAGCAAGGTTTATAGAGAAATGAATTTAGGGATGGACACTGCAAGATTCAATTGTAGAATTTGAATCATGATATTATTTGTGTGAGGTTGGAAGTAACTTTCACAGAGTTCCATGGAGTTCTCTTGATACTTTTAACATATGATGTGGGCATGTGATTATATCATGTATTTGTTGTGCTGCGTGGAGGTGGTATTCAATTGGTGGTAGCTTCTCTTAGTGGGCTAGCTTATGAATTATCGAGTTGATGAGATTCGGAGTACTGTTATTTCATTTTATGACAGATAAACTCCAGGATTAACTCTAATGTTATTGCATTTATTGTCCCTTTGTTGAGCAAAATGTGGTAGTATCAGACATCTTAATTGATTGATGATGCAGGGGTTTGTGATGGCAACATTGCAGTTCATTTGTCGGCACAAATTCGATTCCTGAAGTTGCTAAATTTGAAGGTGTTCTCTACATTCTCTGGAATTTGTTTCACACATTAGCTGAGGGTGCCTATAGAATCAAACAGATAGATTTTTGTTAGCTTTGCTTAACTCTTAATTTTGTTTTCATAAAATCTTGCAACTTTAGAGCATTATTTGTCTCATCCTTGAGACTTGGAATTGCTAGTTTGATGGTGGCTTTACGAAACGAGGCGGAGATTGATCGGTCATAAACTTCATATTTTTCTACTTTTGGAATAATGTTGTTGTTTTGACACAGGGTTCTTCGATTGTATCAAACTTCAAAAGAACACAGATGAAGACAAGAATGGCTCTCTCGACATCGATACGATTATAATCGAAACCTTTCATGAAAGATAATTCTTCATATAGTGCCCAATTCCGTGAAACAATATCTTACTATACTGGTCACCTTGTTGTGCTTGTAATGAACGTTAAGTTATGAGAACTTGGAATAATTAGCTTAAATTCATCTAAGCATTTTAAATGCGTTAAAGCAGACGAAAATCCTCGAAAGCGATCCTGAAGCCAACGCAAACAATGCTTAAGTCACCTTTTTGAGACCTTAAACGAAAAACTACGGATGGATTTTCAGGAAAAAAACTTAGAATTTAATTCAATACTATAATTAAATTCAATTCGTACGATTGTAAACACAGTTGAGCCTTTGCCGATGTTCATGCTTTAATCAAATAATTTCGGGAATAAATTGATACTCGACAAAAGAAAGATATTACCTTTTCTGAAAATCCATCCGTAGTTTTTCGTTTAAGGTCTCAAAAAGGTGACTTAAGCATTGTTTGCGTTGGCTTCAGGATCGCTTTCGAGGATTTTCGTCTGCTTTAACGCATTTAAAATGCTTAGATGAATTTAAGCTAATTATTCCAAGTTCTCATAACTTAACGTTCATTACAAGCACAACAAGGTGACCAGTATAGTAAGATATTGTTTCACGGAATTGGGCACTATATGAAGAATTATCTTCTCATGAAAGGTTTCGATTATAATCAGACGATGTCGAGAGAGCCATTCTTGTCTTCATCTCATGTTCTTTTGAGTTTGATACAATCGAAGAACCCTGTGTCAAAACAACAACATTATTCCAAAAGTAGAAAAATATGAAGTTTATGACTGATCAATCTCCTGGCCCTGTTCAGAAAGCCACCATCAAACTAGCAATTCCAAGTCTGAAGGATGAGACAAATAATGCTCTAAAGTTGCAAGATTTTATGAAAACAAAATTAAGAGTTAAGCAAAGCTAACAAAAATCTATCTGTTTGATTCTATAGATATCCTCAGCTAGTGTGTGAAACCAATTCCAGAGAATGTAGAGAACACCTTCAAATTTTGCAACTTCAGGAATCGAATTTGTGCCGATAAAATGAACTGCAATGTTGCCATCACAAACCCCTGCATCATCAATCAATTAAGATGTCTGATACTACCACATTTTGCTCAACAAAAGGACAATAAATGCAATAACATTAGAGTTAATCCTGGAGTTTATCTGTCATAAAATGAAATAACAGTACTCCGGATCCCATCAACTTGATAATTCATAAGCTAGCCCACTAAGAGAAGCTACCACCAATTGAATACCACCTCCACGCAGCACAACAAATACATGATATAATCACATGCCCACATCATATGTTAAAAGTATCAAGAGAACTCCATGGAACTCTGTGAAAGTTACTTCCAACCTCACACAAATAATATCATGATTCAAATTCTACAATTGAATCTTGCAGTGTCCATCCCTAAATTCATTTCTCTATAAACCTTGCTTTCCCACTTTACAAGGGTATATAACACCTAATGGTCCATGTCACAACAGTTAAATCCTAAAACTCAACAAAAGATGCAAACTTTCTGGGTTAAAAAAAAAGGAGAATTTTTCTCGAAAGTACCTGACTTTCTTGATAAGGATGGTCTTAAGCTTACGAGCAAGCTCCTGAGACTAAATCTTATGCTGTAGAAGCTTCTGTGCCAAGACTCGCTTCTCTGAGTTCTTGAGGTGGTGAGTCTGCTCTCGCTTTATCATTCGCTCGATCCCGCTAGATTGCATCTTCCTCTGCATAACCGTCAACGCTTGTTCTAGGTTGCTGTTAAAAACCCTAACTCGGATCCCCCGCCATTGTTGACTCTGTCATGGAGCACTCACTGAGTCAATCCTCAAGAAATAGGTAACTCGCCTCGCTATCGCACTCATCTTCTTAAGGCAATACTCAAGCTAAGAAATTCTAACCTTTCATGGTCGACATCTTCGCCCCTCTAGAAGCAAAAAATTCTTGACCATAGTATCATTAATATATTTAAGTAATAACGAAATTGCTTAGGTGGATATAATGACGACATTGCCCTCCCGTGATAGGAATAATAACGGAATTGGCATTCTATGTCCTTTGACTGGAGCACAAAACAAGAGTACTCGACTGTAATCAACTTAAATGATATTTAATACGAAAAGGGAAGAACATAAGAAAGGACAAAATAGATAAAACGTCACGTCTTTTCCGGAACTGGCGTTCAGTCCGAAACGGGCAATGGCGGAGCTCCGGCACTCTAGCTCGCTCGGCGGGCGGGCCTCCTCCTCTCCGATGAAGCGCGACGGAGACGTGTCGCCACTCATTCAAGATTCCGTCCACGACGACGATGACCGCCGACACCATTTCTCCAGAGATCGCGACCGACCCTTCTGGTCCAGTCTCATCTTCTCCTACTTCGGCGACGATCCGAGGTTTTCTCTTCACAGTCTCAGAACCCCTTCACTTATTGTGCTCGCTATTCTCGTTTTCGCCGGATTGACCTCCGTTTACTCCATTTACAATCGGTTGGTGAGTTTGATTTCGATAGAAGAGTTATATTCATTCGCAATTTTTGCAGAAAGATTGTCTTTTTTGTAAAACTGGCTACTTTTATGCGACAATTCAGTATTTGCTAAGGTTGTAATGTTAATGGTGGCTTATTGTATTTGAATCATGGTTTTCTTTGTTAAAATTTCCTCTTTCCTTTTTTCCAGAATACTCCATACTTATGTAGAAAAGATGGAATTGTGCTTCGTTGTCCACATGTAAGCTCTTGAGAAATTAGTTTATATATATATATATATATTCCATGGCATCATTGTTAGGTTGGTATGAAATGTGACTTTTCTTTTGGAGAAATTTTTAGGTTGATGAACCTCCTTCACTTTTGGGAGAATCCATACTCTGCAACAACCTCTTGGAAGCCTTGTTCTGAGCGCCGTGATACTGGAATTTCAGGTGATTTTCTACTTCCTGTAAATTTGAGGTAGAGTATGTTTTAGCGAATGGAAAGCTGTTGAAAACAATTATCAACTACTAATGCTTTTGCAGCTGACTGTTGACTCTTCCTATGTTTAACTTCCCTGCATTTCTAAGGGCCTGAATTGACCATTTAAAACGACTCTTGTCATACATTAAAGAAATGCTCCTACATTAAAGAAAAAGTCTCTTATTTGACCAGAAGACTTTCTTTCCTACTACACTTCTGTGTTCGGGTTCTAGCTTCCATGTTTGTTTTTCTTTTTGAGTAACTTTAGTTTGATAATACCTCCTCAATTCTTGCAGATCTTCCTCATGAGAATGAAACAACTGGTTATATTTTTATCCATGCTGAGGGTGGTTTGAATCAACAAAGAATTGCTGTATGAGTTCCCTTATATCAAATAGTGTGTTCAGTTAATTTTTAAAAAATAGTATGTTCGATTATATTCCACAAACTTATGGTAAATAAATTCTATGTTGCAATATAATGTTTGTTTACAGATCTGTAATGCTGTTGCTGTGGCAAAGATAATGAATGCCACCCTTATATTGCCTGTGTTGAAACAGGACCAGATTTGGAAAGACCAAACGTAAGATGATCTGATTTTTTTTGTTATTATGCACATTAATGTATTACTGCTTGCATCTTACAATTGTTTCACAGTGAAGGTCTGCCATCAACATTAAAAATTCATGTTAATACATCTTCATGATGGAATGAAGTTGATAGTGAGATTATATTATGTGTTGATCAAATATGTTTAATGAAATTTATGGCATACTGATCAACTAATGTCGAATTGGTTGTCTTTCAATTGACTGTTTTTTAAAAGTGCAATCATTGGTATCATGTCAATGTGTTCTTGCAGGAAATTTGAAGACATTTTTGATGTTGATCATTTCATTGACTATTTGAAGGATGATGTTCGTATTGTTCGGGACATACCAGAGTCGTTTACAGACAAACCAGAGTTGTTTTCTAGCATAAGGTTTGGCTTTAGAGTTTGCGTTTCTTCATTTCTTTTCTTTTTCTTTTAGGGGGAGCAGATGATATCTTTCACTAAGGCTATGTGGTACAACCAACCACTTTGGGCATATTTCTTAATTGTCATTTGGTGGAATGAGTCTTTGTTCATGACTAAGTTTGTATTTATGCTTTAGACGGACAGTGAAAAACATTCCAAAGTATGCACCTGCTCAATTCTATATTGACAACGTGCTGCCTCGAATCAAAGAGAAGAAGATAATGGCTCTTAAACCTTTTGTTGATCGCCTTGGGTAAGTTGTTTGTGTGTTGACATTGTCAGTCTTTTCTTTCGATGAAGAAAATTGGTGCGAACATTTGAGATGTTCCAACTTATCATTTATCCACATTTGTGCCTTGGTCTAGGTATGATAATGTTCCTCCAGAAATCAACAGGCTAAGATGCAGGGTGAATTATCATGCTCTTAAATTTCGTCGTAAGATAGAAAAGATGGCTGATTTATTGGTATCAAGGATGCGAAATCGCACTGGCAGTTCAAATCCTTGTATGTATGTGTTGACCAAAATCACTATTCTTTAGCTCTAACTCAAAAGATGCTGATACTCATTTGTTATTCAGGGCTCTCCATCTTAGATTTGAGAAGGGGATGGTAGGCCTATCCTTTTGTGATTTTGTGGGAACAAGAGAGGAGAAAGCTAAGATGTCAGAATACAGGAAAAAGGAGTGGCCTCGACGTTATAAGGTCAAATATGTGTTAACTTTATGCTTTTGTTATCATCAAGGAAAATCAAATGCTTGATATACTTGCAATTGATCTTATGTGCAGAATGGCTCCCATCTCCATCAATTGGCTCTGGAAAAACGAAAAGAAGGTCGATGCCCTCTTGAACCTGGGGAGGTTGCTGTGATCCTTCGAGCCATGGGCTATCCTAAGGGGACTCAGATATATGTAGCTTCAGGCCAAGTTTATGGTGGACAAAATCGGATGGCTCCAAAAGGATTTTAATAACAATAATAATAATAATAATAATAATGATAATGATAATATCTCATATATAATTATTAGTATTAAATAATTATAACCCATATATAATTTCACAATTATAACACATCACGATTAAGTTATTTACGCAATAATAATAATAATAACAATAATAATAAAATTATATACTAAGAATAAGAATAAGAATAAAAATAATAATAATACTAATAATTTTATAGTGGTATAATATTTATCCTTATTATTTTAAGAATAAGCTTTTTTTAAGAATAAGCAAAAATTCTGTTTACAAAGCAATATAATATTGTCTAAGCTGGAAACGAAAAATTTGGCTCTGCCGGCTTGGAAGCAAACGGCGCCTGTGGGTGCTGTGGCATTTAGAAAAGGTTTGCAAATTTTGTAAAGGAAACGGCACCGTTTCTTTTTTTAGACAGTTAGATAGAGTTTTCTTAGATAGACGATCCGGACTTGTCCGATTGTAAACACAGTTGAGCCTTTACCGATGTTCAGGCTTTAATCAAATAATTTCGGGAATAAATTGATACTCGACAAAAGAAAGATATTACCTTTTCTGAAAATCTATCCGTAGTTTTTCGTTTAAGGTCTCAAAAAGGTGACTTAAGCATTGTTTGCGTTGGCTTCAGGATCGCTTTCGAGGATCGTCGTCTGCTTTAACGCATTTAAAATGCTTAGATGAATTTAAGCTAATTATTCCAAATTATCATAACTTAACGTTCATTACAAGCACAACAAGGTAACCAGTATAGTAAGATATTGTTTCACGGAATTGGGCACTATATGAAGAATTATCTTCTCATGAAAGGTTTCGATTATAATCAGACGATGTTGAGAGAGCCATTCTTGTCTTCATCTGTGTTCTTTTTGAGTTTGATACAATCGCAAGAACCCCAGGTCAAAACAACAACATTATTCCAAAAGTAGAAAAATATGAAGTTTATGACTTATCAATCTCCTGGCCCTATTTAGAAAGCCACCATCAAACTAGCAATTCCAAGTCTGAAGGATGAGACAAATAATGCTCTAAAGTTGCAAGATTTTACGAAAACAAAATTAAGAGTTAAGCAAAGCTAACAAAAATCTATCTGTTTGATTCTATAGGCACCCTCAGCTAGTGTGTGAAACCAATTCCAGAGAATGTAGAAAACACCTTCAAATTTTGCAACTTCAGGAATCGAATTTGTGCCGACAAATGAACTGCAATGTTGCCATCACAAACCCCTGCATCATCAATCAATTAAGATGTCTGATACTACCACATTTTGCTCAACAAAAGGACAATAAATGCAATAAAATTAGAGTTAATCCTGGAGTTTATCTGTCATAAAATGAAATAACAGTACTCCGGATCCCATCAACTCGATAATTCATAAGCTAGCCCACTAAGAGAAGCTACCACCAATTGAATACCACCTCCACGCAGCACAACAAATACATGATATAATCACATGCCCACATCATATGTTAAAAGTATCAAGAGAACTCCATGGAACTCTGTGAAAGTTACTTCCAACCTCACACAAATAATATCATGATTCAAATTCTACAATTGAATCTTGCAGTGTCCATCCCTAAATTCATTTCTCTATAAACCTTGCTTTCCCACTTTACAAGGGTATATAACACCTAATGGTCCATGTCACAACAGTTAAATCCTAAAACTAAAAAAAAGATGCAAACTTTCTGGGTTAAAAAAAAAGGAGAATTTTTCTCGAAAGTACCTGACTTTCTTGATAAGGATGGTCTTAAGCTTACGAGCAAGCTCCTGAGACTGAATCTTATGCTGTAGCAGCTTCTGTGCCAAGACCCGCTTCTCCGAGTTCTTGAGGTGGTGAGTCCGCTCTCGCTTTATCATTCGCTCGATCCCGCTAGATTGCATCTTCCTCTGCATAACCGTCAACGCTTGTTCTAGGTTGCCGTTAAAAACCCTAACTCGGATCCCCCGCCATTGTTGACTCTGCCATGGAGCACTCACTGAGTCAGTCCTCAAGAAATAGGTAACTCGCCTCGCTATCGCACTCATCTTCTTAATTTATTCGCCTTTTCCAGCTGAAACCACAAAATAAGTAAAAGTGTAGAAAATTCAACCTAGCATGAACGAACCAAGAACAGATAGGAAAGAGGGATTGCTGAGAATACAAGAATAAGTCAAGTAAACAATTCATAAAAAGTCAAGAAAATCAGAAATGAGTGGACTTTATTCTCATTTCAATAGTATGATTACTCGCAGGATAAATATGGTTTATCTACTTCGAAAAGGATCATGATCGTGATTTTCATCACTGGTAAGAACGAAAAGAAAACTAAAATACCGTAAGAGGAACGAGAAAAACTTCTCACATGACTTTCCAATTAAAAACTAAATTTAATAATGCAAAATCCCTAAGCTTATCCCGTCCGATCAATAGCAACAAATAATACAGCTGGACAGGTTTCACATAAAATGCAACTCAACAATCAGATAATCAACGAGAATCAGTTATATAAAATTCAGTTGAACAATCTTAAAGCATAATATGCTAATAGAAACAAATTAAAAAATTAGAAACCCATCTCTGATCTCCAAATAGCAATCACCACACCAATTAACAGAACTCGCATGCTTCAGAACACAGAAATTGCGAATTCATACGAAGAAAAAAACCCATAGTGTACGGGAGTACCTGATGCCGTGTCGGAGAGTCGGCGAGGAGAAAGAAGTGAATGAGGAGGTAGAGAGACAACGGAAGGAGAAGATAAGAGAGAAATTAGGGGTTGCACGCACTCTTTGGAAGTGTTGTATAGTGAAAGAAAAAAAAGAAAAAGAAAGCGCATACACTAACAAGCCCTAGAAACCCAATCCCTCAGGATAACAATTGAGGCGGTAGATAAATAAATAGACTAATAACGTGGGCCACCACGCTGGTGCCGAGGTGAGGTTGTGTCAACGCGACGCCGTGTTTTGCTGCTTTTCTAGAAAGTCCTCGGTATACGTGGATTTTCATTATCAAAATAAAAAGAAAATTCTTTCATGGTGCATTTTGCTTTATGCTCCTTATTTCTGCTCAACAAAAGCAGGCATTCGAAATACTTTTTTTATTTATCATATCTTCTTGTAGTTGTTTTCCATTAAGTGTAGGACAATATATACTATACCTAAAATTAAAAAATATTAAATTAATTGAGAATAAGTTAAAATTAAAGAAAGAAAATACTTAACTAGAGAAATTACATCTTTTGCTCTATTATTATTTTAATGATTATGATATATTTTTCACATTTAATTTTTAATTTTGATTTGTCTATTTTTTATTTTATAATATATTTTCTGGTAAATTGTCTTCCCTTCTTTAAATGTTGGTTTAGGTTGTAATCTATTTTTTAATATGTTTATATATATCGTAATCTTTTATTTTAAAAATCGTAATATTAATATTCTCTCCATTCTTATAAACAATCTAACTCATTTAATTCATCTAAATTTTGTTAATCTATTCCTTTGTCTTTTCTTTGTCTCTTTTTTCCCTCAAATTTCACCTTAATCTTAAAATTTTCTTTTGTTTCTCTTTACCTACTAATACTAGTTCCATCTTTTTAAACTTCAACCTAGTAATAATTCTTCTTTTTTGCTCAAGAAATCGTAATATCGCCTCTCTTTACCTACTAATACTAGTTCCATCGTCTGTCTAAGCTAACCCTGTCTTACTCTGTCTAAGAAGGAAACGGCGGCATTTTCATTACAAAATTTGAAAACCTTTCTTAAACAAACAGATGCCTGTGGGTCCCACCCACAGGTGCCGTTTCCTTGCAAGCCAGCTTTGGATTACTGCCAGCCAAACTTTAGTTTTTAACATAATACCAGTAATATGATTATGAATTTGAAAATATTGTAAGGATTATTATTTTATGGTAATTATTATTAATATTATTATTAGCCTTTGGTATGATAATAATACTATTTTATTATTATTATTATTATTATTATTATTATTATTATTATTATTATTATGTAATAAAAATAACTTAATAGTATTATTAAATTTATTGTAGAGTAATTTATTATAAAATAATAATTTATTTTATTTGTATTTTATTTATTATTATTCAAATTTATTATTACAATATATTCAAATTTATTATTATTATTATTATGGTTATTATTATATAATTTATTACTAATATTATTATTAGCCCTTGGTATGATAATTATACTATTTATTATTATTATTATTATTTAATAAAATAACTTAATATTATTATTAAATTTATTGTACAGTAATTTATTATTATTATCATAATTTATTATTATGATATTTGTATTTATTATTATTCAAGTTTATTATTACAATATATTCAAATTTATTATTATTATTATTATGGTTATTATTATATAATTTGTATTTATTATTATTCAAATATATTATTATTATTATATAATTTGTATGTATTATTATTCCAATATATTATTATTATTATATAATTTTTATTTATTATAATACAAATTTATTATTACAATTTATTCAAATTTATTATTGTTGTTATTATTATTATTATTATTATTATTATTATTATTATTATTATTATTATTATTATTATTATTATTATTATTATTATTCTAATGATTATTATAATTATCCTTATTATAATTAATTTTAGTTATTTATTTTATTTATTTAGGGCGGATCTTTTAAGATTATTTGGTCATTTGTCTCTTGGATTTTGTCTATTAAAGATTTGTTTTATTGTTGATTTGTGAATGTCTTGACCTTTCTTTAAATCTAATTGAGCTTTAGCAATTTGATTCTTTTTATCCTGAGTTATTAAGGTAGAAACTTGAAAAGTTCCTAATGATTCAGTTAATTCTAAATTATTTACATCGAGGATGGTAGAAGTTTGAGAAGTCATAGTGTATTGGGATGATATGGATGATAATAATGATGATCGGTTTCAATCTGTTCTAATTGTGTTAATTGTTCATATATTGTTGATATAATCTTTGTCTGACGGATAAATGTTCTTCATAAGGTCGTCTGCTGAGACGATTTATTCCTAGAAATATAAGACTATCAATACGAGTTTCATTGTATTGTATATGATCTTTATAATGATTTATAGCTTGTTTTGTGTAATGAATTCTTTCTTGTAAATCTAAACAAATGGGACAGTTCATTTAAAATTCTTCGGGGAAATTACTACAATCGATATTGTCTAAATCATAGTTTATATCTTCATCTATATTGTCATAATCAGATCTTGGTGATTTCTATATCTTCTATTTCGTATCCAAGGAAATAATTGTGATGATGATTGAACAATATAATTGTTGTTGTAATTCCGTATCTAAATTTCTTGAAATTTGTTCTAAGAAAATATCTTGTTGTATTTGTGTTAATCTTTCTATTTCATTTTCATCTTCTAATAATTCAAAAGTTTCGATTCTTCCTCGATGGAGGTGAGAAATCAAAATTATATCTCTATCATCGAGTCGTATGAGATAACAAACACAGTATTGAGACCTAATATAGTTCTATATAAATAATTAAGAGTAATATCTAGATGATGACACTAATTTCAAAATATTGACAAATTATGTCATGAGGAATAAATAATCGACTTGCAATTATAAAGAAAAATAAAGGCATGCTTGAAATAAAGTAAAAGCATAAACATGTATTTGATTAATAATGACAGTAAACTATAATTAATAAAGAAGATAAATGAAATGTCATGTTGATGGAATGCTTTAATCAATAAGTAAATCCATTTCTTGTTCAAGTTCATATCTATCATTTTTAACTGAATTATAAATATATAATGTTTGATCTAATAAAACTCTTGCATTTATTAAAAGTTGAAAAGCAGTGATTTTCTTTTGCCATTTTATATGTTCATGATATAAGTCAATAAACTTTCTTTGTTCGGTTTGATTTCTTTATAAAAGCGAATTCTTTGTATAAGTGATCGGCGATGATCAAAATAATTCATTTTATTTAAATGATAAGAAGAGATAATTTGGATACATAATATTTAGTGTTACTGAATACAATCTAAAATACAATAATCTAAAAAGCGAATTAAATCGGTGATTCTTCAATCATTTGCTTTATATAGAAAGAATTTCGTGTTCTTCATTATAAAGAGGTGATCCGGAGAATTCTTAAACGGGGATCGATGTAAATATCATTTGCTTTCTTGTTTCTTGCAATTGTTTTAATCTTAAGTTCTTCGATATTACTTTCTTTGATTATCTAGTGCTTTGATTCGTTGCTTCAACATACGTTTGATGTGAAAATAAGCCATTCGAAAATCAAAATCTTGTAAGTCGTGAAAAGATTTTAAAAGAAGGATAAGAAATTGAATAATTTTAGAATGCTAATGATTGTATAACGAAGATTGCATGAATGATTGCAAAATGAATAAAATAATAAGAAATATAATTTGATAAAATATATGCATGATTTGTATGCTTGAATTAATCGAAGGGTGACGAAAGTTAACCATAATCACTCTAACTTTGTTCTTCCTGCTCGCTTGAGCGTCTGCTGGACTTAAGTGCGAGAGAGAAGATAGAGAGAGTAATGTATGGAAAGCTTGTTGTACCCATTAAGGATACCCAAGGCGTCTATTTATAATCGCAGAAAGGAATAACATAGTACAGACAGACTTAACATAAAGAAAAAGCCTAAAAGAAGAAAAGACTTAAAGAAAAAAGCAAGATGCTTAAGGGGCATCTTATATGACATAAAGAAAAAGTAAAGAAAAAGACAGACAGGTGGACAGTCAAAGGACTGCCGAAAGTAAAAAGACTACATTATTGCGATCGTAGTGCTTCGTACTTGATCTGATGTTTTATTCTTCAATGATAATAAGTGCATCATCAGGGTTGCTTGTGCTTTCTCCTTGTGCTTGAGAGGACGGACAGTGTTTACATCTGTGAGTGGGATATTCTTGTAACTGCTTGCAAAGTGCGTCACGCCAAGCAAAGCTTAGAGTGTGAAAACATTCTGATAAGTCATTGAACGGTGCTTGAAAGCGTTGTAAGGCGGTAATTCATGTGCTAGGATGGGATGCTTCCATATTGACGTTAATAAGACATTATGGCCACGATAGTTGATCTTGATTGTTGAGTCTGCTTGAATCTTGAGACATTGAGTATAAATTCCTTCAAAACAATTCAAATTGAATTTGTTTACCAAATCCCAATTGAATTCATAATGAGGTGCTTCATCGATGGGAGGATACTGCATATTACTTATGCCAATCTGAAGAAAGGCAATTCTTGAAGTTATGATTCTTTCATTGGTCGCTTTCTTCATCTGATGCTTCAAAAATTGGATAGCTGCTGTAGACTTTAATATAAATTTCTCTTTCGCGCGCAAAGCGATCCTTGAATTGCTTAATAGCATGGACTAAACCGGATGGGAAGTCTGCTAATAACTTCATATCTTGTAGATAAATGGTGTCAGCTAATCCACTCTGAAATAATAAATAAGTTGTTAATGGTTACGCTCGGGGAAGATGATCGCTTTGGGACCATCTCGCCACGATTTTGTGGGTAGTATTGAAATTGTTTCATTTCTTCAGTCCAATGATTGAGTGCTTGGAAACAATCCATAAACATGTCAGAAGTGAGGACCTTTGATTCTTCGTGAAGTGCTTTTGCAGGAACTGCATGAATTCGTTCCATATCAATTGCTTTGCCCAATGTAGTTAACTTGGACATTGGTGGTACTGGATTTTGTAGTACTGTCTTGTATTGTGGTCGAAGTGATGGATCTGAAATTCTTGGAAAGATTTTTCAGCTTACGCTTTAGTGAAAAACTCTTATGAATGACCTTTGTTTTTGCTGTAATATGAATTGTCGCCTTATGCCAATGATCATAAAGACCAGCAAAAGGACCATTATATATCACATAGTGCTTGGACTCTTGATTATCAGCCACCTTTTGAGGTACTGATGAGGAAGTTATTGATGATGAAGTACTTATATATGGTTTCACGGGAAGTGAAACCGGTGCTTTTGATACTTGTATTTGGGGACCTTGGAAGGTGCAACTGAATAGCTTCTTGTATTACTGAGCAGATGCTTTTGGAATTTGAGTAGTTATAGTAGCAGAGATTGATCCTTGATCTTTGATGTTGATGCTTTAGAACTTTGCTCCTTTGGTTTTAAAACCAGGAGTGTCTGCTTTAGCTGTTCAAGTTCATTAGTAATTTGTTCTTGCTTTACCTGGATATTCATACTTTGAAGTTGTAAGTCGGTGAGTTCTGCTTCCTTTAATTCAATTGTACTTTCGAGCTGAACGATTAATGCTTCCATTCTCTTGTTAATATATCTGCAAGAAAATTGTTAGCCGATTTAATATAATGAATATTAAATTGATACTGACCTAGCTCTAATTGCCATCTGATCAGTCGTCCTTGATTATAATTGGTACTTGAGGAAAGCTGATATCTTGTAAATCCACATAAGTATTGAGAATCTGTATGAATTGTAAATTTTATTGGGAGTAGATCTATTCGCCATTTTCTCAAAGTTTTGAGACAGGCTAATGCCTCTTTTTCATGAATAGGATAATTTAATTCGCGAATTAAATGTTCCATTTATATATTTGCAAAGTTGGTATTTCTTACGAGTAGGGGTTCGGCTAAAAGACAACCTGCCCATACATCATGGCTTGCATCTAATTGAACTAATAACTCATCATTTTGTTGATAATTATAAAGTTTGGGAAGATTTTTACAAAGAAGTTTTAATCTTTGTCTCTTCAGTAGTATCTGAAGTAGTCGATGCCATTGTAGATTCTTTTACATTTTTCTCGTAAGAGTGTCCTTTCTTTAGCTAATTCTTTTAGAAATCCTTGATCGGAAATATAGTTTAATAAGCCTAAGAATTGTTGAACATGTTTTCGATTTGTGAGTTAATCGAGAAATTCTTGTAATTTACATAAAATATTAGGTTGTAATTGTAAATAACCATAATGATTAAATTGAATACCTAAATATTCAATTGTTTGTTGTCTATTTTTGCTTTTCGTTTGCTTAATATTAATCCTTTGTCTTTACATCTTTGTAAGACAATTTTAACTTTCTTCAAATGATCTAATTTATCCTGATTTGAATAAATAATAATATCATCTATATACACAAAAGTATATTCTTCTAATCCGATAAGATTATTATCCATAAATCGTTGATAAATACTTGGTGCTTGTTTTAATCCGAAGGGTAGTACATTCCATTGATAATGTTTTTGGGGTGGACAAGTGAATGCTGTTAATGCTTTTGTATTATCATGTAATCGTAATTGCCAATATCCTGATTTTGCATCTAATGTAGTGAACCAAATATGACCTTTTAGTTTATTAATAATATAATCTTTTAAGTGGTAATTTATAAGCATCTCCAATAGTTGCTTCATTAAGTCTTCGTAATTTATAACCATTCTTCGTTTTCCTCGTTTCGTTAAATTTGAATTATTGACGTAAAAAGTCGGTGCGAGAATGTTTACTAATCTTGGGTGTAATTAATCCTTTTCAAGTAATTCTTTACATTCTTGTGTAAATTCTTTTACATCTAAGGGAGTATATGGTATATTATTCTTGATATTGACTTCTGAAGAGGATCCTTTAGTTTAATTTCAATAATTTACGTATTATGATTTTTGTAGGATCTAATGGATTTTCACTACATACTTGATCTAATAATTTATCGACTTGGTTTGTATATTTGTATTAGTCAATAGATAAAATGTAACATATGAAGTTTCTCATTGATTATTTTTAATTGTTGATAATAAGATGTATGATAAATAGGGATTCGTAAAATAACGGATTTCTGGTGATTTTTAATATAAGGGGTTCGCAAAGTTATGTAATGTAAATATTGACAAAAAGAGTTATATAATTTTAGAAAATTATTTCCAAGTATTAACGGTAATCCTGATTCTTTTTGATAGATTGATGGGATTATAAAAGTGTAGTTTTCAATAATAATAGTGTTATAATAACTTACATACCAGATGGAATTAAAACTTCCATCAACTATTTTTACTTGTAATGGTTTATGTAATTTCTTCCATTTTAAATCTAATTGTTTTGATGCTATACAGATAGTTGCTCCTGTATCTATATATGCATGTACTTTAGTATTCGTTTTCTGAACTAGTACTTGAATAAATGTTGAATTGGAATTCGGAGTTTGATTCAGAGTTTTGGTTATCTGATTCATTAGAGAAAGATTCATAAATGTAGAGAGATGTATCTGTATTATAATCTGATTCAATTGGTTCTAATTGATGTTCTAAGGCTGAATTTAAAATTTGTACTTTATTATTATATGATTTTTCTTTCTTTTTAGGACATTCATTTGCATAATGACCTTCTTCTTTGAGATCCAACATTTACAATCTTTTTCTTTTTAGGGCAAAATTGTTTTTTGTTTTTATATTTGGGATTAAATTTATATCTACGAAAATATTTGGGATAAGTTTTTGGTTGATAACGTTGTGGTTTATATTTTTTCCATCGAAACTTTCGTGAATAATGTTTCTTATATCTTGGATTAAATATTTTCTTTTTCTTTTTATAATTTGAGTAATTTTTAGACATCCATATTCTTTGGTACGCACAAGATTTTGATTGCAACATAGTTTTAAATTCTTATGTTTTAATGTTCGTTTTAAGCGAGCTTCTATACAATAATCAACTAATAAGTCTCTTGCGACTAATATTGCTCCACCTAAATTATGAGCTATTGTATGATTTTCTATTTGTTCATAGAATTGTTGTTGAACTTTTAGATTAAAAGGATATGGTAATTTTGAATAAAATGTTAATATACATTTCTTGTTCGACTCTAGGTAATTTATAGTAATGTTTTTAAATTCACAAATAAAAGCTTCTAAGTAATTAATATCACATATCATTAAATTGTTTAAATGTCTTAATGCTTTTAATCGTTTTTCTTTTAATATATCTCGCTTGATGAAATATAATATCTTTTCCAAAAATTCTTTATATATTTCTTCGCCAATAATTTCAAATTTATCTTCATCGTAGTTTGACTAAGATAATGAGGTGTATTTTGTAAAGCTTGTGCATTATCTCTTAAAATTCTTGTACTATTCCTCAAGTTTTATATATAACAAAATAATAGAGAGAATCTTTTGTTGCAGATTGATTGCCAAAGGTTTTCTACTTGTAATAATAATAATATTTTAGAAAACCATTCTTGAAAGATTTCTTGACATTTGTTATGCAGTCTAAATTTAAGATATTGTCAATTGTTAATTTTGAAATTTTGGTTTATATTCATCTGGATATTTTCTTATTTTGTACCTTTATAATAATATCCTTGTTGATGTAAAAATCATCTTTGTCATGTTTCCAAGTATAACTTGATGGTTGAAATGTTGTCTTTCTTTTATCTCCTAATTTTCTTTTAATTTTAATTCTTGAGTATTACTACTTTGGGTTTTCATCATTATCCATAAAAAGTTCTTGATCTTGATCAGATTCATAGCCTAAAATTATTTCATCCTTATGTTCATTTGAAAATACGGGACCAATATATTCTTCTTTTTCGAGAGGGGTAAGATGTAATTTCTGTATGAGATCAGTTACTTCATGTAATTGTACTTGAATATTCTTTTCAACTTGTTCGATTGATTCGTCTTGCATTTAACTTCGTTCTCGGGGTATTTTTGTAATTACTAGCTCTGATACCATTTTCGGGGGCGGATCTTTTACGATTATTTGGTCATTTGTCTCTTGGATTTTGTCTATTAAAGATTTGTTTTATTGTTGATTTGTGAATGTCTTGACCTTTCTTTAAATCTAATTGAGCTTTAGCAATTTGATTCTTTTTATCCTGAGTTATTAAGGTAGAAACTTGAAAAGTTCCTAATGATTCAGTTAATTCTAAATTATCTACATCGAGGATGGTAGAAGTTTGAGAAGTCATAGTGTATTGGGATGATATGGATGATAATAATGATGATCAGTTTCAATCTGTTCTAATTGTGTTAATTGTTCTATATATTGTTGATATAATCTTTGTACGACAGATAAATGTTCTTCATAAGGTCTCTGATACCATTTTCGGGGGCGGATCTTTTACGATTATTTGGTCATTTGTCTCTTGGATTTTGTCTATTAAAGATTTGGATGATAATAATGATGATCAGTTTCAATCTGTTCTAATTGTGTTAATTGTTCTATATATTGTTGATATAATCTTTGTACGACAGATAAATGTTCTTCATAAGGTCGTCTGCTGAGACGATTTATTCCTAGAAATATAAGACTATCAATACGAGTTTCATTGTATTGTATATGATCTTTATAATGATTTATAGCTTGTTTTGTGTAATGAATTCTTTCTTGTAAATCTAAACAAATGGGACGAGTTCATTTAAAATTCTTCGGGGAAATTACTACAATCGATATTGTCTAAATCATAGTTTATATCTTCATCTATATTGTCATAATCAGTACTGGTGATTTCTATATCTTCTATTTCCGTATCCGAAGGAAATAATTGTGACGATGATTCGAACAATATAATTGTTGTTGTAATTCGTATCTAAATTTCTTGAAATTTGTTCTAAGAAAATATCTTGTTGTATTTGTGTTAATCTTTCTATTTCATTTTCATCTTCTAATAATTCAAAAGTTTCGATTCTTCCTCGGATGGAGGTGAGAAATCAAAATTATATCTCTATCATCGAGTCGTATGAGATAACCGACCACAGTATATGAGACCTAATATAGTTCTATATAAACAATTAAGAGTAATATCTAGATGATGACGACTAATTTCAAAATATTGACAAATTATTTCATGAGGAATAAATAATCGACTTGCAATTATAAAGAAAAATAAAGGTCATGCTTGAAATAAAGTAAAAGCATAAACATGTATTTGATTAATAATGACAGTAAACTATAATTAATAAAATAAGATAAATGAAATGTCATGTTGATGGAATGCTTTAATCAATAAGTAAATCCATTTCTTGTTCAAGTTCATATCTATCATTTTAACTGAATTATAAATATATAATGTTTGATCTAATAAAACTCTTGCATTTATTAAAAGTTGAAAACAGTGATTTTCTTTTGCCATTTTATATGTTCATGATATAAGTCAATAAACTTTCTTTGTTCGATTTGATTTCTTTATAAAAGCGAATTCTTTGTATAAGTGATCGACGATGATCAAAATAATTCATTTTATTTAAATGATAAGAAGAGATAATTTGGATACATAATATTTATGCTCTGCAATACAATCTAAAATACAATAATCTAAAAGCGAATTAAATCGGTGATTCTTCAATCATTTGCTTTGCGATGAGAAAGAATTTCTTGTTCTTCATTATAAAGAGGGTGATCGGAGAATTCTTAAAGCGGGATCGGTGTAAATATCATTTGCTTTCTTGTTTCTTACAATAGTTTTAATCTTAAGTTCTTCGTATTCTGCTTGCTGATTATCTAGTGCTTTGATTCGTTGCTTCAACATACGTTTGATGTGAAAATAAGCCATTCTGAAAATCAAAATCTTGTAAGTCGTGAAAAGATTTTAAAAAGAAGGATAAGAAATTGAATAATTTTTAGAATGCTAATGATTGTATAACAGAAGATTGCATGAATGATTGCAAAAATGAATAAAATAATAAGAAATATAATTTGATAAAATATATGCATGATTTGTATGCTTGAATTAATCGAAGGGTGACAAGAAGTTAACCATAATCACTCTAACTTTCTTCTTCTGGCTCGCTTGAACGTCACACTGGACTTAAGTGCGAAGAGAGAAGATAGAGAGAGTAATGTATGGAAAGCTTGTTGTACCCATTAAGGATACCCAAGGCGTCTATTTATAATCGCAGAAAGGAATAACATAGTACAGACAGACTTAACATAAAGAAAAAGCCTAAAAGAAGAAAAGACTTAAAGAAAAAAGCAAGATGCTTAAGGGGCATCTTATATGACATAAAGAAAAAGTAAAGAAAAAGACAGACAGGTGGACAGTCAAAGGACTGCCGAAAGTAAAAAGACTACATTATTGCGATCGTAGTGCTTCGTACTTGATCTGATGTTTTATTCTTCAATGATAATAAGTGCATCATCAGGGTTGCTTGTGCTTTCTCCTTGTGCTTGAGAGGACGGACATTGTTTACATCTGTGAGTGGGATATTCTTGTAACTGCTTGCAAAGTGCGTCACGCCAAGCAAAGCTTAGAGTGTGAAAACATTCGATAAGTCATTGAGCGGTGCTTGAAAGCGTTGTAAGACCGGTAATTCATGTGCTAGGATGGGATGCTTCCATATTGGCGTTAATAAGACATTATGGCCACGATAGTTGATCTTGATTGTTGAGTCTGCTTGAATCTTGAGACATTGAGTATAAATTCCTTCAAAACAATTCAAATTGAATTTGTTTACCAAATCCCAATTGAATTCATAATGAGGTGCTTCATCGATGGGAGGATCTGCATATTACTTATGCCAATCAAGAAAGGCAATTCTTGAAGTTATGATTCTTTGCTTTCATTGGTTTCTTTCTTCATCGATGCTTCAAAATTGGATAGGCTGCTTGTAGACTTTAATATAAATTTCTCTTTCACAAGAAAGCGATCCTTGAATTGCTTAATAGCATGGACTAAACCGGATGGGAAGTCTGCTAATAACTTCATATCTTGTAGATAAATGGTGTCACTAATCCACTCAAATAATAAATAAGTTGTTAATGGTTACGCTCCGGGAAGATGACGCTTTGGGACCATACTTGCCACGATTTTGTGGGTAGTATTGAAATTGTTTCATTTCTTGATCCAATGATTGAGTGCTTGGAAACAATCCATAAACATGTCAGAAGTGAGGACCTTTGATTCTTCGTGAAGTGCTTTTGCAGGAACTGCATGAATTCGTTCCATATCAATTGCTTTGCCCAATGTAGTTAACTTGGACATTGGTGGTACTGGATTTTGTAGTACTGTCTTGTATTGTGGTCGAAGTGATGGATGCTGAAATTCTTGGAAAGATTTTTCAGCTTCTGCTTTAGTAGAAAAACTCTTATGAATGACCTTTGCTTTTGCTGTAATATGAATTGTCTTTATGCCATCGATCATAAAGACCAAAAAAGGACCATTATATATCACATAGTGCTTGGACTCTTGATTATCAGCCACCTTTTGAGGTACTGATGAGGAAGTTATTGATGATGAAGTACTTATATATGGTTTCACAGGAAGTGAAACTGGTGCTTTTGATACTTGTATTTCAGGGACCTTGGAAGGTGCAACCTGAATAGCTTCTTGTATTACACTAAGATGCTTTTGGAATTTGAGTAGTTATAGTAGCAACAGGATTGATCCTTGATGCTGATGTTGATGCTTTAGAACTTTGCTCCTTTGGTTTTAAAACCAGGAGTGTCTGCTTTAGCTGTTCAAGTTCATTAGTAATTTGTTCTTGCTTTACCTGGATATTCATACTTTGAAGTTGTAAGTCGGTGAGTTCTGCTTCCTTTAATTCAATTGTACTTTCGAGCTGAACGATTAATGCTTCCATTCTCTTGTTAATATATCTGCAAGAAAATTGTTAGCCGATTTAATATAATGAATATTAAATTGATCTTGACTAGCTCTAATTGCCATCGATCGATCGTCCTTGATTATAATTGGTACTTGAGGAAAGCTGATATCTTGTAAATCCACATAAGTATTGAGAATCTGTATGAATTGTAAATTTTATTGGGAGTAGATCTATTCGCCATTTTCTCAAAGTTTTGAGACAGGCTAATGCCTCTTTTCATGAATATGATAATTTAATTCAGAAATTAAATGTTCCATTAATATATTTGCAAAGTTGGTATTTCTTCTGAGTAGGGGGTTTGGCTAAAAGACAACCTGCCCATACATCATGGCTTGCATCTAATTGAACTAATAACTCATCATTTTGTTGATAATTATAAAGTTTGGGAAGATTTTTACAAAGAAGTTTTAATCTTTGTACTGCTGTAGTATCTGAAGTAGTCCAATGCCATTGTAGATTGCTGCTACATTTTTTCTGTAAGAGTGTCCTTTCTTTAGCTAATTCTTTTAGAAATCCTTGATCGGAAATATAGTTTAATAAGCCTAAGAATTGTTGAACATGTTTTCGATTTGTGAGTTGATCAGGAAATTCTTGTAATTTCTGTAAAATATTAGGTTGTAATTGTAAATAACCATAATGATTAAATTGAATACCTAAATATTCAATTGTTTGTTGTGCTATTTTTGCTTTTCGTTTGCTTAATATTAATCCTTTGTCTTTACATCTTTGTAAGACAATTTTAACTTTCTTCAAATGATCTAATTTATCCTGATTTGAATAAATAATAATATCATCTATATACATAAAAGTATATTCTTCTAATCCGATAAGATTATTATCCATAAATCGTTGATAAATACTTGGTGCTTGTTTTAATCCGAAGGGTAGTACATTCCATTGATAATGTTTTTGGGGTGGACAAGTGAATGCTGTTAATGCTTTTGTATTATCATGTAATCGTAATTGCCAATATCCTGATTTTGCATCTAATGTAGTGAACCAAATATGACCTTTTAGTTTATTAATAATATAATCTTTTCGTGGTAATTTAATTGAACTAATAACTCATCATTTTGTTGATAATTATAAAGTTTGGGAAGATTTTTACAAAGAAGTTTTAATCTTTGTCTTTTTTGTAGTATCTGAAGTAGTCGATGCCATTGTAGATTCTTTGCTACATTTTTACGTAAGAGTGTCCTTTCTTTAGCTAATTCTTTTAGAAATCCTTGATCGGAAATATAGTTTAATAAGCCTAAGAATTGTTGAACATGTTTTCGATTTGTGAGTTGATCAGGAAATTCTTGTAATTTCAGTAAAATATTAGGTTGTAATTGTAAATAACCATAATGATTAAATTGAATACCTAAATATTCAATTGTTTGTTGTCTATTTTGCTTTTCGTTTGCTTAATATTAATCCTTTGTCTTTACATCTTTGTAAGACAATTTTAACTTTCTTCAAATGATCTAATTTATCTGATTTGAATAAATAATAATATCATCTATATACACAAAAGTATATTCTTCTAATCCGATAAGATTATTATCCATAAATCGTTGATAAATACTTGGTGCTTGTTTTAATCCGAAGGTAGTACATTCCATTGATAATGTTTTTGGGGTGGACAAGTGAATCTTTGTTAATGCTTTTGTATTATCATGTAATCGTAATTGCCAATATCCCGATTTTGCATCTAATGTAGTGAACCAAATATGACCTTTTAGTTTATTAATAATATAATCTTTTAGTGGTAATTTATAAGCATCTCGAATAGTTGCTTCATTAAGTCTTCGTAATTTATAACCATTCTTCGTTTTCCTCGTTTACATTCAATTTGAATTATTGACGTAAAAAGTGGTGCGAAATGTTTACTAATCTTGGGTGTAATTAATCCTTTTCAAGTAATTCTTTACATTCTTGTGTAAATTCTTTTACATCTAAGGAGTATATGGTATATTATTCTTGATATTGACTTCTGAAGAGGATCCTTTAGTTTAATTTCAATAATTTACGTATTATGATTTTTGTAGGATCTAATGGATTTTCACTACATACTTGATCTAATAATTTATCGACTTCAGTTTGTATATTTGTATTAGTCAATAGATAAAATGTAACATATGAAGTTTCTCATTGATTATTTTTAATTGTTGATAATAAGATGTATGATAAATAGGGATTAAATAAAATAACAGTTTACGGTGATTTTTAATATAAGGGTTAGCAAAGTTATGTAATGTAAATATTGACAAAAAGGGTTATATAATTTTAGAAAATTATTTCCAAGTATTAACGGTAATCCTGATTCTTTTTGATAGATTGATGGGATTATAAAAGTGTAGTTTTCAATAATAATAGTGTTATAATAACTTACATACCGGATGGAATGTAACACCCGCTATTAACGTTACACCGAAATAAATTAATATTGAGACTAATGTCATTAAAATCAGAGCAATGAACAATAATATTAGTGACATCAATTAATGATGTATGATATCTTCGGTGGCCAGGGAGGGTATTGGAACAGATGTAAAAAAAAAAAACAGTACAAGAGTGGCGTTTTTGTAAATAAGTGGACATGGGGGAGTATATAAGGCCTTGTCTTCTTCCTCTCTCTCCTCATGCACGACCCTAACCTCCATTAGAGCTCCTCTCAAGCTTTTTCAAGTTTTATTTCATGAAAGGGAAGGTGATTCAAGCTAAATCATCAACATAAAGAGGTAAGTCTTCATCCCAATGCTTAGATCTATGGATTTCAACTTGAGTTTCTCTTCTTTTGTGAAACCCATTTGAGGGGATGTATAGGTTTGATGATTGGATGATAGATTTGTGTTCTTTGATGTCCAATGACACTTATTCTTGAAGAGATTTCGTGTATTTGGTGATTTGTGGGGTTAAACCAAAACCTAGGGTTTTGAAGGTTGAGCTGGAGACAGATTCGTACCTCCCTTTGTTCATTTTTTTTGAGCTGTTTAAAGTGCGAATCTGGAGAAACTTAAAACATAGAAGTTGTAGATCCAGATGTCTACTGTCTCTATGATTTTTCTCACGATTTTAGGGTTAGAAGAATAGGAGTAATAGGCCCCGAATTGGTACTGGTTCAGAATACCAGCAAGATTAAAACGAGAACTGTAAGTGAATTGTTTGAAGACTTTAGGTTGAGAATTGGATGACGAGTTCTTCTTACGAAATGTTTAAAAATGTGTCCTCTACGTTCTGTAGAAAGGGCTTATTAATTGGATACGTATTCTGTTATATATGGCCGAATAAGTGAAGGTTGTTACTAACCCTAGTGACACAGAAGAGAACAGAATCAAGTCAGGCTTGTAAAAATCACAATAAATCAATTTAAGTCATTTTTTGAGTCATCTTTGGATATGTGATAGCCACATGAGTCTATTGAAAATGAAGCTTTTAATCGCTTTAATTGGATGAGAGATGAATGAGTTATAAGGTTTTGAGTAGAAAAGGGTCCAACTCATGACTGCATGTTCAGGCTGATTGTAAATGAGAGATTTGGATCTCCTTAATGACTGAATTAGAATATGGTCATAAAAGAAGAAATGTGAGTTTATGTATAAACTAGAGTTCTGCAAAGTTTGAAAACATTGGACTTTCGTGCTAAGAGTTATGCTGTCATGAATGAGACTTATGCAGTATTTTTATGATGTTTTGTGTGAGAATGACTAATGAGGGTATATGTATTTTCATGCATGTTACCCAATAGCTTGTGGAAGTGGAAAAGGAATAGAACTAGACATTGTACCTAGTTCTTCACAAGTTCAAGAAAGATAGAAAGAAATCAGAATTTCTAAGATAGTCGAGGTGAGTATAATCATACTACTATCCTTGTGTAGTAAGCCTCTTCTTTTATCTTGCGGCTTATCGAATTGTTCTTGAATCCTTATGACTTCTTTGACATATGACTCCATGTAGTTGAATCTCACATGTTGTATGCCAGATTGACCATATGATTTCAGATTCTTTGCATCTTCTGGTTCCCTTATTGTGTTGAACCTATTGATTGCGATTCTTTGATGAAGCATGTTTTCCATCTAACCAAGATTGATGAATTCTCAGAATACCCAGCTGATAGGGTTTATTATCAGACTATGTGCACATAGATAACCCGCCGGTGATGGGTTAGATCCGGGTCCTACCTAGAGAGGGCAGGCCTCTAGGGACAAGGTTAGGCCGACCTTGTCAAGAATCAAAAAAGGGGAGATATGCCGTACTAGCATGCCTCTGTTTCTTCTAAAAATTTCGAAAAGAATGAGAAAGAATTGAAATGAGAAAGAACCCGAATGAGAAAGAAACCTAAACTCAGAAAAGAACCCAGAACCTAGAAAAGAATTCAAAAACCAAATTCATGTTTTCTTTGAACAATTCATATTGAGCTTACTTGTTGATACTCATGTTATTGCCGCATTTGAGATTTACTACCTGTATATTCATTGATGCCATATATGTTATTGTTCGAATGCTATAGACCATTCTTGTGAAGCTAGCCTTGTGTACTTAGCCTCACAAGCATGGTAGTATGTTTATATCTCACTGAGTCACGTGGTAGACTCACACCTCACTATCATTATTTCGGAGATTAGCGTGTCGGACAAGAGAGAAATCCAAGCCCTTTTGAGACTAGCTTGGATAAGCGGACAAGTAATGTTTTGGTTTTGTATTCGACATGATGTAATTTGCGAGATACTTATAGCTGCTCCATGGGTTTGTCATAATCATATATACATAAAACATTTATGGTCTTGTTGTGTTATTGCGAACAATGTTGGTTGTTGATGATGTATGTGAGAATTTCATGATTGGATCCTTACTTCTTACAACCAATTAAACATGATAAGGATTATCGAGAAAATAAATGGGTCATGCGAATTTTTAGTAGAAGTTGGGCTTACTACGGGTTTTGGTGGCATTAAGCCTACCCATTCCTAGTGCCAACACGACCCAAAAAGGTGGGTCGTGTCAGATGGTATCAGAGACAAAGGTTGCATAAGAGTAAGGATCTTGTGAACTAGATGATGGACAAAAAAATTATAGGTGTATTAAAAAAAAAAACAAAGACATTTGGATAAGAGATATGCATATGATATTTTGCATGAGCATGACACCATGGAGCATAGGATCGCATCATGTCAATAGCATGTTATTTTCGTGTCTAAGCGATTTTTTTTTTAATACTAGAGATGCCTCTAAAGAAGAACACCTCCTCAGCGAGGGCGAGGGCGAGGTCGTCTAGAAAATCCCGACTCTGCACGATGTCGAATCAGTGCAGCAAGAACAACAAGAAGAAAGGTCTCCACCCGAGTTAGGAGGAGATCGAGATAGAAAATGAACACGAGCCCCAGTTGCTCGAGGGAAGATGTTAGAACCTTACAACAAAGTTGAGGCCTTAGAAGCGAGAGAATCGAGCTTTAAGAGAGGCGGGAGGTTCTAGAATTGAGAGAAGAAGTACGAATACTTAGAAAAGAGAGAGAAAAGAACTCGGGCTATACACGAAGTTGCTCTGTACCATCACAGCCAATGCAAATGCCTAGAGGATTACCTAGGCGGCGTTAGATGATGAAGGAGTAAGCATCAATGATTTCTTGAAATTGCAAACCCCGAGTTTGGTGGTGAGAGATATGAGGATCCCCGAGTTTATGAGACATCTTGAGAAAATGGTTCTGGAGATTGACTTGCTCGATGCACGGATCATAGAATTAGTGGGGATTAAATTGACAAAGAATGCACAGGAATGGTTCGGGGAATATTGAAGATCAATTATATGGTGGGAACCCTCCAACCTGGGAGTTCTTTAAACAGGCATTAATCGATGAGTTTGTTTCTCCATATGAGAGACAGAATCGAGCCCTACAATTTGAAAGGCTCAAACAAAACTTTGGTGTGAGTGTAGATGATTATGCAAGTGAATTTCTACGCTTATGCAAATTTGCTCTGACAATTGTGCCTCTCTGAGGCTGCAAAAATGGAAAGATACAAGTTGGGACTTATACCTTCCTTGTATAGTGCTGTTGCAGCTATTGACTTCCCAAATTTGTCAAGGCTGATTGATAAGACTCGGCAATTAGAAGCAAAGTTTAAGGAGGGGAGAGCGAAGAGAATCAAGAAGAAAAGGTAAAGGCGAGGAGCGGTAGAGGCCATAGAGAGAGATAGCTCTCGGATGAGACAAACAAAACAAACAACACGATCTGCTCCTTGGAACCTCGGAGAGGGGTCAAGGTAGAGTTAGAAATCCAAGTGCATCTGTCTTTTCAGCACCTAGTGGTACACAACACCTAGCTCGATCTAGATCACAAGAACCTCCAACACGACCACGGTTAGAACGCTTGTAATATACGTGGAAAGAATCATCCAGGACCTTGTAGACTCGGGTCTAGAGGTTGTTATAAGTGCGGACAACAAGGACATTTCATGAAAGACGCCCGATGCCGGAAAACCAAGCGGTTCCACCCCACTTCACAAACTCATCGTTCAGATAGACAGAAGCATTAATAGAGGCCCAGTGGTAGAGGTAGACCTCAAGGCGGGCACTCACTCGAGAATATGGGACGGATGTCGGCACCATTGACAAATAGATAGAGGTCGGGGAGAGTGTTTCTTTGTGAATCCCAAAAGCACAGGCCTCTGTCTGGTATCACGGTAACCTATACAAACCCGTTGACATTGAGTTAAATTGTTGTTATGAATAGAATATTTATGCTTTGTTATGATAAAAGATATGATCTTTCTTTTTATTGATGAATGTTGATATAGGCATAGTCCTTATCCGAATGAGAATGCTAAAGTGCTATTTGACTGGTGCCACTCATTCTTTTATAGCGCGAGTTTTGCGAAAAGTTAGATAAAGGGAGAAGTAATGAAAGACCCACTGTTCATAGTTACACCTTTAGGGAAGCTGTTGAAGTGACATATATTTACTCCTCATGTGTCGTAGAAATAGAAGGCGAAAAATTTATGGCAAATTTGATCGAGTTAGCAGTATTAGAATTTGATGTCATCTTGGGTATGGATTGGTTGTCAAATCACCATGCTACAATGGATTGTTATGCCAAAAGAATCATACTTAGGCGAGATCCAGAAACAGAAGTGTTATATCAAGGAGATCGACTTGGGTTTCTTATTAACAGAATTTCAGCTATGCAGGCCCAAAGATTCTTAAGAAAGGGATGTCAGGGGTATATAGCACAGGTAAGGGATACCGAAAGGAGATCGGCGAGATACAATGATTCCTATAGTAAGGGATTTTTGGATGTGTTTCGAAGATTTACGGATTACCACCAGATAGGAAATAGAGTTTAGTATAGAACTCCTCCTCAGTACAAACCCCATCTCCATTACTCCATACGAATGGCACCAATAGAACTAAAAGAGTTGAAGGTGCAATTGCAGGATTTGCTTGATAAGGGGTTTATTAGACCCGAGAGTTCACCATGGGTGCGCCAAAGTGTTATTTGTCAAGAAGAAAGATGGATCCTTGCGGTTATGCATAGATTATAGGCGATTGAATAAAGTAACTATTAAGAATAAATACCCTCTTCCTCGGATTGACGATTTGTTTGATCAATTCACGAGGAGCAAGTCATTTCTCTAAGATTGATCTCAAATCTGGTATCATCGATTGAGAATCGTAAAAGAAGATGTGTCGGCGCGCTTTAGAACTAGATATGGGCACTATGAGTTCTTGGTACTTCCTTTTGGGTTAACAAATGCACCAATGCCTTTATGGATTTGATGAATAGAATCTTGAGCCATATTTGGATAAATTCGTTGTAGTTTTCATTGATGACATATTGGTTTATTCCAGAGCCAAGAGGAACATGAAAGACACTTGGCAATGGTGTTGCAAATCCTTAGAGATAATCGGTTATATGCCAAGTTGGCAAAGTGTGAGTTCCGGCTTGACAGAGTGAATTTCTTAGGTCATATAATTAGTAAAGAAGGGATTGGTAGATTCTCGGAAGGTGGGCGGTGTCTAATTGGCCTAGACCTCGAAGGTTACCGAAATCTGAAGTTTCTGGGTATGGCGGTTATTACAGACGATTTGTAAAGGATTTTCCAAGATAGCTGCTCCTCGGCGAAGTTAACTCGAAACAAGTGAGATTTGAGTGGGATGATTCCTGTGAGCAAAGTTTCCAAAAGCTTAAGGAATGTCTCACATCGACTCGATGTTAGCATTGCCTTGAGGCAAGGTGATTATGTGATATCTTGTGATGCCTCCAAAGTTGGTTTAGGTTGTGTATTGATGCGAGAATGGGAAGGTAATTGCCTATGCTTCTAGACAATTGAGAAAACATGAGGTGAACTATCCTACACATGATCTAGAAATGGCAGCTGTGATATTTGCATTGAAAATATGGAGACACTATTTATATGGTGAAAAGAGTGAAATATATACAGATCATAAGAGTCTTCAGTACATTCAGAAACAGAAAGAATTGAATCTGAGACAAAGACGATGGATTGAGTTATTGAAGGATTATGATTGTCAGATCTTGTATCACCTGTGCAAAGCCAATGTAGTGGCTGATGCTTTGAGCAGAAAATCGATGGGGAGTTTGCATCATATCTCCATTCAAAAGAAAGAGTTAGTTCAAGATTTAAATGAGTTATTTAATGTGGGATTGCACTTGGAAGTATCTGATTCCCAAGCATTACTTGCTCAATTCCAGGTGAAGTCCAATTTGATGGATGAGATTAAAACTGTCCAAGGTAGTGATCCGGAGCTAGCCAAATTGAAAATAGCTGTCCAAGATGGTAAGGTGACAGAGTTCAATATGGTGGATGGAGTATTGAGATGTGGTGACAGGTTATGTGTACCTGATATAAATGGGCTAAGAAAAAAGATTATGCATGAAGCACATTATGCACCTTATAGTGTTCACCCTGGAACCACCAAGATGTATCATGATGTTAAAGGCATATATTGGTGGCCAGGTATGAAGAAAGATATAGCCCAATTTGTATCCACCTGTTTAACTTGTCAACAGGTCAAGTTTGAACATCAAAAGCCCACTGGACTACTACAGGAGCTACCGCTACCCGAGTGGAAGTGGGAGCGGATTACCATGGACTTTGTGATTGGATTGCCAAGAACGCTTAAGGGCATGATTCGATTTGGGTTATAGTCGACGACTAACTAAGTCATCTCACTTTATAGTCTATTAAGACTACTTATAGTGCATTTCGATTAGCCCATTGTATGTGGACATAATTGTGAAGTATCATGGAGTGCGGTGTCTATTGTTTACGACGGAGGGCGCAGATTCACTTCTAGATTCTGGCAGAAATTACAAGAAGCTATGGGTACACAGTTGAATTTTAGTACAAACATTCCACCCACAAACCGATGGGCAATCGAGAGAACCATCCAGACACTCGAAGACATGTTAAGAATGTGTGTTTTAGATTTTGGTGGAGATTGGGAACGTCATTTGCCCTTAATAGAATTTGCTTACAACAATAGCTATCATTCCACCATTGGAATGGCACCTTTTGAAGCATTGTATGGTAGAAAATGCAGATCTCCTTATCTTTGGATGAAGTGGGAGAAAAAGCAGTTAGAAGGACGGACCTAATTCAAGAAACGTCTGCAAAAGTTCCTCCGATCTGAAAGATTGAGAATAGCTTTCGATGAGACGTAAGAGTTATGCGATTCTAAGAGAAGAGATGTGCAGTATGAACCGGTGATCAAGTTTTCGTAAAAGTCTCTCTATGAAAGGCGTGGTCGATTTGGAAAGAGAGGAAGTCTGAACCTAGATACATTGGACCATTCGAGATCCTTGAAAGGGTCGGAAATGTGTCATATCGGTTAGCTTTGCCTCCTCATCTTAGCTCTGTGCATCCAGTCTTCCACATATCTATGTTAAGAAAGTACATTCCAGATCCTTCTCATATCTTGCAAACCCCATAAGTGAATATAGCGAAGATCTCTCTATGAAGAAACCCCAGTTGCCATTATAGACGGTGATTAGAAAGTTGCGAAATAAAGATATTCCGATGATCAAAGTTCAATGGCAGAATCAAAGAATTGAGGAATGTACATGGGAGACAGAAGAATCAATGAGAAGCGAGATATCCACAGTTGTTTCCCCGATAAGGTAAATTTTCAAAATTAGTGGGCTAATTTTAATAAGGGGAGAATGTAACACCGCTATTAACGTTATAATCAAATAAATTAATATTGAGACTAATGTCATTAAAATCAGAGCAATGAACAATAATATTAGTGACATCAATTAATGATGTATGATATCTTCGGTGGCCACAGGAGGGTATTCTAACGGATGTAAAAAAAAAACAAGACAAGAGTGGCGTTTTGTAAATAAGTGGACATGGGGAGTATATAAGGCCTTGTCTTCTTCCTCTCTCTCCTCATGCACGACCCTAACCTCCATTAGAGCTCCTCTCAAGCTTTTCAAGTTTTATTTCATGAAAGGGAAGGTGATTCAAGCTAAATCATCAACATAAAGAGGTAAGTCTTCATCCCAATGCTTAGATCTATGGATTTCAACTTGAGTTTCTCTTCTTTTGTGAAACCCATTTGAGGGGATGTATAGGTTTGATGATTGGATGATAGATTTGTGTTCTTTGATGTCCAATGACACTTATTCTTGAAGAGATTTCGTGTATTTGGTGATTTGTGGGGTTAAACCAAAACCTAGGGTTTTGAAGGTTGAGCTGGAGACAGATTCGTACCTCCCTTTGTTCATTTTTTGAGCTGTTTAAAGTGCGAATCTGGAGAAACTTAAAACATAGAAGTTGTAGATCCAGATGTCTACTGTCTCTATGATTTTCTCACGATTTTAGGGTTAGAAGAATAGGAGTAATAGGCCCCGAATTGGTACTGGTTCAGAATACCAGCAAGATTAAAACGAGAACTGTAAGTGAATTGTTTGAAGACTTTAGGGTGAGAATTGGATGACAAGTTCTTCTTACGAAATGTTTAAAAATGTGTCCTCTACGTTCTGTAGAAAGGGCTTATTAATTGGATACGTATTCTGTTATATATGGCCGAATAAGTGAAGGTTGTTACTAACCCTAGTGACACAGAAGAGAACAGAATCAAGTCAGGCTTGTAAAAATCACAATAAATCAATTTAAGTCATTTTTTGAGTCATCTTTGGATATGTGATAGCCACATGAGTCTATTGAAAATGAAGCTTTTAATCGCTTTAATTGGATGAGAGATGAATGAGTTATAAGGTTTTGAGTAGAAAAGGGTCCAACTCATGACTGCATGTTCAGGCTGATTGTAAATGAGAGATTTGGATCTCCTTAATGACTGAATTAGAATATGGTCATAAAAGAAGAAATGTGAGTTTATGTATAAACTAGAGTTCTGCAAAGTTTGAAAACATTGGACTTTCGTGCTAAGAGTTATGCTGTCATGAATGAGACTTATGCAGTATTTTTATGATGTTTTGTGTGAGAATGACTAATGAGGGTATATGTATTTTCATGCATGTTACCCAATAGCTTGTGGAAGTGGAAAAGGAATAGAACTAGACATTGTACCTAGTTCTTCACAAGTTCAAGAAAGATAGAAAGAAATCAGAATTTCTAAGATAGTCGAGGTGAGTATAATCATACTACTATCCTTGTGTAGTAAGCCTCTTCTTTTATCTTATGGCTTATCGAATTGTTCTTGAATCCTTATGACTTCTTTGACATATGACTCCATGTAGTTGAATCTCACATGTTGTATGCCGATTGACCATATGATTTCAGATTCTTTGCATCTTCTGGTTCCCTTATTGTGTTGAACCTATTGATTGCGATTCTTTGATGAAGCATGTTTTCCATGCTAACCAAGATTGATGAATTCTCGAATACCCGGTGATAGGGTTTATTATCGGACTATGTGCACATAGATAACCCGCCGGTGATGGGTTAGATCCAGTCCTACCTAGAGAGGCAGGCCTCTAGGGACAAGGTTAGGCCGACCTTGTCAAGAATCGAAAAGAGGAGATATGCCGTCTAGCATGCCTCTCTCTTCCTAAAAATTTCGAAAAGAATGAGAAAGAATTGAAATGAGAAAGAACCCGAATGAGAAAGAAACCTAAACTCGAGAAAAGAACCCAGAACCTAGAAAAGAATTCAAAACCAAATTCATGTTTTCTTTGAACAATTCATATTGAGCTTACTTGTTGATACTCATGTTATTGCGCATTTGAGATTTACTACTGTATATTCATTGATGCCATATATGTTATTGTTCGAGATGCTATAGACCATTCTTGTGAAGCTAGCCTTGTGTACTTAGCCTCACAAGCATGGTAGTATGTTTATATCTCATTGAGTCACGTGGTAGACTCACACCTCACTATCATTATTTCAGGAGATTAGCGTATCGGACAAGAGAGAAATCCAAGCCCTTTTGAGACTAGCTTGGATAAGCAGACAAGTAATGTTTTGGTTTTGTATTCGACATGATGTAATTTGCAGATACTTATAGCTGCTCCATGGGTTTGTCATAATCATATATACATAAAACATTTATGGTCTTGTTGTGTTGTTGCGAACAATGTTGGTTGTTGATGATGTATGTGAGAATTTCATGATTGGATCCTTACTTCTTACAACCAATTAAACATGATAAGGATTATCAGAAAAATAAATGGGTCATGCCGAATTTTTAGTAGAAGTTGGGCTTACTACGGGTTTTGGTGGCATTAAGCCTACCCATTCCCTAGTGCCAACACGACCCAAAAAGGTGGGTCGTGTCATGGAATTAAAACTTCCATCAGCTATTTTTACTTGTAATGGTTTATGTAATTTCTTCCATTTTAAATCTAATTGTTTTGATGCTATACAGATAGTTGCTCCTGTATCTATATATGCATGTACTTTAGTATTCGTTTTCTGAACTAGTACTTGAATAAATGTTGAATTGGAATTCGGAGTTTGATTCAGAGTTTTGGTTATCTGATTCATTAGAGAAAGATTCATAAATGTAGAGAGATGTATCGGTATTATAATCTGATTCAATTGGTTCTAATTGATGTTCTAAGGCTGAATTTAAAATTTGTACTTTATTATTATATGATTTTCTTTCTTTTAGGACATTCATTTGCATAATGACCTTCTTCTTTCTGATCCAACATTTACAATCTTTTTTTCTTTTTAGGGCAAAATTGTTTTTGTTTTTATATTTGGGATTAAATTTATATCTCTGAAAATATTTGGGATAAGTTTTTGGTTGATAACGTTGTGGTTTATATTTTTTCCATCGAAACTTTCGTGAATAATGTTTCTTATATCTTGGATTAAATATTTTCTTTTTCTTTTTATAATTTGAGTAATTTTTTAGACATCCATATTCTTTGGTACGTCAGCATTTTGATTGCAACATAGTTTTAAATTCTTATGTTTTAATGTTCGTTTTAACTGAGCTTCTATACAATAATCAACTAATAAGTCTCTTGCGACTAATATTGCTCCACCTAAATTATGAGCTATTGTATGATTTTCTATTTGTTCATAGAATTGTTGTTGAACTTTTAGATTAAAAGGATATGGTAATTTTGAATAAAATGTTAATATACATTTCTTGTTCGACTCTAGGTAATTTATAGTAATGTTTTTAAATTCACAAATAAAAGCTTCTAAGTAATTAATATCACATATCATTAAATTGTTTAAATGTCTTAATGCTTTTAATCGTTTTCTTTTAATATATCTTGATGAAATATAATATCTTTTCCAAAACATTCTTTATATATTTCTTCACCAATAATTTCAAATTTATCTTCATCTCTAGTTTGACTAAGATAATGAGGTGTATTTTGTAAAGCTTGTGCATTATCTCTTAAAATTCTTGTACTATTCTGAAGTTTTATATATAACAAAATAATAGAGAGAATCTTTTGTTGCAGATTGATTGCCAAAAGGTTTTCTACTTGTAATAATAATAATATTTTAGAAAACCATTCTTGAAAGATTTCTTGACATTTGTTATACAGTCTAAATTTAAGATATTGTCAATTGTTAATTTTGAAATTTTGGTTTATATTCATCTGGATATTTTCGTATTTTGTACCTTTATAATAATATCCTTGTTGATGTAAAAATCATCTTTGTCATGTTTCCAAGTATAACTTGATGGTTGAAATGTTGTCTTTCTTTTATCTCCTAATTTTTCTTTTAATTTTAATTCTTGAGTATTACTACTTTCGGGTTTTCATCATTATCCATAAAAGTTCTTGATCTTGATCGATTCATAGCCTAAAATTATTTCATTCTTATGTTCATTTGAAAATCTGGGACCAATATATTCTTCTTTTTGAGAGGGTAAGATGTAATTTACGTATGAGATCGGTTACTTCATGTAATTGTACTTGAATATTCTTTTCAACTTGTTCGATTGATTAGTCTTGCATTTAACCGTTCTCGGGGTATTTTGTAATTACTAGCTCGATACCATTTTCGAGGCGGATCTTTTACGATTATTTGGTCATTTGTCTCTTGAATTTTAGCTGTATTTGTTGTATCAATGATACTATTTCTATTTGGGTTTGTATAATAGCTTCAATTTTCTTCTATTATTTCTTGTGTTTGTACTATTGATTCTAGATGTTGCGTAAGGTTTGTTAATGTTGTCATAGTTTCGCACTAAATAAGTTGATAGTGTAGATAATTCTTTGTTAATTTCATTTAACCGTCTTGTTTGATTATTGGGTTCTGTTATTCTTAATGGTCGTTCTATATTAAGAGGTCTTTGATGTCTTAATGACGGAGATCTTAGGAAAGGAGTACTATTTGATGATGATTACGAAAAGAATGTCTTCTTTCAATTAATGGAATTCTTTGGTTCAAAGGGTTGTTGTATTCTTTGGAAGTGGTTGTACTTTTGGTTGAATTTTAATTCCTACTTTAGCAACTTCTTGGAACAATTGATCTAAATAGATTTGTTCAAGATGTTTGAAATCAATACTATGATGTGAATTAGTTAATGCATAACTAATTTGATAAGTTAATGAAAAGGGATATTGTCCGGAGTCATTAAATTAGTTCTATAAAATTTATATGCAATTGAAATAGCTTTATCCAATTCAGAAGAAATTAAGGAATTCCTAATTTTAAGCGAGTGTTAAATTTGATTTTCCATATTGTAAATTTCCATTCATCATTCCTAAAATTTGATCATTTAGATTATTCATTCTTTCATCTAAAATTGCCATTCTAATAGGAGTATCAATTCCTTGTTGAAAAGTGGATTTTAATAATATTTGGATGGTAGATAATTGAATATATCCAATTTTCTTTCGTTTTGATTACGGTAACAATTGTAGTTGTCTATGAATTTGTTCGGATTAATTAAACTAATTCTTAAATTTCCATGACATTGATCAATTCGAATAGGTTGTTCTTGAATAATTTTTCCATAATAAATAAGATTTTGTCTATTAAAGATTTGTTTTATTGTTGATTTATGAATGTCTTGACCTTTCTTTAAATCTAATTGAGCTTTAGCAATTTGATTCTTTTTATCCTGAGTTATTAAGGTAGAAACTTGAAAAGTTCCTAATGATTCAGTTAATTCTAAATTATCTACATCGAGGATGGTAGAAGTTTGAGAAGTCATAGTGTATTGGGATGATATGGATGATAATAATGATGATCAGTTTCAATCTGTTCTAATTGTGTTAATTGTTCTATATATTGTTGATATAATCTTTGTACGACAGATAAATGTTCTTCATAAGGTCGTCTGCTGAGACGATTTATTCCTAGAAATATAAGACTATCAATACGAGTTTCATTGTATTGTATATGATCTTTATAATGATTTATAGCTTGTTTTGTGTAATGAATTCTTTCTTGTAAATCTAAACAAATGGGACAGTTCATTTAAAATTCTTCGGGGAAATTACTACAATCGATATTGTCTAAATCATAGTTTATATCTTCACCTATATTGTCATAATCAAGATCTTGGTGATTTCTATATCTTCTATTTCGTATCCGAAGGAAATAATTGTGACGATGATTGAACAATATAATTGTTGTTGTAATTCGTATCTAAATTTCTTGAAATTTGTTCTAAGAAAATATCTTGTTGTATTTGTGTTAATCTTTCTATTTCATTTTCATCTTCTAATAATTCAAAAGTTTCGATTCTTCCTCGGATGGGTGAGAAATCAAAATTATATCTCTATCATCGAGTCGTATGAGATAGCAAACACAGTATTGAGACCTAATATAGTTCTATATAAATAATTAAGAGTAATATCTAGATGATGACAGCTAATTTCAAAATATTGACAAATTATTTCATGAGGAATAAATAATCGACTTGCAATTATAAAGAAAAATAAAGGCGTGCTTGAAATAAAGTAAAAGCATAAACATGTATTTGATTAATAATGACAGTAAACTATAATTAATAAAAGAAGATAAATGAAATGTCATGTTGATGGAATGCTTTAATCAATAAGTAAATCCATTTCTTGTTCAAGTTCATATCTATCATTTTAAGCTGAATTATAAATATATAATGTTTGATCTAATAAAACTCTTGCATTTATTAAAAGTTGAAAACAGTGATTTTCTTTTGCCATTTTTATATGTTCATGATATAAGTCAATAAACTTTCTTTGTTCAGTTTCGATTTCTTTATAAAAACGAATTCTTTGTATAAGTGATCGGCGATGATCAAAATAATTCATTTTATTTAAATGATAAGAAGAGATAATTTGGATACATAATATTTGCGTTCTGCAATACAATCTAAAATACAATAATCTAAAAAGCGAATTAAATCGGCTGATTCTTCAATCATTTTCTTTGCAGTAGAAAGAATTTCTTGTTCTTCATTATAAAGAGGGTGATCTGGAGAATTCTTAAAACGGGGATCAGTGTAAATATCATTTGCTTTCTTGTTTCTTGCAATAGTTTTAATCTTAAGTTCTTCGTATTCTGCTTGCTGATTATCTAGTGCTTTGATTCGTTGCTTCAACATACGTTTGATGTGAAAATAAGCCATTCTGAAAATCAAAATCTTGTAAGTCGTGAAAAGATTTTAAAAAGAAGGATAAGAAATTGAATAATTTTTAGAATGCTAATGATTGTATAACAGAAGATTGCATGAATGATTGCAAAATGAATAAAATAATAAGAAATATAATTTGATAAAATATATGCATGATTTGTATGCTTGAATTAATCGAAGGGTGACGAAGTTAACCATAATCACTCTAACTTTATTCTTCCTGGCTCGCTTGAGCGTCACACTGGACTTAAGTGCGAAGAGAGAAGATAGAGAGTAATGTATGGAAAGCTTGTTGTACCCATTAAGGATACCCAAGCGTCTATTTATAATCGCGAAAGGAATAACATAATGCAGACGGACTTAACATAAAGAAAAAGCCTAAAAGAAGAAAAGACTTAAAGAAAAAGCAAGATGCTTAAGGGCATCTTATATGACATAAAGAAAAGTAAAGAAAAGAGCAGACAATTGGACGATCAAAGGATTGCCAAAGTAAAAGACTACATTATTGCGATCGTAGTGCTTCGTACTTGATCGATGTTTTATTCTTCAATGATAATAAGTGCATCATCGGGGTTGCTTGTGCTTTCTCCTTGTGCTTGAGAGGGCGGACGGTGTTTACATCGTGAGTGGGATATTCTTATGCTGCTTGCAAAGTGCCACGCCAAGCAAAGCTTAGAGTGTGAAAACATTCGATAAGTCATTGAGCGGTGCTTGAAAGCGTTGTAAGGCGGTAATTCATGTGCTAGGATGGGATGCTTCCATATTGGCGTTAATAAGACATTATGGCCACGATAGTTGATCTTGATTGTTGAGTCTGCTTGAATCTTGAGACATTGAGTATAAATTCCTTCAAAACAATTCAAATTGAATTTGTTTACCAAATCCCAATTGAATTCATAATGAGGTGCTTCATCGATGGGAGGATCTGCATATTACTTATGCCAATCGAAGAAAGGCAATTCTTGAAGTTATGATTCTTTGCTTTCATTGGTTGTTTCTTCATCGATGCTTCAAAATTGGATAGTCTTTGTAGACTTTAATATAAATTTCTCTTTCACAAGAAGCGATCCTTGAATTGCTTAATAGCATGGACTAAACCGGATGGGAAGTCTGCTAATAACTTCATATCTTGTAGATAAATGGTGTCGACTAATCCACTCAAATAATAAATAAGTTGTTAATGGTTACGCTCGGGGAAGATGGCCGCTTTGGGACCATACTTGCCACGATTTTGTGGGTAGTATTGAAATTGTTTCATTTCTTGATCCAATGATTGAGTGCTTGGAAACAATCCATAAACATGTCAGAAGTGAGGACCTTTGATTCTTCGTGAAGTGCTTTTGCAGGAACTGCATGAATTCGTTCCATATCAATTGCTTTGCCCAATGTAGTTAACTTGGACATTGGTGGTACTGGATTTTGTAGTACTGTCTTGTATTGTGGTCGAAGTGATGGATGCTGAAATTCTTGGAAAGATTTTTCAGCTTCGCTTTAATAGAAAACTCTTATGAATGACCTTTGCTTTTGCACATAATATGAATTCTTTGCCTTATGCCATCGATCATAAAGACCAAAGAAAAGGACCATTATATATCACATAGTGCTTGGACTCTTGATTATCGACCACCTTTTGAGTCTTGATGAGGAAGTTATTGATGATGAAGTACTTATATATGGTTTCACGAAGTGAAACCGTGCTTTGATACTTGTATTTGGGGACCTTGGAAGGTGCAACTGAATAGCTTCTTGTATTACTGAGCAGATGCTTTTGGAATTTGAGTAGTTATAGTAGCAACAGGATTGATCCTTGATCTTGATGTTGATGCTTTAGAACTTTGCTCCTTTGGTTTTAAAACCGAAGTGTATGCTTTTATGCTTGAAGTTCATTAGTAATTTGTTCTTGCTTTACGGATATTCATACTTTGAAGTTGTAAGTCGGTGAGTTCTGCTTCCTTTAATTCAATTGTACTTTCGGCGAGCGATTAATGCTTCCATTCTCTTGTTAATATATCTGCAAGAAAATTGTTAGCGATTTAATATAATGAATATTAAATTGATCTTGACCTAGCTCTAATTGCCATCGATCGATCGTCTTGATTATAATTGGTACTTGAGGAAAGGCGATATCTTGTAAATCCACATAAGTATTGAGAATCTGTATGAATTGTAAATTTTATTGGGAGTAGATCTATTAGCCATTTTCTCAAAGTTTTGAGACAAGGCTAATGCCTCTTTTTCATGAATAGGATAATTTAATTCCAGAATTAAATGTTCCATTTATATATTTGCAAAGTTGGTATTTCTTACGAGTAGGGGTTTGGCTAAAAGACAACCCGCCCATACATCATGGCTTGCATCTAATTGAACTAATAACTCATCATTTTGTTGATAATTATAAAGTTTGGGAAGATTTTTACAAAGAAGTTTTAATCTTTGTCTTCTTGTAGTATCTGAAGTAGTCCATGCCATTGTAGATTCTTTGCTACATTTTTCTCGTAAGAGTGTCCTTTCTTTAGCTAATTCTTTTAGAAATCCTTGATCGGAAATATAGTTTAATAAGCCTAAGAATTGTTGAACATGTTTTCGATTTGTGAGTTGATCGAAATTCTTGTAATTTCGTAAAATATTAGGTTGTAATTGTAAATAACCATAATGATTAAATTGAATACCTAAATATTCAATTATTTGTTGTGCTATTTTGCTTTTCGTTTGCTTAATATTAATCCTTTGTCTTTACATCTTTGTAAGACAATTTTAACTTTCTTCAAATGATCTAATTTATCTGATTTGAATAAATAATAATATCATCTATATACACAAAAGTATATTCTTCTAATCCGATAAGATTATTATCCATAAATCGTTGATAAATACTTGGTGCTTGTTTTAATCCGAAGGGTAGTACATTCCATTGATAATGTTTTTGGGGTGGACAAGTGAATGCTGTTAATGCTTTTGTATTATCATGTAATCGTAATTGCCAATATCCTGATTTTGCATCTAATGTAGTGAACCAAATATGACCTTTTAGTTTATTAATAATATAATCTTTTAAATTGGTAATTTATAAGCATCTCCATAGTTGCTTCATTAAGTCTTCGTAATTTATAACCATTCTTCGTTTTCCTCGTTTACATTCAATTTGAATTATTGACGTAAAAAGTCAGTGCGAGAATGTTTACTAATCTTGGGTGTAATTAATCCTTTTCAAGTAATTCTTTACATTCTTGTGTAAATTCTTTTACATCTAAGGGAGTATATGGTATATTATTCTTGATATTGACTTCTGAAGAGGATCCTTTAGTTTAATTTCAATAATTTCGTATTATGATTTTTGTAGGATCTAATGGATTTTCACTACATACTTGATCTAATAATTTATCGACTTGATTTGTATATTTGTATTAGTCAATAGATAAAAATGTAACATATGAAGTTTCTCATTGATTATTTTAATTGTTGATAATAAGATGTATGATAAATAGGGATTAAGTAAAATAACGGTTTACGGTGATTTTTAATATAAGGGGTTCGCAAAGTTATGTAATGTAAATATTGACAAAAGGGTTATATAATTTTAGAAAATTATTTCCAAGTATTAACGGTAATCCTAATTCTTTTGATAGATTGATGGGATTATAAAAGTGTAGTTTTCAATAATAATAGTGTTATAATAACTTACATACCGGATGGATTTAAAACTTCCATCATTTATTTTTACTTGTAATGGTTTATGTAATTTCTTCCATTTTAAATCTAATTGTTTTGATGCTATCTGAGATAGTTGCTCTGTATCTATATATGCATGTACTTTAGTATTCGTTTTCGAACTAGTACTTGAATAAATGTTGAATTGGAATTGAGTTTGATTGAGTTTTGGTTATCGATTCATTAGAAAGATTCATAAATGTAGAGATGTATCGGTATTATAATCTGATTCAATTGGTTCTAATTGATGTTCTAAGGCTGAATTTAAAATTTGTACTTTATTATTATATGATTTTCTTTCTTTTTAGGACATTCATTTGCATAATGACCTTCTTCTTCTGATCCAACATTTACAATCTTTTTTCTTTTTAGGGCAAAATTGTTTTTGTTTTATATTTGGGATTAAATTTATATCTCTGAAAATATTTGGGATAAGTTTTTGGTTGATAACGTTGTGGTTTATATTTTTCCATCGAAACTTTCGTGAATAATGTTTCTTATATCTTGGATTAAATATTTTCTTTTCTTTTATAATTTGAGTAATTTTTAGACATCCATATTCTTTGAGAATGCGTCAAGATTTTGATTACAACATAGTTTTAAATTCTTATGTTTTAATGTTCGTTTTAAGCGAGCTTCTATAATAATCAACTAATAAGTCTCTTATGACTAATATTGCTCCACCTAAATTATGAGCTATTGTATGATTTTCTATTTGTTCATAGAATTGTTGTTGAACTTTTAGATTAAAAGGATATGGTAATTTTGAATAAAATGTTAATATACATTTCTTGTTAGACTTTAGGTAATTTATAGTAATGTTTTTAAATTCACAAATAAAAGCTTCTAAGTAATTAATATCACATATCATTAAATTGTTTAAATGTCTTAATGCTTTTAATCGTTTTTCTTTTAATATATCTGCTTGATGAAATATAATATCTTTTCCAAAAATTCTTTATATATTTCTTCGCCAATAATTTCAAATTTATCTTCATCCGTAGTTTGACTAAGATAATGAGGTGTATTTTGTAAAGCTTGTGCATTATCTCTTAAAATTCTTGTACTATTCACGAAGTTTTATATATAACAAAATAATAGAGAGAATCTTTTGTTGCAGATTGATTGCCAAAGGTTTTCTACTTGTAATAATAATAATATTTTAGAAAACCATTCTTGAAAGATTTCTTGACATTTGTTATACAGTCTAAATTTAAGATATTGTCAATTGTTAATTTTGAAATTTTGGTTTATATTCATCTGGATATTTTATATTTTGTACCTTTATAATAATATCCTTGTTGATGTAAAAAATCATCTTTGTCATGTTTCCAAGTATAACTTGATGGTTGAAATGTTGTCTTTCTTTTATCTCCTAATTTTTCTTTTAATTTTAATTCTTGAGTATTACTACTTTCGGGTTTTTCATCATTATCCATAAAAAGTTCTTGATCTTGATCAGATTCATAGCCTAAAATTATTTCATCCTTATGTTCATTTGAAAATACGGGACCAATATATTCTTCTTTTTCGAGAGGGGTAAGATGTAATTTCTGTATGAGATCAGTTACTTCATGTAATTGTACTTGAATATTCTTTTCAACTTGTTCGATTGATTCGTCTTGCATTTAACTTCGTTCTCGGGGTATTTTTGTAATTACTAGCTCTGATACCACTTATAAGTACTTCATCATCAATAACTTCCTCATCAGTACCTCAAAAGGTGGCTGATAATCAAGAGTCCAAGCACTATGTGATATATAATGGTCCTTTTGCTGGTCTTTATGATCAGTGGCATAAGGCAGCAATTCATATTACAGGCAAAAGCAGTGTCATTCATAAGAGTTTTTCTACTAAAGCAGAAGCTGAAAAATCTTTCCAAGAATTTCAGCATCCATCACTTCGACCACAATACAAGACAGTACTACAAAATCCAGTACCACCAATGTCCAAGTTAACTACATTGGGCAAAGCAATTGATATGGAACGAATTCATGCAGTTCCTGCAAAAGCACTTCACGAAGAATCAAAGGTCCTCACTTCTGACATGTTTATGGATTGTTTCCAAGCACTCAATCATTGGACTGAAGAAATGAAACAATTTCAATACTACCCACAAAATCGTGGCAAGTATGGTCCCAAAGCAGTCATCTTCCCTGGAGCAGAACCATTAACAACTTATTTATTATTTCAGAGTGGATTAGCTGACACCATTTATCTACAAGATATGAAGTTATTAGCAGACTTCCCATCCGGTTTAGTCCATGCTATTAAGCAATTCAAGGATCGCTTTCTTGTGAAAGAGAAATTTATATTAAAGTCTACAGCAGCTATCCAATTTTTGAAGCATCAGATGAAGAAACAGCCAGTCGAGCAGCAATCATAACTTCAAGAATTGCCTTTCTTCAGATTGGCATAAGTAATATGCAGTATCCTCCCATCGATGAAGCACCTCATTATGAATTCAATTGGGATTTGGTAAACAAATTCAATTTGAATTGTTTTGAAGGAATTTATACTCAATGTCTCAAGATTCAAGCAGACTCAACAATCAAGATCAACTATCGTGGCCATAATGTCTTATTAACGTCAATATGGAAGCATCCCATCCTAGCACATGAATTACCAGTCTTACAACGTTTTCAAGCACCGTTCAATGACTTATCAGAATGTTTTCACACTCTAAGCTTTGCTTGGCGTGACGCACTTTGCAAGCAGTTACAAGAATATCCCACTCACAGATGTAAACACTGTCCGTCCTCTCAAGCACAAGGAGAAAGCACAAGCAACCCTGATGATGCACTTATTATCATTGAAGAATAAAACATCAGATCAAGTACGAAGCACTACGATCGCAATAATGTAGTCTTTTTACTTTCGGCAGTCCTTTGACTGTCCACCTGTCTGTCTTTTTCTTTACTTTTTCTTTATGTCATATAAGATGCCCCTTAAGCATCTTGCTTTTTTCTTTAAGTCTTTTCTTCTTTTAGGCTTTTCTTTATGTTAAGTCATGCGTATTATGTTATTCCTTTCTGCGATTATAAATAGGCGCTTGGTATCCTTAATGGGTACAACAAGCTTTCCATACATTACTCTCTATCTTCTCTCTTAGCACTTAAGTCCAGTGTGACGTTCAAGCGAGCCGGAAGAACGAGTTAGAGTGATTATGGTTAACTTCTTGTCACCCTTCGATTAATTCAAGCATACAAATCATGCATATATTTTATCAAATTATATTTCTTATTATTTTATTCATTTTGCAATCATTCATGCAATCTTCATTATACAATCATTAGCATTCTAAAATTATTCAATTTCTTATCCTTCTTTTAAAATCTTTTCACGACTTACAAGATTTTGATTTTCGAATGGCTTATTTTCACATCAAGCGTATGTTGAAGCAACGAATCAAAGCACTAGATAATCAAGAAGCGAATCTGAAGAACTTAAGATTAAAACTATTGCAAGAAACAAGAAAGCAAATGATATTTACACTGATCCCCGTTTTAAGAATTCTCCAGATCACCCTCTTTATAATGAAGAACAAGAAATTCTTTCTACTGCAAAGAAAATGATTGAAGAATCAGCCGATTTAATTAAGCTTTTAGATTATTGTATTTTAGATTGTATTGCGAGCATAAATATTATGTATCAAATTATCTCTTCTTATCATTTAAATAAAATGAATTATTTTGATCATCGCCGATCACTTATACAAAGAATTCGTTTTTATAAAGAAATCGAAACTGAACAAAGAAAGTTTATTGACTTATATCATGAACATATAAAAATGGCAAAAGAAAATCACTGTTTTCAACTTTTAATAAATGCAAGAGTTTTATTAGATCAAACATTATATATTTATAATTCAGTTAAAATGATAGATATGAACTTGAACAAGAAATGGATTTACTTATTGATTAAAGCATTCCATCAACATGACATTTCATTTATCTTCTTTTATTAATTATAGTTTACCTGTCATTATTAATCAAATACATGTTTATGCTTTTACTTTATTTCAAGCACAGCCTTTATTTTTCTTTATAATTGCAAGTCGATTATTTATTCCTCATGAAATAATTTGTCAATATTTTGAAATTAGCTGTCATCATCTAGATATTACTCTTAATTATTTATATAGAACTATATTAGGTCTCAATACTCGTGTCGGTTATCTCATACGACTCGATGATAGAGATATAATTTTTGATTTCTCACCTCCATCTGAGGAAGAATCAGAAACTTTTGAATTATTAGAAGATGAAAATGAAATAGAAAGATTAACACAAATACAACAAGATATTTTCTTAGAACAAATTTCAAGAAATTTAGATACGAATTACAACAACAATTATATTGTTCGAATCATCATCACAATTATTTCCTTCGGATACGGAAATAGAAGATATAGAAATCACCAAAGATCGATTATGACAATATAGGTGAAGATATAAACTATGATTTAGACAATATCGATTGTAGTAATTTCCCCGAAGAATTTTAAATGAACTGTCCCATTTGTTTAGATTTACAAGAAAGAATTCATTACACAAAACAAGCTATAAATCATTATAAAGATCATATACAATACAATGAAACTCGTATTGATAGTCTTATATTTCTAGGAATAAATCGTCTCAGCAGACGACCTTATGAAGAACATTTATCGTCAGATAAAGATTATATCAACAATATATAGAACAATTAACACAATTAGAGCAGTTGAAACCGATCATCATTATTATCATCCATATCATCCCAATACACTATGACTTCTCAAACTTCTACCATCCTCGATGTAGATAATTTAGAATTAATGAATCATTAGGAACTTTTCAAGTTTCTACCTTAATAACTCAGGATAAAAGAATCAAATTGCTAAAGCTCAATTAGATTTAAAGAAAGGTCAAGACATTCACAAATCAACAATAAAACAAATCTTTAATAGACAAAATCTTATTTATTATGGAAAATTATTCAAGAACAACCTATTCAATTGATCAATGTCATGGAAATTTAAGAATTAGTTTAATTAATCCCAACAAATTCATAGACAACTACAATTGTTACCGAATCAAAACGAAAGAAAATTGGATATATTCAATTATCTACCATCCAAATATTATTAAAATCCACTTTTCAACAAGGAATTGATACTCCTATTAGAATGGCAATTTTAGATGAAAGAATGAATAATCTAAATGATCAAATTTTAGGAATGATGAATGGAAATTTACAATATGGAAAAATCAAATTTAACACTCGTTTAAAATTAGAATTCCTTAATTTCTTCTGAATTGGATAAAGCTATTACAATTGCATATAAATTTTATAGAACTAATTTAATGACTCGGACAATATCCCTTTTCATTAACTTATCAAATTAGTTATGCATTAACTAATTCACATCATAGTATTGATTTCAAACATCTTGAACAAATCTATTTAGATCAATTGTTCCAAGAAGTTGCTAAAGTAGGAATTAAAATTCAACCAAAAGTACAACCACTTCCAAAGAATACAACAACCCTTTGAACCAAAATTCCATTAATTGAAAGAAGACATTCTTTTCGAATCATCATCAAATAGTACTCCTTTCCTAAGATCTCGTCATTAAGACATCAAAGACCTCTTAATATAGAGCGACCATTAAGAATAACAGAACCCAATAATCAAACAAGACAGTTAAATGAAATTCAACAGCAATTATCTACACTATCAACTTATTTAGTGCAGAAACTATGACAACATTAACAAACCTTACGCAACATCTAGAATCAATAGTACAAACACAAGAAATAATAGAACAGAAAATTGAAGCTATTATACAAACCCAAATAGAAATAGTATCATTGATACAACAAATACAGCTAAAAATTCAAGAGACAAATGACCAAATAATCGTAAAAGATCCGCCCCCGAAAATGGTATTAATATTAAGCAAACGAAAAGCAAAAATAGCACAACAAACAATTGAATATTTAGGTATTCAATTTAATCATTATGGTTATTTACAATTACAACCTAATATTTTACAGAAATTACAAGAATTTCCTGATCAACTCACAAATCGAAAACATGTTCAACAATTCTTAGGCTTATTAAACTATATTTCCGATCAAGGATTTCTAAAAGAATTAGCTAAAGAAAGGACACTCTTACAGAAAAAATGTAGCAGCAATCTACAATGGCATTGGACTACTTGAGATACTACAAAGCAGATGCAGATTAAAACTTCTTTGTAAAAATCTTCCCAAACTTTATAATTATCAACAAAATGATGAGTTATTAGTTCAATTAGATGCAAGCCATGATGTATGGGCAGGTTGTCTTTTAGCCAAACCCCCTACTCAGAAGAAATACCAACTTTGCAAATATATAAATGGAACATTTAATTCTGCGGAATTAAATTATCCTATTCATGAAAAAGAGGCATTAGCCTGTCTCAAAACTTTGAGAAAATGGCGAATAGATCTACTCCCAATAAAATTTACAATTCATACAGATTCTCAATACTTATGTGGATTTACAAGATATCAGCTTTCCTCAAGTACCAATTATAATCAAGGACGACTGATCAGATGGCAATTAGAGCTAGGTCAGTATCAATTTAATATTCATTATATTAAATCGGCTAACAATTTTCTTGCAGATATATTAACAAGAGAATGGAAGCATTAATCGTTCAGCTCGAAAGTACAATTGAATTAAAGGAAGCAGAACTCACCGACTTACAACTTCAAAGTATGAATATCCAGGTAAAGCAAGAACAAATTACTAATGAACTTGAACAGCTAAAGCAGACACTCCTGGTTTTAAAACCAAAGGAGCAAAGTTCTAAAGCATCAACATCAGCATCAAGGATCAATCCTGTTGCTACTATAACTACTCAAATTCCAAAAGCATCTGTTCAGGTAATACAAGAAGCTATTCAGGTTGCACCTTCCAAGGTCCCTGAAATACAAGTATCAAAAGCACCAGTTTCACTTCCTGTGAAACCATATATAAGTACTTCATCATCAATAACTTCCTCATCAGTACCTCAAAAGGTGGTGATAATCAAAGTCCAAGCACTATGTGATATATAATGGTCCTTTTCTTTGGTCTTTATGATCGGTGGCATAAGCGACAATTCATATTACGAAAAAGCGATGTCATTCATAAGAGTTTTTCTACTAAAGCGAAGCTGAAAAATCTTTCCAAGAATTTCAGCATCCATCACTTCGACCACAATACAAGACGATCTTACAAAATCCAAGTACCACCAATGTCTAAGTTAACTACATTGGGCAAAGCAATTGATATGGAGCAAATTCATGCGTTCTGCGAAAAGCACTTCACGAAGAATCAAAGGTCCTCACTTCGACATGTTTATGGATTGTTTCAAGCACTCAATCATTGGATGAAGAAATGAAACAATTTCAATACTACCCACAAAATCGTGGCAAGTATGGTCCCAAAGCGGTCATCTTCCCAGGGCGTAACCATTAACAACTTATTTATTATTTGAGTGGATTAGGCGACACCATTTATCTACAAGATATGAAGTTATTAGCAGACTTCCCATCCGGTTTAGTCCATGCTATTAAGCAATTCAAGGATAAACTTTCTTGCGAAAGAGAAATTTATATTAAAGTCTACAGCAGCTATCCAATTTTTGAAGCATCAGATGAAGAAACAGCCAGTCGAGCAGCAATCATAACTTCAAGAATTGCCTTTCTTCAGATTGGCATAAGTAATATGCAGTATCCTCCCATCGATGAAGCACCTCATTATGAATTCAATTGGGATTTGGTAAACAAATTCAATTTGAATTGTTTTGAAGGAATTTATACTCAATGTCTCAAGATTCAAGCAGACTCAACAATCAAGATCAACTATCGTGGCCATAATGTCTTATTAACGTCAATATGGAAGCATCCCATCCTAGCACATGAATTACCAGTCTTACAACGTTTTCAAGCACCGTTCAATGACTTATCAGAATGTTTTCACACTCTAGCTTTGCTTGGCGTGGCGCTTTTTGCAGCGATTACAAGAATATCCCACTCACAGATGTAAACACCGTCCGTCCTCTCAAGCACAAGGAGAAAGCACAAGCAACCCTGATGATGCACTTATTATCATTGAAGAATAAAACATCAGATCAAGTACGAAGCACTACGATCGCAATAATGTAGTCTTTTACTTTGGCGGTCCTTTGATATCCCACTGTCTGTCTTTTTCTTTACTTTTTCTTTATGTCATATAAGATGCCCCTTAAGCATCTTGCTTTTTTCTTTAAGTCTTTTCTTCTTTTAGGCTTTTCTTTATGTTAAGTGCATGCATCTATGTTATTCCTTTCTGCGATTATAAATAGACGCCTTGGGTATCCTTAATGGGTACAACAAGCTTTCCATACATTACTCTCTCTATCTTCTCTCTTCGCACTTAAGTCCAGTGTGACGTTCAAGCGAGCCAGGAAGAACAGGTTAGAGTGATTATGGTTAACTTCTTGTCACCCTTCGATTAATTCAAGCATACAAATCATGCATATATTTTATCAAATTATATTTCTTATTATTTTATTCATTTTTGCAATCATTCATGCAATCTTCTGTTATACAATCATTAGCATTCTAAAAATTATTCAATTTCTTATCCTTCTTTTTAAAATCTTTTCACGACTTACAAGATTTTGATTTTCAGAATGGCTTATTTTCACATCAAACGTATGTTGAAACAGCGAATCAAAGCACTAGATAATCAATGCAAGAATATCTGAAGAACTTAAGATTAAAACTATTGCAAGAAACAAGAAAGCAAATGATATTTACACGATCCCGTTTAAGAATTCTCGGATCACCCTCTTTATAATGAAGAACAAGAAATTCTTTCTCTGCAAAAAATGATTGAAGAATCACCGATTTAATTAAGCTTTTAGATTATTGTATTTTAGATTGTATTGCAGAGCATAAATATTATGTATCCAAATTATCTCTTCTTATCATTTAAATAAAATGAATTATTTTGATCATCGCCGATCACTTATACAAAGAATTCGTTTTATAAAGAAATCAAACCGAACAAAGAAAGTTTATTGACTTATATCATGAACATATAAAATGGCAAAAGAAAATCACATTTTTCAACTTTTAATAAATGCAAGAGTTTTATTAGATCAAACATTATATATTTATAATTCATTAAAATGATAGATATGAACTTGAACAAGAAATGGATTTACTTATTGATTAAAGCATTCCATCAACATGACATTTCATTTATCTTCTTTTATTAATTATAGTTTACTGTCATTATTAATCAAATACATGTTTATGCTTTTACTTTATTTCAAGCATGACCTTTATTTTTCTTTATAATTGCAAGTCGATTATTTATTCCTCATGAAATAATTTGTCAATATTTTGAAATTAGCTGTCATCATCTAGATATTACTCTTAATTATTTATATAGAACTATATTAGGTCTCAATACTCGTGTCGGTTATCTCATACGACTCGATGATAGAGATATAATTTTTGATTTCTCACCTCCATCTGAGGAAGAATCAGAAACTTTTGAATTATTAGAAGATGAAAATGAAATAGAAAGATTAACACAAATACAACAAGATATTTTCTTAGAACAAATTTCAAGAAATTTAGATACTGAATTACAACAACAATTATACTGTTCAATCATTTCACAATTATTTCCTTCGGATACGGAAATAGAAGATATAGAAATCACCAAGATCTTGATTATGACAATATAGATGAAGATATAAACTATGATTTAGACAATATCAATTGTAGTAATTTCCCCGAAGAATTTTAAATGAACTGTCCCATTTGTTTAGATTTACAAGAAAGAATTCATTACACAAAACAAGCTATAAATCATTATAAAGATCATATACAATACAATGAAACTTCGTATTGATAGTCTTATATTTCTAGGAATAAATCGTCTCGTGACGACCTTATGAAGAACATTTATCCGTCAATACAAAGATTATATCAACAATATATAGAACAATTAACACAATTAGAACAGATTGAAACTGATCATCATTATTATCATCCATATCATCCCAATACACTATGACTTCTCAAACTTCTACCATCCTCGATGTAGATAATTTAGAATTAACTGAATCATTAGGAACTTTTCAAGTTTCTACCTTAATAACTCAGGATAAAAAGAATCAAATTGCTAAAGCTCAATTAGATTTAAAGAAAGGTCAAGACATTCACAAATCAACAATAAAACAAATCTTTAATAGACAAAATCCAAGAGACAAATGACCAAATAATCGTAAAAGATCCGCCCCCGAAAATGGTATCAGAGCTAGTAATTACAAAAATACCCCGAGAACGAAGTTAAATGCAAGACGAATCAATCGAACAAGTTGAAAAGAATATTCAAGTACAATTACATGAAGTAATTGATCTCATACAGAAATTACATCTTACCCCTCTCGAAAAAGAAGAATATATTGGTCCCGTATTTTCAAATGAACATAAGGATGAAATAATTTTAGGCTATGAATCTGATCAAGATCAAGAACTTTTTATGGATAATGATGAAAAACCCGAAAGTAGTAATACTCAAGAATTAAAATTAAAAGAAAAATTAGGAGATAAAAGAAAGACAACATTTCAACCATCAAGTTACACTTGGAAACATGACAAAGATGATTTTTTACATCAACAAGGATATTATTATAAAGGTACAAAAATACGAAAATATCCAGATGAATATAAACCAAAAATTTCAAAATTAACAATTGACAATATCTTAAATTTAGGCTGTACAACAAATCTTTGAAGAAATCTTTCAAGAATGGTTTTCTAAAATATTATTATTATTACAAGTAGAAAACCTTTTGGCAATCAATCTGCAACAAAAGATTCTCTCTATTATTTTGTTATATATAAAACTTCAGAATAGTACAAGAATTTTAAGAGATAATGCACAAGCTTTACAAAATACACCTCATTATCTTAGTCAAACTACGAGATGAAGATAAATTTGAAATTATTGGCGAAGAAATATATAAAGAATTTTTGGAAAAGATATTATATTTCATCAAGCGAGATATATTAAAGAAAAAGCGATTAAAAGCATTAAGACATTTAAACAATTTAATGATATGTGATATTAATTACTTAGAAGCTTTTATTTGTGAATTTAAAAACATTACTATAAATTACCTAGAGTCGAACAAGAAATGTATATTAACATTTTTATTCAAAATTACCATATCCTTTTAATCTAAAAGTTCAACAACAATTCTATGAACAAATAGAAAATCATACAATAGCTCATAATTTAGGTGGAGCAATATTAGTCATGAGAGACTTATTAGTTGATTATTGTATAGAAGCTCGATTAAAGCGAACATTAAAACATAAGAATTTAAAACTATGTTGCAATCAAAATCTTGACGTACCTCAGCAATATGGATGTCTAAAAAATTACTCAAATTATAAAAAGAAAAAGAAAATATTTAATCCAAGATATAAGAAACATTATTCACGAAAGTTTCGATGGAAAAAATATAAACCACAACGTTATCAACCAAAAACTTATCCCAAATATTTTCGTAGATATAAATTTAATCCCAAATATAAAACAAAAAACAATTTTGCCCTAAAAAGAAAAAAGATTGTAAATGTTGGATGCAGAAAGAAGAAGGTCATTATGCAAATGAATGTCCTAAAAGAAAGAAAATCATATAATAATAAAGTACAAATTTTAAATTCAGCCTTAGAACATCAATTAGAACCAATTGAATCAGATTATAATACGATACATCTCTACATTTATGAATCTTTCTACAATGAATCGAGATAACCAAAACTCGAATCAAACTCCAATTCCAATTCAACATTTATTCAAGTACTAGTTCGAAAACGAATACTAAAGTACATGCATATATAGATACAGAGCAACTATCTCAGTATAGCATCAAAACAATTAGATTTAAAATGGAAGAAATTACATAAACCATTACAAGTAAAAATAGGCGATGGAAGTTTTAATTCCATCCGTATGTAAGTTATTATAACACTATTATTATTGAAAACTACACTTTATAATCCCATCAATCTATCAAAAGAATCAGATTACCGTTAATACTTGGAAATAATTTTCTAAAATTATATAACCCTTTTTGTCAATATTTACATTACATAACTGCGAACCCTTATATTAAAAATCACCGAAATCCGTTATTTTACTGAATCCTATTTATCATACATCTTATTATCAACAATTAAAAATAATCAATGAAAACTTCATATGTTACATTTTATCTATTGACTAATACAAATATACAAACTGAAGTCGATAAATTATTAGATCAAGTATGTAGTGAAAATCCATTAGATCCTACAAAAAATCATAATACAGAAATTATTGAAATTAAACTAAAGGATCCTCTTCAGGAAGTCAATATCAAGAATAATATACCATATACTCCCTTAGATGTAAAAGAATTTACACAAGAATGTAAAGAATTACTTGAAAAAGGATTAATTACACCCAAGTACTAGTAAACATTCGCGCACGACTTTTTACGTCAATAATTCAAATTTGAGCGAAGCGAGGAAAACGAAGAATGGTTATAAATTACAGAAGACTTAATGAAGCAACTATTGGAGATGTTTATAAATTACCACGAAAAGATTATATTATTGATAAACTAAAAGGTCATATTTGGTTCACTACATTAGATGCAAAATCAGGATATTGGCAATTACGATTACATGATAATACAAAAGCATTAACAGCATTCACTTGTCCACCCCAAAAACATTATCAATGGAATGTACTACCCTTCGGATTAAAACAAGCACCAAGTATTTATCAACGATTTATGGATAATAATCTTATCGGATTAGAAGAATATACTTTTGTGTATATAGATGATATTATTATTTATTCAAATCGGGATCAATTAGATCATTTGAAGAAAGTTAAAATTGTACTTAGCAAATTAAAAATAAGAAGGAATTTTATGATATTATTTAATTTCATGAAGGAATAAATAATTTAATAATAACAAGAATAAGAGTAAGTAGAAAATTAATAAATTCCTTATTATTATAAAGTGTATGATTATTATTATTATATATATCTGTATTTCCCATTTTATATTATTAGTAATATTATTATTGTTAGTCATAACTTGAGTGCACATGTTCCAATTAATCATTCTTTTTTTCCGGGTTTAGTTTGTATACTTATTATTATAAATTTTATTAATTTTGTAATAAATTATTTTATCAATATTGTTATTAGTGTTAGTATTATTATTATTATTGTTATTATTATTATTATTATTATTATTCAATTTCTTATAATGATTAAATGCATATATCTTTATTTGTTATATATGTTATATAATTGCTTATTATGAATAATTATGTTTTATTATGATTATATATAGTTTGCTTATTAATATAATCATTCTTATAAATTTTTAATTTTTATAATTTTCCGCTTTAGTTTATATACTTATTACTATATATCAAAATATATAGTAAAAATATAAAATTGATTACTTTTATAATTTTCATTCTTATAATTTTTTAATTTTTATCTTTGGATCGCTAGGCGACGATTAATGCATCTAGCGACAACAACATTTCTTCAACGTCTGAGTGGTTTGGATCGCTAGAGCGGTCGCCTAGCGACAACAACTTTTTCTTGAGGATCGCTAGGGCGACGCGTCGTGCATACTAGCGATCTGACTCCTACATGAATTTTTTAATTATTATTAGTATTGTTATTTGTATTTATTAGCAATCAACATATTAGTTACTATTTATTCAAATTGTTATTATTATGTCTAAGTATTAGTAATATTATTATTATTGTTGTTATTTGTATTATTATGTTTATTAGTATAATAATAATAATTATTATTATTATTATTTCGATTATTATAATTCTTGTTAAATGTTATGAATAAATTAGGTGCTTACGACCTATAAACTTTTTATCATTACTATTATTAAATTCCTTATTAATATTAGATTCATTATTATTATTATTATTCTGTTAAATTTTTTCCCCACAGGCATTTTTATTATTATTATGAAAATTGTTTATATTTTCCATAACATTTTATTCCTCAATTATATTTTATTTTTAATTCTAACAATAACGTTATAATAAGATGAATTAGATTTGTACTTCCCAACTTTTGGAGCATTGGATTTTATTAAAACATGCTTATTATCATTTACAAACATCATTAATTGTGTTATTATTATTAGGTGTATATATTTATTTATTAACTTATTAAAATTAAATTTATTATTTTTTCATTATTATTATTATTATGTTATTATGATTATTATTATTTAAATTTGTTTCGATATTATAATAACTGAAAATTATTAATCTGAACAAGAAATTATTGTATTTATTATTATTATTATTATTATTATTATTATTATTATTATTATTATTATTATTATTATCATTATTATTATTGATATTGCTATTATTATAATTATATTATTATTATTATTATTATTATTATTATTATTATTATTATTATTATTATTATTGTTGTTGTTGTTGTTGTTATTGATATTATTATTATTCTTATTATTATGATTATTATTATTATTATTATTATTATTATTATTATTATTATTATTATTATTATTATTATTATTATTATTATTATTATTATTATTATTATTATTATTATTATTAGTATCATTATTATTATTTATTCTTCTTATTCTTAATCTTATTATTATTATTATTATTATTATCATAATTATTATTATTATATTCCTATTGGATATTTCAGATATGTTAATTATAATTTTTATGAGCATGATAATTATTGTTATTATTAATTTATTATAATTATTAAATTTATTTAAGAATAATAATTATAATTATAGTAATAATTATAATAGTGACAATACTAATACATTATTAATTTAATTATTATTACTATTATCAATCAATTATTATTATTATTGATTGACGATATTTGATTGTATACTAACATATGTAAAATTATTATTAAATTTGTGTATTATTATTCATAACATTATGAAATTCCTTTTATTATAAACTGTATTTATTTTATTATTCGTATATTCATTGTTAAATATTATTATTATTTTATTAACATTAAATATTATTATTATTATTTGCGGTTATTAGTATTCATCACTTGATTTGAATACTAATAGGTTATAAGAAGAAACGAATTCCCAATGAGGAAACGCTATTTGTCTGCACTGTGCACATTACTAATAGCTTATTATTCCTCAACGCTTGCCTCGCTGCTGCAGTCTTGAGGAGAGCGCCCTTTAATTTTTATTATTAATTATTATTAAAATTTTCTTCTTATTATAATTAGTACGAAATATTATTATTAAATAGGTAATGGTTATTATTAAATAATTTGTAGAGTAATTATATAATTTATTGTAATTGTTAATAAAATCCTTGCTAATAAATTCATTTACCGTTTTCCCATATTTATTATTATTATTGCTCGCATTATAAATATAATCCTAATATTCTTAATGAATTTTAATTTATTAGCAAATTTTATTTCTATTATTATAATCATATTTGCTATAATTAGTAATGTTACGCTAATAAATTTGAAAATTATTATTCGATTAATTATATATTGCTTATTATTATTATGATTATGATTATTATCATCATCATATTTTAATAATTTAGTCATTTATTATAATCTTATCTTATGATTATAATTCTAAATATTATAATTATTATTAGAATATTGGCTTTGATTATTATCATTATTATGAACTGATTATTTTATAATTAATTATAATTAATTCAATGATTGTTATTATAATTAGTATTATCCTTATCATGATTAATGTTAGTATAATTATTATAATTATTATGAGTTTGATTGTAATTATAATAATCAAAATCATAATAATAATAATAATAATAATAATAATAATAATAATAATTGTTATTATTATCGTTGTCTAATTTAAATAAATTTTCTTTAATAGTTATTATCATTATTGTTATCGATTATTATAATTATTATTGTTATTTTGATTATTATTATTATTATTATTATTATTATTATTATTATTATTAGTAGTATCGATTATTGTTATTATTATTACTATTATCATATTGTTCATGAATAGAAAATTTAGTAATTATTTGAATTTCTATTCCTTATAATGATAAAATGCATATATCTTTATTTGTTATATATGTTATATAATTTTTATTCCTTATAAATGCATAGTGTGTGGATCGCTAGGCGGCGTAGCCTAGCGACAACGTTGAGTGTGCGGATCGCTAGCTGGCGGCTCGTCGCCTCTAGCGACAACGACTATGTCTGTGAGGATCGCTAGCGCGACGACGCGTCACCCTAGCGATCCAGACCACTGACATTAATTTTTTAATTATTCTGAGTATTGTTATTTGTATTTATTAGCAATCAAAATATGAGTTACTATTTATTGAAATTGTTATTATTATGTCTAAGTATTATTAATATTATTATTATTGTTATTTTTATTATTATGTTATTTTTATTATTATTAGTATTATATTTATAATGTTCTTATTATTGTTATTATTATTATATTTATAATGTTAGTATTATTATAATTATAATTAATGTTATTCATCAAATTAAATAAAGTACTTTATTTTATTATATTATTATCGTTTGTTCTATCTCTTAGTATAGAAATGAATTATTACTATTTATGAAAATTTGTTCATGATTACATTAATTATCTTTATTATTATGATTAATTTTATTATTATATTCGATATGATAATTAAACAAATTCATTATACCTCTGAACTTGAAAAATTAGGAAAAGCAGGAAAATTTTAAATTTGTAACCAAACAAATTGAAAGCAGAATGTTATTTGTATTTATTAGCATTGAAAATAAATAATAATATTTCTTCAAATTTGTTATTATTATGTTTAAGTATTAGTATTATTATTATTATTGTTCTTATTTTATTATTATCTTTATTCATAATAATAATAATATTATTATTAGTATTATTATTATTGTTATGATTCTTGTTATTATTATTATCTTGATTATGATTATTATTATTATCTTCTTGTAATTATAATAATAATATTTATTATTATTATTATTATCATCTTATTATTATTATTATTATTATTATTATTATTATTATTATTATTATTATTATTACTTATGATTAATAAATTTGTTATATGAATTACAAATGTCAATTATCAGTCATAACATAATTAAATTTTGTATTATTATTTGCAGTTGTTGTTTATGTAATTCAATTATATAATTCAATTAGTTGTTATAACTATTGCAGGAAACGGAAATGCACATAATTTTCATTACATTATTTAAGCAAATAAAACGAATATGAAAAAACATATGCAATATTACAAAGTGCTGTACGCATTAATTAACAATAATCATGACACGGGAAAGAGTTGTCATTTCCAAATTAATGCTCTCAAACAATTCCCGCCATTCAATTCCTTGGTAATATTAGGAAGTTGTTTACTCTTTAACTAAAAACACAGAGCTTTTTCTCCAACAACCTGCGTTATTACAGACACCGTGTTTAATTTTGGTCTCCTTCTCAGGTGAAAACAGTTAAAACCATTAGTTAATGTTGTGCAGATACTAGGAAAATGGCTGTGTTTGTATATTGTTTTTTTACAAGTCGGTTGTTAAAGGAATGTATAGTCATTTATATTCTGCATGTGATATAACTCATATATGTCTATTAAACGTTTTTTATTCAATGTCATGTATCTGGAATGTTGCTGTTAATTAATGGTTGTTGACATAACGTTAGTGGTAATTAATATGGGCTAATTCGTTGGTTGTGTTGTATGGATCATGGCGATACTATGTTACTTTGAATAATAATGGCTTCCAACGTTTTTCTTACATTAAGGCAACTCACATTGTAAGGTTGCCAATGGTAATAAATGTTTAGACTCTGCTAACTTGTTTTCTGTGTTAGCATGACTTGCTACTAATGACAATAAATGTTTCTGATTGATTTGGTAAGCGATGAGTATAGTTCATGTTAAAGTAAACCTATTGGTTGTTAGCTGAAACAACTTACCATCAATACACATAGGTTTTTTTGAAACATGAATGACATGACACATGGAATGGTTAAAGACATGGATGGAAACAAGAAACATTTATGAACTCTGTGGGAATTGAAGTCATTATTGCTTGTGTTATAAATCATATGTGAAATTTATTGTCCTCGTGTGTTAATTTAACAGGTCTGAAAATGGAAGGTACATCGAGACCATGTCGTCGTTTAAATTATGGATGTGATGATGAGCAAGGTTAGAATGATATTGGCATTGGGATTGGCTTTGGTAATATGAACGCAAGGCTGAATTGTGGAAGAGAGTTAGTACCAAAAATTGGCATGCAGTTCGTGACAGAAGAAGATGCTTACCAATTTTATTTAACTTATGGGAAGCATGTGGGATTTGGAATTAGACGAAGCAAAAGTCACAAAGATAAAAGGGGTAACTTAATTTGTCGGCTACTTTGTTGTAGTGCTCAGGGTTAGCGGATGCCTGATAAAAGAGATCTGTGTGTAAGAGCTCCACGACCAGCAACAAGATTTGGGTGTGAGGCAAGGATGAAAGTTCATAGTTTGCAAAGTGGAACATTTGAAGTCATTGAATTTATGGAGGAGCACAATCACCACCTCTCATCGCCGAACAAGGTACATTTGCATAGAAGTCATAGGAAGATATCTTCTGCTGCTATGCAAATTGAAATGGCAAATCTTGTGGAATTTCTCAAAAGCATCCCGTGATCGATGGTGAGGAAGCGGTGGAAGAGATAATGTTGGCTTCATTCGGGATGATTACAAGAATTATTTGAGGTCTAAGCGGACAAGAGAGATGACAAGGAGATACACACGGTGTTACAATATTTGTATAAGATGCGGTGGAAGATCCGAATTTCTTCTATGCCATTCAAGTCGGCGAAGATGATATGATAACGAACATATTTTGATGCGGCGCTCAAATGAGGAGCGACTACGTAGACTTTGGTGATGTTATGCCTTGATACTACTTACAAGAAGAGCGGTCGGGGTCGTCCACTCGCGTTGTTTGTCGGTGTCAATCATCACAAGCAAACAACGATTTTAGCGTTGCACTCTCTATGATGAAACTGCTCTTTACATTTGTGTGGTTGTTCAAGACATTTGGTAGGCGATGCTTGACAAACAACCTACAACCGTTACCGATCAAGATCGGCAATCGCAAAGGATTTAGCGTCAACATGGCCAAACACTAATCATCGGCTATGTATTTGGCACATTTACCAAAATGCTGCCATCCATTTGAGTAGTGTCTTCAGCAAGTATAAAGAGTTTTCAAGGGACTTGGTAGCATGCATATATGGTATGAAGAAGAAGAACAATTTGTCAGTGCATGGAATCAGATGCTCGGAAAATATGAAATTGAAGACAATGAATGGTTGCAACGTTTGTATCATATTAAGGAAAAGTGGGCGTTGGCTTATGGGCCCAAAATATTATGTGCTGACATGATGACAACACAACGCAGTGAAAGCATGAACAGTTTGCTTAAAAGGTATGTAAGTTATCAGCACAACTTACTACAATTCTTTAATCACTTCCACAGGCTTCTCGATGATCGGCGTTATGAGGAGTTAAAAGCTAATTTTAGGAGCAATGTGAGCAGGCCAACATTGTCAGCACCGGTAAAAATTTTAAAGCATGCCGCAACTATATACACGCCTGAAGTATTTAAATGGTTCCAAGCTCAATGGAATATGTGTCATGATTACAGTTGTAATCTTTGCAGTCAGCATGGTTCGGTTGAGAAGTACATGGTAACTGTTGATGGCCAGAGGTACTCTCATTCCATCAGTTACGACTCTTCTAATGATGAAGTTCATTGCAGTTGTGGGAAGTTTGAGTTTGCTGGGATCTTATGCGCTCATGAGTTGAAGATGTATAACATAAAAAATATTAGCACAATTCCAAGCAAATACATCGTAAAACGAGGGACAAGGAAAGCGAAATGTTGGAGGAATGGTAGTCAGCACTCACCTATCATTGAAACTGATATGGACCCTAAGTTGCTGTCAGGTAAAAGGTATAAGGAATTGTGTACCTTAAGCTCGCGGTTGGTTACAAGAGCAGCAACCAGGAGAGATACCTATGAACTTGTTAAACATCATCTTCTTAACATGTTGAACATGGTTGATGAGACATTGGAAGGTGAAGAAATAGTGGCTGACGAGAACCTAAGAGGGCAACTTGATGAGTTCAGCCAACGCTCACGGTCAAGTAATGATGTGAATGTGCTGAATGAAGTTGACCTGAATTTTGCCCACATGAAGCACATTAGAGGTGTGAAGTTGAAGAAAAAGCCTACATCTAGTAAGAGAATGAGGGGTGGTCTAGAGAAAAGTAGAAAGAAGAGGACGAATGCGAAGAAATGTAGCACTTCGACAGTAACCCCCTTCCCAATACGCAGGTCAAACTTCTGCGCATATTGCTGTGAACGGATGTATGCATTTAATTGGTCATAGTTGAATTTAATGTAATATGGGCATTCCTACTTTATGCAGGAATCTGAAGCGAATTCATGGCAATATGGATTAATGTCTACCAGCCAACCTCCCATACTACATCAACAGCAGGTTGGTATACGGTCATTACCAATGTGTACATGTGTTATGCAATTTGATTTCCTATTCTCATTTGTTGAATGCCTGTGACTATTACGAAATGCAGGTGCAAGTTCCACTTCCTAAGGAATGGACAAGTATGGGGTCCAATGATGAAGACCGCATAGAATAATCTGAGGTTGTGTTTCTTAAGTTGTTTTTGGGGAACTATAAATTTGGAGGCTTGACAAGGTAATGATTAATCTTCCATTTCTTCCAAATTGCAGGCAATACGTGTTCATTTCGATAAGTCAACAATGGCATACACTCATCATCAAACTGCAACATTGTCGCAGGTATGCTTTTGTAAACATAGGAGTGTTTCTCATGTTTGCTACATTTGTCCATGTAATGTGTTATTAAATTGTGAGTCATCTACCATGGTAGGTGAATGCTGTTGGACCAAATCAGCAGAATATACATCTTCTCTTAACACCGGCACTGCGGATGACTGATTTACTCAGGGTAAATAACCCACAGTTTGTGTCTCAAGTTGAATAATGTTCCATAATTGAATGATATGTTTTGTTTTGTTTGCATGAGTTCACATGCATTTTGATTTCCAGGCACAACAAACATTTGGTTGTGGAAATATGGAAGACGTTACCAATTTAACCCTTGGTATTTCCATTGGCAAATGTGGGAGTTGCCTTTGTGAGGAAAAGTTCTGTACTTGTAGACAATGATTATGATAATGATGTACATACGAACCACCTAATCATACTCTTCCTTTATTTGTAAAATAAATTATCTTTGTCTAAGTTGTGTTCAGACAACCTTTTATAGGAACGTTCTAATTTAATGTTCACTTCTAAGTAATGAGGAAGTAAACAACTATTGCACAACGTCTATCTATGGCCAATTTAACATTTTTGGTGTTACATGCACATATAATGCAGAAATTGACTTATGTTCATATAATTGAGGCCATCATTATGTTAACTCTAAATTATATGAATGGGATACTATCGTTTAATATTGTGAACGTATGATATTCATTGCCTTTGCGTTATACAGAACATGATCGCTTATGAAGACTGCAATCTTCAAATGCAGGTGTGTTATATACTACTGTCTTTAATGATAATGACATTCAGTTACTTCAGACATGGCCTCATCATCACTCTGCCTTCATCATTTCTGTTGCCATCATTTCAGGTTAACTAAGATTATGCATATCAACATCCTTCGTATTTTCTAATGTCGTTTAAGAATGTGAAGTCATTCTTCATTGCTTTATGATATTAAAGTTGTATGGAAAGGTTGTGGCTACATGAATTGTGGTTTTTCAGTGTTGCTTCTGAGACATTGCCCCCTACTCCGTTATTACAACTTTGTAGAAATTAAGTTGTACGGTTGGTGAGGAAGTGGTGGTTCTATATGTCCCACCAAAAGAGTAGTGTGGTTGGAATGTGGCAGTTGCTGATGTCGGTAGCAATATATTGAGCACTTTTCTATAGTTGAAACTGTTAGTTCTGAGGTTGATGATTTCATTTCGATAGTCAATTATGTGAAGATGAATTTTAAGCTCCTGCAAACAAAGGTGGTACACATGTCGTTGATTTTATCTGCTGCAATGGGCAGAAGGAGGGTGGAACCCAAAGGACCGTTATAAGCAAAGAAGTAATTGAATTGACACACACAAGATGAAGAGCAATGGAACCAACAGATGGAGAAGGGCATCTCCACTTACGAGGATCAGGTTGGTTTTTGGTTTGATTATGTAATTGTTAACTATTAAAATAGATTGTATAGTTAAAATTAAATTTCACAAATTATTAATGTAATAAAGTAATTTATTAGTAATAATGAAAATATATTAATTTTATAAAAACTATGCATTAATTTAATGATCATATTTAACGATGAACCGATAAAAGTATGTATTTATTATTCATGTTAAATAAAATCAAATATTAAATTTCTATACTTCAAACTTATTATTATTATCAATCGTAAATATACTAATTATATTTACTTATATTATGATAATTAGTGTTAAATATTTTCATTAAATTTATTGTCCAAGATTTATAAATTTATTATTACAATTTTTAAAATTCCTTATTAACATTATTAATGTTTATTTGATTTTAGTATTATTATTACTATTATTATAATTATTCATAACATATTATTAATATAAGTACATAAAAGCAAACGGAGGACAGACAAAGAAAATAAGAAACGTGGTTTAATTAATCAAATTTGAAAAATCAGAAAGGAAAAAAATTAAAAATTAATAAACCTAACAACATTCAGTGTCACACTTTGCTCAGAGCGACACTCTCTCACTCTGATGAGTGAGAGGTTGTTCCTCCCACTCTTCCGAGTGCGAGGAACATGTGCAAATTATTCATTCTAATTTGTTTTATATATTATTATTTTTTGTCCGGGTTAAGTTTGTATACTTATTATTCGAAATCTTATTAATTATTTCATAAAATATGGTCTCAATATTATTATTAGTATTATTATTATTATTATTATTATTATTATTATTATTATTATTATTATTATTATTATTATTATTATTATTATTCTTAATAACCTTATAATGATTAAATGCATATGTCTTTATTTCTAAAATATGTTATAGAATTGGGTATTATTAGCACATTTTGTTCTTATTATTATTAAATATAGTATTCTTATTGGTATAATGATTAGTATAACAATAGAAATATAATAAATTAATTAATTCTGAAGAATGATTACACTTTTATGAATTCTACATTTAATAATAATAAGAACAATATCCTGACAACAAAGTGTATGCTCTCCAAAACAAGGACATTGGTTCACGTTAATAGTTAATCGTTAATGGCAATATCTCTGTTCGTTGAAGGACTTCGATATTCATATGTATACCATGAATAGACTTAGCAGTAGTATCATGTGAAAGGAACCACTGTTTTTGAACGTGACGTTTTTGTATTATTGTTGATTTGGTACATTAATGCATTGATTCTTCCTGCATCACGTTTGTAAGATGATGGATTCGTATTTGCATGTTTTATTCAATTTCCCTTGTAGCTATATTGCTTCCCACGTCACCTATTAACTGACATCATAAGCAAAGCAAAAAGCAAGTCAATACACGGTCAAAGGGAAAAAATGCATATCATGGGAGAGTCATTACAAGTGTGACGTCAAAGGCACATGCTGATGGTCTGATTCAGCAAGAAGCATATTATGCTCTCATTCTCCATCTTCATCAGATATAAAGCAATAGAGAAGTTGAAGGAATGGTAGAACAGGATGTAATTTCAGAAGATTGTCCCTCCATAGTCTCTAATACCATATACAGAAATATGAGCAAAGAAATAGACAACTGCTTGCGTTTGTCATTATTGATGAATGTTACATTTATAGATCTTTACAGATAATGAAATCTAATATATTGGTATACAATCGTCAGCTATTTTGAATTTGATCTTATCTACTTCTATACAATGGTATATGTTTTGGATGTGATATGTTATGGATTTGTTTTGATTGTGAACAATCTGATTGCATTTTATGCTTACAATAAGCACCTAATCCACATGAAAAGGTTAAAGTTCCTTAGCAGCAGACCCATTATATAATTCGGCTGACTATCCTAACTGAATCAGAAGCCATTAGAACAACGCAAAACTATGCTATTGCAAAGCAAATTGTCTCCCAAAAAATACTGTAAAGTCTTTGTTCTAGGTCTACAAGCAAACAAGCAAAACTTGATTACAGAACTCTGTTCATATGATTGATGATAATTTAAGTTCACAATTATGAGAAATGCATTATGTTTTACACGGTTACATAACTTTGTGCGTAGTATGTTCCTCTTCTTGACAGCAGATTTTGCGACGTTTAGGCTCCTTTGCACAAAAGTTAATCCTGCAACAATAGAGCCCATTAAAGGAACAGGTTATAAGTGATTAAGAATGAGCAAACGTATACCTTTACTGCTACATTTTGAAAATGTATTGCTCATGAATGCAACAAATTCAAATAAGCTGAAGCAGATAAAAAGGAAAACGTATAAAAGGCAAGTATACAAGCACAGAGTGCTAAGAATCAACGGTACGAAGCTGAAAAACTGTTATACCTCCGCATTTCGCGAACTGGATCTGGATTCAGCGTCTGCGCCATCCATTTGTGGATTGCCTCCAGCAGATGGGGTTGGAGATGGCACATCCAGTCGTTGGACCTGCCAAGCCTTTCTCCATTTGTTGCCCAAGTATTCCAGCTCGTCATCAATATCCACCAATCGCGCATTCATATTTACTAATGAGCGGTTCATTCTATTCATCTGTTCCGCTATCAACCGAAATTGGTCCTGTGTTCTACGCGAGTATACATGCAGGAGGTTTTGGTTATGTTGAAGCTGTTGTTGCATCGTCGCCAGATTAGGTTGCGACTGATGTTGTGGTTGCGGTTGTTGCCCCTCAGACTCCGAACCATATTCCACATCGTGAACATTAGACCAATATTCAACACCATGACCTCTAGCACTTGATTCTCCCGCTGCCAACCTACGCCTCATTGCTGTTTGGGTTGATGGCTCTCGTAGCTGCATGGTTGTCCCGTCTATAATCTCGCACCGTGTCAGGTATGGTACATCAAAATAGTGATATTGCAGCATCTCAAGGTCACTAAGATCAAGCCTAAACCACTGAGCTATTGCAGTTGCTAAATAACCCATACCTAGGCAGCTCCCCCGTCTCCCCACTAATTCCATCAAAGTTTTAGCTACATATGTGAACATGTTTGGCTTATGTCCATGCTCGATGCACCATAACAAGAAAAGCTCCTTCGTCGAGCATTTTGTAATTTTTCGTTTGCCAAAAACAGATCCACACATGAATTTATGTAGCAGCTTGAATTCCGCTTCCACAATCTGTGCATTGGATGCAAGGTGTGGATCATACGCATCCAAGTTTGTTAAATATTTCGATGCAATTTACATGAAACCGGATGCATCTTCAATTTCGTGCTCCATGAACTCACAAACGTCGTAACACCCTCTGATCCATAAAACACCCCCGCCCGCATAACCTAAACCACAATTTCTTCGGTCGCCGTGACACCCACCTCAAAGATGTGAAAAACTCTAGTGTCAGGTCACGGGACACGGGCTAACATTTTCGCACAAAATCTTGCCAACCACCTCTCTGACATAATGTCATAAAATTGTCTCTCAACCCTATATCATGTAGCAGCTCAAAATTAAAATACGTTGGAACCTCAACGCTCTTACTTTGAAGTTCCCTGTACCTCTCTCCTTCTGCCTCGGAATAAATTGGAAAAGGGGCATCATACACATTTGCAATGTTTGCAGCATTGTCCCTCTCACCTTAAGCAGATGCTCTCCTCGGATATCCTAGCTCTTGAGGGGCATTGTCACGGTAGAAGCTGCATATGTGAGAAATTAAGAACACAAATTGAGAACAATAAGATCACCACCATCATTTGGGCTTCTTCATGTTTCTATAAACAATCCAATGTTTTTGTTTGATTTTGGTTGTGATTAAGAAACTCTGTCTAATTATATCTGAAATCAATTACATGTAACAAAACTAAGGTTTCATAACAGAATGTGCATAGGAAGTGTAATATGTCTTTAAGTGGATTAGTAGAAAGATTTGAATTATGAGTTAAGTTCTGTCGAAGTTTTTAGTACATAACAAGCAATTCCAAGTATCTTAAGGGCTGTTATAATTGAATGAATAAATATTATGTACTACATAATGTAAGATCCAAAAAACCGATGATTATATCAACATGTGTGTTATGTTGATAAGTATAGGTGCTGTAGAAGACCAAGATGTGTCGTTGTAATTGAGGAAAATCAATCAACTTTTGTGATATTTGGGAAGAGAACTTGTCTTAAAAGCAATCAACTGTTTGATTGCAATCATCGAATTACTTATAAACTTTACTAATATCATTGTTTCTGTTTGCAAATTGTCAACTTTTAGTTACTACAATTTATAGTGTTCTTTGGAGTGCATTATTAAATTAGCATATACAACAACCTCGATTAATCCTAATGACCAATTATTACTCAATAACGCACATGAAGCCTAATGGGACAAAAATATGACTGGAACAAAAGATGAGGACAAACAAATTTATTTCATGAAACATTACTGGTTCAAATCTCTACATGCAGTCATATAATGACCAAATTCAAACAACCAAATTATATGCCAAACATCAATCACAACGAGAAAGAGTCACAATTTGAAATGAAGCAATTCTAATAGCAATCCATACCTAAAGAACGTAAAGATGAAACACGTACTAGGCTTCCACTGAAGGGAGTAACCGAATTAAATAGTCCAACGACCTGCAATACCCATACGAAATACCCAAACGAAATTATCCAGATGAAATACCCAATCGAAATAAAAATGCCGATGAGTTACCCAGATGCAATTCAAGGGAGATACCCATTCGAAAAACAAAACCCAAACAAATTACCCAGATGCAATTCATCGGAAATACCCATTCGAAAACCAAAACCCAAACAAATTACTCATATGCAATTCATCGGAAATACCCACATCAGTTACCCACATGAACAACATATCCCTCACTTAATCCAAACCCATCACCCAATCAAAACAATACAAACAACTTACCTACAATCTGGTGGTAGAATGCTGGAACGTGAAGGAGAGGAAGAACTTTTGTAGAGCAGAGGAAGAAGTTTTCAGTCGGTATCGCACTCAGCGGAAGAACTTCTGTAGAGAAGAGGAAGAACTTTCCACTGGGTCTCGCACTCAGTGTCGCATTAGGTTAAGTGCGACACTCAAAATACTTGTTTTTTTCTTCTCATTTTCCGATTTTCATAAATTAAACAACTTAACTTATTTTCTTTGTCTTCCCTCCGTTTGCTTTTCTTTATTTATATTAATAATATGTTATCAATAATAACAAACATTTTAAATAATAGTAATAATAATAATTAATTTATAAATCTTGCATAATATATTTCATAATAATATTTCACATAATTATAATAATATAACTAAATTTAATTAGTAAATTTATGATTGATAATAATAATAATAATAACGATAAGAATAAGAAGAAGAAGAAGAAATTTAGTTATAATAATAATAATAATAAATTTCAACAATACTCTCGATAAATTTCATAATACTAATAATAATAATAATAATAATACATATACCAAAAATATTTATGATATTATTAACAACCAATTGAATAATTTTTCTAATACATTTAATAATTACTCTATAATATATTAAATAATAACAATAAGTAATTGAAAAGTTATTATAATTATTATTAAATTTAAATAACCATAATAATAATAAATACAATAATTTCTTGTTGATTAATAATTTTCAGTTATTATAATCTCGAAACAAATTTAAATAATAATAATCATATTAACATAATAATAATAATAATGAAAATAATAATAAATTTAATTTTAATAAGTTAATAAATAAATATATACACCTAATAATAATAACACAATTAATGATGTTTGTAAATGATAATAAGCATGTTTTAATAAAAATCCAATGCTCCAAAAGTTGAGAAGTACAAATCCAATTCTGTCTTATTATAACGTTATTGTTTAGAATTAAAAATAAAATATAATTGAGGAATAAAATGTTATGGAAAAGGACTTCTTAAGACAATCTAAAAGCGATTGACGGGCGATTGACGGACGAACGATCGGCGAACACCAGTGGCGCCCATGGTGGCGGCTCATGCCCCCCTCCAGCAGCATCGCTCCTTCGCCCGAGGCTCTCACGGTGACAAGCCTCCCGGTGATGTTGAAACCGCAGTCTTCTGCTGTCTCCATCGAGTCTCGGCCCCGTCTGCATAAAGGGGGACGCGTTTTCTCACCAAGGAAGAGGAAGATCAACTTGCAGCTCCGTTTAAACTCGCCTTGGTTGGGAAATTTTCTAAAGGAAGACCGGAGATGGAATCTCTGAGGACCTCGTTTGCCAAGATCGGCTTTAGGGGTAATTTTTCCCTGGGCATGATTGACTTCCGACATGTCCTCATTTGTTTTGACCTAGCAGAAGACTATCAGCGTTCTTTGGGTCATGAGCTCTCTGGACCTTCGACAGCCACATCATGCGAGTATTCAAGTGGGCGCCAGATTTCCACCCCGATCACGAATCCTCTGTTGTTCCTATTTGGGTTTCTTTTGAGGGATTGCCGATCCACTGCTTTAATGAACAATACCTACATAGGATGGCCACCATGATCGGGAATCCTCTGAAAATCGATGTCCCAACGCTGAATTTATCCAGCCTTGATTGCTAGAGTGTGTATTGAAGTGGATCTATTGGTGAGCTACTAGTCTCGCTTGCGTTTGGGAGCGAAGTCCATCCTACTTCCAATCGGTCTTTGTGTGAAAATCGCCTCCCTCTTGCCGCTCTTTGTCGGAAGGTTGGTCATCGAGATAGATGATTGTCGCTATAAACAAACGCCCTCTTCCTCTGCTACCAACACAGTCCCCGGACTAGCCTTGGCTCCACCCTCTGCTCCTGTTCAAGTTTGGAAGGCTAAAGCCTCTGCTGGCCCGAGCCATCCAGTGCAGCAAGCCAGCCAGAATGTCTCTCCTCCCAATCCCTCCGGCTCTCCAACTCTCCTGTTCTTGAGCCGGTGGTGTCCAGCTCCTCTTGGATGGCCGTAACTAATGCCTCCAACATCCCTGTTCTCATTTGTGACTTTACTGCATGCAACGAGGCTCATGGCCATCTTGCCCACCATGATCATTCTACTTTACTCTCCAACGGCAATTTATTACACCGACTAAGGCTTTGGTGAATGCTCCAAGAATCGAATCGCCAACTTCTCCGAACCCTCCATCCACGATATTATGCACTCGATTTCAGTCAGTATCCAAACACATGATTGATAATCTGAACATTATCTTGGCGGATACTTACGGGGTTTCTAACCAAAGAAGCCACAATTGATAAGGCTGCACTTTGAAAGTATTCAGTATTCACTCGCCATTGTTCGCTACCCTCGGTCAGCGTCGGCGTGGGTGCCGCCAATTCTGATCCAAGGCGATTTACGGCTTGCACAAATTCCGGTCAGCTGAATGTGGATATCTCCAGAATGGCACAATCTGAAGGAGAAACAACTCTATCGAAACGGGGACGTCCTCCGGGCTCGAAAAATAAGAAAGTCACCTTTGATACTGAATCTCTTCGCCGATCGGCGAGAGCTCCGCAGACTACTTATTCCGCCAACTAATCATGATTAATAGCCTTTTTTGGAATTTACGTGGGGTGGGTAATCGGGCCACCCAACGTCGTTTAAATTTTCTAACTACAACGCACAACTTATCTGCAGTCTTCGTGATTGAGCCAATGGTGCAACCTGCCCTTCTAGATAGTCTGCTGAGGAAGCTACACTTCACATCAGGCTATATCTCTGATACCAATAAAATCTGGGCCCTATTTTCCAATGCCTATTCTGTAACGTTACTACGTGGCACTGAACAAGTTATGCACTTGCAATTAACACATGTCCTTTGTGCCTGACTTTCTACATCTCTATCGTCTATGCGAAGTCGACAAGACGGGATCGTTTTGCTTTATGGTCTGAATTAAGTGCTTTTCGAGTTGCTCATGCTAATACACCATGGTTATTGGGGGGCAATTTTAATGTCATCCGCAGCATTGACGAATATAATGGTCTTGGCTCTCCTGAACTTGCTTCTATTGATGATTTCAACACATTCATCACTTCTTGCAATCTATTGGAACTCCCGACGCAAGGCCTTGAATTTACTTGGGTTGGCAACCGATCCAACGGTCGGATCATGAAAAGGTTGGATAGGACATTAGTATCTTCAGAGTGGTCGGATCTGTTTCCAATCTGTACAATCCAGAACTTAAATCGAACGGGGTCTGACCATAGTCCGATGTTGTGCCAATTTTCCACGGAGCATGTCTCCCGTCCATGGCTATTCCGTTTCCAGCGGATGTGGCTACGTCGTTCTGATTTCTTCCACATGGTGAAACTTAATTGGGACCGACCATTAGCATGTTATGGTATGTTACGGTTTTTCCTTAAGCTTCGTCGCCTTAAATCCTGCCTGAGATTGTGGAACAAGGAGAAATTTGGGGATGTCTTTCTTAATCTGAAATTGGCAGAGAATGCTGTGATGCAGTTGGAACGGGAGATTGAAGATTTTGGGACACCCGATACTCTGATGCAGCTGAATAAATCCAAAGCAGAACTGTTGCTACGGCTTCACGAACAAGAGGATTTTATGCTACAAAAGATGCGATTGAAATAGCTCCAGGAGGGTGATGCTAACACCGCCTACTTTCACGTTTCTCTGGCAGAGAAACGAATGCGGTTGGGGATTCATAAAATTCGAGATGGTCACGGGCAATGGTTGACCGACCCGACACACATTGAACTTGAAGCGGTTCGTTTTTTTCAATCACTCCTGTCTCGGGAGGTAGTTGAAGATGAGGAGGAGGTGACATCCCGGCTATTAAGTTACATACCAAGGCTTGTTGAGGATGTAGATAATGTTATGTTACTGACCGGTTACAATGGAGGAGGTTCAATAAGCGATCGGGGTTTATCACCTACTAGTGCACCCGGAGTTGATGGCTATTGTGGAGCTTTTTATCATAAATGTTGGGACATCATTTTCCATGATCTCTTTGACGCCTTTGTGCTGAATTTATGTCGAGTTCGGTTCCCGGCGATAAGTAGTCTGTTGATTACTCTTTTGTCGAAAACGCTATATGTCAATTCCTTCTCTGACTTTCGACCAATGAGTCTTTGTACCTTCCTGCACAAAATATTCACGAAGGTACTCACAGAACGGTTGAAACTTGTATTACCCAAGTTGATATCCCCTGAACAATCGGCCTTTTTATCGGGGCGGGACATAGTGGATAATATACTGATGGCTCAGGATTTGTGCCAATTTCTTGACTACAATGCTCGTGGTGGCAACATTCTTATCAAACTGGATATGATGAAAGCTTTTGACCGTGTTTCTTGGTCTTTCCTCTCCCGTATAATGGCGGCCTTTGGTTTCAATGGCGGGATTATTAAGCTGATTATTGGGACCCTTCAATCCAGCTGGTTTTCCATTTTGGTGAATGGCAGTCCGGTGGGCTTCTTCCAATCGTCCCGAGGCATTAAACAAGGAGATCCATTGTCCCCTTACTTGTTTCTTTTAGTCTCAGAGGCTTTGACTCGCTCCATGCATTCCTTTGTGCAACAAGGCCGGATAAAGCCTTATGGTGTTCCTTCTAGCTCGACAAAGAATATCTCATCTATGCTTTGCCGACGATTTAATTATCTTTATCCGGAGCGATAAACGCTCCCTAACTCAACTAAATCTTTTGCTTGCAGACTATGAAACGACCACGGGCCAAAAGGTAAACAAAACAAAATTTGTTTTCTATTATCGACAGTGCGACTCCCGATCACAAGCGAGATGTTCTACGGCTCCCGCACATGGCCCATGGCTCTTTCCCTTGCCATATTTGGGTTGTCGGTTATTTCAAGGCGGGAAGGCAGGCGTCATTCACTCACCTAGTCGAAGCAATTGAGCACCGTGTTTGTAGCTGGAAGAATAAATGGCTATCCCTGCAGCTCGGATGATTTTGATCAAACATGTCTTATCTTCCATCCCACAACACGTTTTCACCGCAATTGAACCCCTAAGTCCATCTTACAAAATGGAGAAGATCTTCCGGCGGTTTTATGGGAAGCTATTTTGATGATTCAAGCGTCCTTTGGCGTTCATGGGATCGCCTCTCTTTCCGGTGGATGAGAATGGGTTGGGATTCGAAAATTGGAGGATATTGTCTGCCTCTTGATTAAGTGTGGTGGAAAGTCAAAACCAAGTGGGTCTATGGGCTAAATTTGTTACCTCTTTATCACCAACACCGGCGTAGGGCGTATTGGCGGCGAGTTGCTAAAGTTGATCGGATTGCACAGGAACATGGTATATTTCTATCCACACCGGTTTGGTATCATTCAGACGGAATAATGGTCGGGACTTGGCGCTTTTCTCCACTTGGATCGAGCTCGGCTCCTTCCTTTTCCTCACCTCACGATCAAAGATTTCTATACACAACGAGGAGTTGTTGAGTTGTATAGTACCTTTCATGCAACCTGACCACGCCGTATTTATACATTCCCATTTACAGCAGTTTTCTCCTGGTCCAGATCGACGACTTTGGAAGCCGACGGTCACTGGCTCATTTAGCCTATCCTTAGCATATGACTTGATGCGCTCTCAAAACCCTATCGGTGTCTCTCTTGACAAGCACGGAATAAGTTTCTGCCAAGGCGGATATCCATCTTTGTGTGGCGTCTCTATAACTCCATTCTACCTTTTAGGAAACATTAAATAAGTTAGGTTTCGTTCTTAATCCTTCAAAACGTAATTTACGTTCCTTGGCGGTAGACGATGTGCAACATACATTTTATGAGTGTCCCAGGTAAGGCGATCTGGAGCCAATTTTCAGCTGTTACATATCCACTTATCTTTCCCACGATCTTTGGCTATTTATCAGGAATGGTCCATTCTAGGGCGGGGACCTTTGCTCGGAAAGTGATCATTTCGGTCATACCTTACTTCATCCTTTGGGAAATCTGGAAAATCTTGTAATCTGTTTATGTATGAGAATAAATCCACCACGGCCTCCTCTTTGTTTCTTTCCATACAACAACATATTTCCTCCATGGTGAGAGTTCACAATTTATTTCCAAAGAATCGACGAAATGGTAGACCTATCTTGATCCTTTCACTGCAACTTTCAATTGCCTCATAAGCCGGTGATTGTGGACGTTGTGTTGGAGACCCCGGATGATTGTGACTTTGTTCTTAACACAGATGGCTCCTCGCTCGGATGCCCCGACCTTACGGTTTGGGATTTGTGCTACTGTGATGCCACTTTGGTGCTTTCTTGTTTCTTTGAATGTCGATATTATGCCTTGAATATTAGCTTTGCCATGGAACTAGCACCCATAGTATGTGGCCTTCAGTATTGTATTGCCGTGGTTTCCGGAAAATACAGGTTCAAGCAGACAATCGAGGGCATTGTGCGACTATTGAATCAAAATTGAGACTCTTGGCCATGGAGATATGAAACAGAACTTGCAGATATTCGTCATTTACTTTCTGTATCAATGTCGTCCATTCTTCATGTTTATCGGGAGGTTAATAGCTTTGCAGACGGTTCGCGACGGGTGGTACTTCTACACAGTTCGCGACGGACACAACTTTACTTACTCCACTACGGAAAATCTTGCGCATGGAACAACTCTCTGTCCCATACATTCGGTATAAACCATGAGTCTCACATCTTCTCTTTACATGGTTTTTGTATTGCAGTTTACGTACTCTTGTAAGCCATCTTATTAATAAAATTTCCCTTAAAAAAATGTTATGGAAAATATAAACAATTTTCATAATAATAATAAAAATGCCTGGGGAAAAAATTTAACATAATAATAATAATAATGAATCTAATATTAATAAGGAATTTAATAATAGTAATGTTAAAAAATTATAAGGTATATGCACCTAATTTATTCATAACATTTAACAAGAATTATAATAATGGAAATAATAATAATAATAATAATAATTATTATTATTATACTAATAAACATAATAATACAAATAACAACAATAATAATAATATTACTAATACTTAGACATAATAAATAAATAGAAACTAATATGTTGATTGCTAATAAATACAAATACCAATACTAATAATAATTAAAAATTCATGTGTGGTCGAAATTACTAATACTTAGAAGGTTTGCAAATTTTGTAATGAAAGCAGTCGTTTCCTTCTTAGAGCAGTAAGGCGAGGTTAGCTTAGGCGGGAGTTCGGATCGTGCATCTAAGCTAACCTGTCTTACTTTGTCTAAGAAGGAAACCATGCGTTCATTACAAAATTTTGCAACCTTTCTTAATACTGATGCACTGTGGGTCCCACCCACAGTAGCCGTTCAGTCAAGCCGCTTTGGATTCTTGCCACCAAACTTTAGTTTTAACATAATAACAATAATATGATTATTAATTTGAATATATTGTATGGATTATTATTTTATGGTAATTATTAATAATATTATTATTAAGCCTTTGGTATGATAATAATACTATTTATTATTATTATTATTATTATTATTATTATGGTAATAAAAATAACTTAATATTATTATTAAATTTATTGTAGAGTAATTTATTATAAAATAATAATTTATTTTTATTTGTATTTTATTTATTATTATTCAAATTTATTATTGCAAAATATTCAAATTTATTATTATTATTATTATGGTTATTATTATATAATTTATTATTAATATTATTATTAAGCGCTTGGTATGATAATTATACTATTTATTATTATTATTATTATTTAATAAAAATAACTTAATATTATTATTAAATTTATTGTAGAGTAATTTATTATTATTATCATAATTTATTATTATGATATTTGTATTTATTATTATTCAAGTTTATTATTACAATATATTCAAATTTATTATTATTATTATTATGGTTATTATTATATAATTTGTATTTATTATTATTCAAATTTATTATTATTATTATATAATTTGTATGTATTATTATTCCAATATATTATTATTATTATTATATAATTTGTATTTATTATAATACAAATTTATTATTACAATTTATTCAAAATTATTATTGTTATTATTATTATTATTATTATTATATAATTTGTATTTAGTATTATTAAATTTTATTATTATTATTATATGATTTGTATTTATTATAATTCAAATTTATTATTGCGTTAATTCAAATTGATTACTATTATGTCTAATGATTATTATAATTATCCTTATTATAATTAATTTTAGTTATTTATTTTATATATGTTATATAATTGCTTATTATGAATAATTATGTTTTTATTATGATTATATATAGTTTGCTTATTAATATAATCATTCTTATAAATTTTTTAATTTTTTATAATTTTCCTGCTTTAGTTTATATACTTATTACTATATATCAAAATATATAGTAAAAATATAAAAATTGATTACTTTTATAATTTTCATTCTTATAATTTTTTTAATTTTTTATGCTGTCAAAAGCGTTTGGAGGTGTGGATCGCTAGGGTGACGACGTCTGAGTGGTGAGGATTGCTAGGGCGACGCTTGTCGCTGTAGCGACAACAGCCTTTAACGCAGGATCACTAGGGCGACGCGTCGTTGCCCTAGCGATCCTGACCACACACATGAATTTTTTAATTATTGTTAGTATTGTTATTTGTATTTATTAGCAATCAACATATTAGTTACTATTTATTTATTATGTCTAAGTATTAGTAATATTATTATTATTGTTGTTATTTGTATTATTATGTTTATTAGTATAATAATAATAATTATTATTATTATTATTTCGATTATTATAAATCTTGTTAAATGTTATGAATAAATTAGGTGCATGACCTATAAATTTTTTATCATTACTATTATTCAATTCCTTATTAATATTAGATTACATTATTATTATTATTATTGTTAAATTTTTTCCCACAGGCATTTTATTATTATTATGAAAATTGTTTATATTTTCCATAACATTTTATTCCTCAATTATATTTTATTTTTAATTCTAACAATAACGTTATAATAAGATGAAATTGGATTTGTACTTCTCAACTTTTGGAGCATTGGATTTTATGAAAACATGCTTATTATCATTTACAAACATCATTAATTGTGTTATTATTATTAGGTGTATATATTTATTTATTAACTTATTAAAATTAAATTTATTATTTTTCATTATTATTATTATTATGTTATTATGATTATTATTATTTAAATTTGTTTCGATATTATAATAACTGAAAATTATTAATCTGAACAAGAAATTATTGTATTTATTATTATTATTATTATTATTATTATTATTATTATTATTATTATTATTATTATTATTATTATCATTATCATTATTATTATTGATATTGCTATTATTATAATTATATTACTATTATTATTATTATTGTTGTTGTTGTTGTTGTTATTGATATTATTATTATTCTTATTATTATGATTGTTATTATTATTATTATTATTATTATTATTATTATTATTATTATTATTATTATTATCATTATTATTATTTATTCTTCTTATTCTTAATTTTATTATTATGATTATTATTATCATTATTATTATTATTATATTCCTATTGGATATTTCGGATATGTTAATTATAATTTTTATGAGCATGATAATTATTGTTATTATTAATTTATTATAATTATTAAATTTATGAAGAATAATAATTATAATTATAAAATAATTATAATAGTAATAATTATAACGATGACAATACTAATACATTATTAATTTAATTATTATTACTATTATCAATCATTATTATTATTATTATTGATTGACGATATTTGACTGTATACTAACATATGTAAAATTATTATTAAATTTGTGTATTATTATTCATAACATTATGAAATTCCTTTTTATTATAAACTGTATTTATTTTATTATTCGTATATTCATTGTTAAATATTATTATTATTTTTATTAACATTAAATATTATTATTATTATTTGCGGTTATTAGTATTCATCACTTGATTTGAATACTAATAGGTTATAAGAAGAAACGAATTCCCAATGAGGAAACGCTGTCCTGGCACTGTGCACATTACTAATAGCTTATTATTCCTCAACGCTTGCCTCGCACTCTGCAGAGTGCGAGGAGAGCGTTCCTATTAATTTTTTTATTATTAACTATTATTAAATTTTTCTTCTTATTATAATTAGTACGAAATATTATTATTAAATAGGTAATGGTTATTATTAAATAATTTGTAGAGTAATTATATAATTTATTGTAATTGTTAATAAAATCCTTGCTAATAAATTCATTTACCGTTTTCTCATATTTATTATTATTATTGCTCGCATTATAAATATAATCCTAATATTCTTAATGAATTTTAATTTATTAGCAAATTTTATTTCTATTATTATAATCATATTTGTTATAATTAGTAATGTTCTCGCTAATAAATTTGAAATATATTATTCGATTAATTATATATTGCTTATTATTATTATGATTATGATTATTATCATCATCATATTTTAATAATTTAGTCATTTATTATAATCTTATCTTATGATTATAATTCTAAATATTATAATTATTATTAGAATATTGGCTTTGATTATTATCATTATTATGAACTGATTATTTTATAATTAATTATAATTAATTCAATGATTGTTATTATAATTAGTATTATCCTTATCATGATTAATGTTAGTATAATTATTATAATTATTATGAGTTTGATTGTAATTATAATAATCAAAATAATAATAATAATAATAATAATAATAATAATAATAATAATAATAATTTTTATTATTATCGTTGTCTAATTTAAATAAATTTTCTTTAATAGTTATTATCATTATTGTTATCGATTATTATAATTATTATTGTTATTTTGATTATTATTATTATTATTATTGTTATTATTAGTAGTATTTGATTATTGTTATTATTATTACTATTATCATATTGTTCATGAATAGAAAATTTAGTAATTATTTGAATTTCTATTCCTTATAATGATAAAATGCATATATCTTTATTTGTTATATATGTTATATAATTTCTATTCCTTATAAATGCATAGTGTGTGGATCTCTAGGGCGACGTTAAATGCCTCTAGCAACAGCGTTTGAGTGTCTGGATCGCTAGCTGGCGCCATGCGCCTCTAGCCATACTAGCGACAACAGGTCTTAGATGTGAGGATCGCTAAGCGACGACGATCGTCGCCTAGCGATCCGACCAATGACATTAATTTTTAATTATTCGAGTATTGTTATTTGTATTTATTAGCAATCAAAATATGAGTTACTATTTATTGAAATTGTTATTATTATGTCTAAGTATTATTAATATTATTATTGTTGTTGTTATTTTATTATTATATTTATTAGTATTATAATAATAATTATTATTATTTTTGTTTTGTGTGCATATGATAATTAAATAAAATCATTATATTAATTTATATTATTATCGAAATCTTTTGATCATCATAAATAATATTATTATGTTGTTATTATTATTATTATTATTATTATTATTATTATTATTATTATTATTATTATTATTATTATTATTATTATTATTATTATTATATTTATAATGTTGTTATTATTGTTATTATTATTATATTTATAATGTTAGTATTATTATAATTATAATTAATGTTATTCATCAAATTAAATAAAGTACTTTATTTTATTATATTATTATTGTGTGTTGTATCTCTTAGTATAGAAATGAATTATTACTATTTATGAAAATTTGTTCATGATTACATCAATTATCTTTATTATTATGATTAATTTTATTATTATATTCGATATGATAATTAAACAAATTCATTATACCTCTGAACTTGAAAAATTGGGAAAACAGGAAAATTGTAAATTTGTAACCAAACAAATTGAAAATGCAGAATGTTATTTGTATTTATTAGCATTGAAAATAAGTAGTACTATTTCTTCAAATTTGTTATTATTATGTTTAAGTATTAGTATTATTACTATTATTGTTCTTATTATTATTATTATCTTTATTCATAATAATAATAATATTATTATTAGTATTATTATTATTATTATTATTATTGTTATGATTCTTGTTATTATTATTATCTTGATTATGATTATTATTATTATCTTCTTGTAATTATAATAATAATATTTATTATTATTATTATTATCTTATTATTATTATTATTATTATTATTATTATTATTATTATTATTATTATCATCATCATCATCATTATTATTATTATTATTATTATTATTATTATTATTATTATTATTATTATTATTATTATTATTAATAAATTTGTTATATGAATTACAAATGTCAATTATCGGTCATAACATAATTAAATTTTGTATTATTATTTGCGGTTGTTGTTTATGTAATTCAATTATATAATTCAATTAGTTGTTATAACTATTGCGAGAAAGCGAAATGCACATAATTTTCATTACATTATTTAAGCAAATAAAGCGAATATGAAAAACATATGCAATATTACAAAGTCTTTATGCGCATTAATTAACAATAATCATGACACGGAAAGAGTTGTCATTTCCAAATTAATGCTCTCAAACAATTCCATATTCAATTCCTTGGTAATATTAGGAAGTTGTTTACTCTTTAACTAAAACACAGAGCTTCTTCTCCAACAACCTGCGTTATTACAGACACCGTGTTTAATTTTGGTCTCCTTCTCAGGTGAAAACATTTAAAACCATTAGTTAATGTTGTGCAGATACTAGGAAAATGGCTGTGTTTGTATATTGTTTTTTTACAAGTCGGTTGTTAAAGGAATGTATAGTCATTTATATTCTGCATGTGATATAACTCATATATGTCTATTAAACGTTTTGTTATTCAATGTCATGTATCTGGAATGTTGCTGTTAATTAATGGTTGTTGACATAACGTTAGTGGTAATTAATATGGGCTAGTTGCGTTGGTTGTGTTGTATGGATCATGGCAGTACTATGTTCTGCTGAATAATAATGGCTTCCAACGTTTGTTCTTCTGTTCAGGCAACTCTGTTGTAAGGTTGCCAATGGTAATAAATGTTTAGACTCTGGTAACTTGTTTTCCTGTGTTAACGCAACTTGCTACTAATGACAATAAATGTTTTACAGTTGATTTGGTAAACAGTAAGGTATAGTTCATGTTAAAGTAAACCTATTGGTTGTTAACTGGAAACAACTTACCATCAATACACATAGGTTGTTTGTGAAACATGAATGACATAACACATGGAATGGTTAACGACATGGATGGAAAGAAGAAACATTTATGAACTCTGTGGGAATTGAAGTCATTTGTGAAATTTATTGTCCTCGTGTGTTAATTTAACAGGTCTGAAAATGGAAGGTACATCGAGACCATGTCGTCGTTTAAATTATGGATGTGATGATGAGCAAGGTCAGAATGATATTGGCATTGGGATTGGCTTTGGTAATATGAACGCAAGGCTGAACTGTGGAAGAGAGTTAGTACCAAAAATTGGCATGCGATTATGACGAAGAAGATGCTTACCAATTTTATTTAACTTATGGGAAGCATGTGGGATTTGGAATTAGACGAAGCAAAAGTCACAAAGATAAAAGGGGTAACTTAATTTGTCGGCTACTTTGTTGTAGTGCTCAGGGTTAGCGGATGCCTGATAAAAGAGATCTGTGTGTAAGAGCTCCACGACCAGCAACAAGATTTGGGTGTGAGGCAAGGATGAAAGTTCATCGTTTGCATAGTGGAACATTTGAAGTCATTGAATTTGTGGAGGAGCACAATCACCACCTCTCATCGCCGAACAAGGTACATTTGCATAGAAGTCATATGAAGATATCTTCTGTTGCGGCTATGCAAATTGAAATGGCAAATGCTGTGGGAATTCTACCGAAAGCATCCCATGATCTGATGGTGAGGGAAGCAGGTGGAAGAGATAATGTTGGCTTCATTCGGGATGATTAAAAGAATTATCTGAGGTCTAAACGGACAAGAGAGATGATAAAGGGAGATACACACGAGGTGTTACAATATTTGTATAAGATGCAGGTGGAAGATCCGAATTTCTTCTATGCCATTCAAGTCGACGAAGATGATATGATAACGAACATATTTTGGTCTGACGCTCAAATGAGGAACGACTACGTAGACTTTGGTGATGTTGTCTGCTTCGATACTACTTACAAGAAGAACGGTCAGGGTCGTCCACTCGCGTTGTTTGTCGGTGTCAATCATCACAAGCAAACAACAGTTTTTGGCGTTGCACTCCTCTATGATGAAACTGCTCTTACATTTGTGTGGTTGTTCAAGACATTTGAGGCGGCGATGCTTGACAAACAACCTACAACTGTTCTGATTGATCAAGATGCGGCAATCGCAAAGGGATTAGCGTCAACATGGCCAAACACTAATCATCGGCTATGTATTTGGCACATTTACCAAAATGCTTCCATCCATTTGAGTAGTGTCTTCAGCAAGTATAAAGAGTTTTCAAGGGACTTCAGCGCATGCATGTATGACTGTGACGAAGAAGAACAATTTGTCAGTGCATGGAAACAGATGCTCGGAAAATATGAACTTGAATACAATGAATGGTTGCAACGTTTGTATCATATTAAGGAAAAGTGGGCGTTGACCTATGGGCGCAAAATATTATGTGCTGACATGATGACAACACAACGCAGTGAAAGCATGAACAGTTTGCTTAAAAGGTATGTAAGTTATCAGCACAACTTACTACAATTCTTTAATCACTTCCACAGGCTTCTCGATGATCGGCGTTATGAGGAGTTAAAAGCTGATTTTAGGAGCAATGTGAGCAGACCAACATTGTCAGCACCAGTAAAAATTTTAAAGCATGCTGCAACTATATACACGCCTGAAGTATTTAAATGGTTCCAAGCTCAATGGAATATGTGTCATGATTACAGTTGTAATCTTTGCAGTCAGGATGGTTCGGTTGAGAAGTACATGGTAACTGTTGATGGCCAGAGGTACTCTCATTCCATCAGTTACGACTCTTCTAATGATGACGTTCATTGCAGTTGTGGGAAGTTTGAGTTTACTGGGATCTTATGCGCTCATGTGTTGAAGATGTATAACATAAAAAATATTAGCACAATTCCAAGCAAATACATCGTAAAACGATGGACAAGGAAAGCGAAATGTTGGAGGAATGGTAGTCAGCACTCACCTATCATTGAAACTGATATGGACCCTAAGTTGCTGTCAGGTAAAAGGTATAAGGAATTGTGTACCTTAAGCTTGCGGTTGGTTACAAGAGCGACAACCAGGAGAGATACCTATGAACTTGTTAAACAACATCTTCTTAACATGTTGAACATGGTTGATGAGACATTGGAAGGTGAAGAAATAGTGGATGACGAGAACCTAAGAGGACAACATGATGAGTTCAGCCAACGCTCACGGTCAAGTGATGATGTGAATGTGCTGAATGAAGCTGACCTGAATTTTGCCCACACGAAGCACATTAGAGGTGTGAAGTTGAAGAAAAAGCCTACATCTAGTAAGAGAATGAGGGGTGGTCTAGAGAAAAGTCGAAAGAAGAGGACGAATGCGAAGAAATGTAACACTTCGACAGTAACCCCCCTTGCCAATACGCAGGTAAAACTTCTGCGCATATTGCTGTGAACGGATGTATGCATTTAATTGGTCATAGTTGAATTTAATGTAATATGGGCATTCCTACTTTATGCAGGAATCTTAAGCGAATTCATGACAATATGGATTAATGTCTACCAGCCAACCTCCCATACTACATCAACAGCAGGTTGGTATACGGTCATTACCAATGTGTACATGTGTTATGCAATTTGATTTCCTATTCTCATTTGCTGAATGCCTGTGACTATTACGAAATGCAGGTGCAAGTTTCACTTCCTAAGGAATGGACAAGTATGGGGTCCAATGATGAAGACCGCATAGAACAATCTGAGGTTGTGTTTCTTAAGTTGTTTTTGGGGAACTATAAATTTGGAGGCTTGACAAGGTAATGATTAATCTTCCATGTCTTCCAAATTGCAGGCAATACGTGTTCATTTCGATAAGTCAACAATGGCATACACTCATCATCAAACTGCAACATTGTCGCAGGTATGCTTTTGTAAACATAGGAGTGTTTCTCATGTTTGCTACATTTGTCCATGTAATGTGTTATTAAATTGTGAGTCATCTACCATGGTAGGTGAATGCTGTTGGACCAAGTCAGCAGAATATACAACTTCTCTTAACACCGGCAATGCGGATGACTGATTTACTCAGGGTAAATAACCCACAGTTTGTGTCTCAAGTTGAATAATGTTCCATAATTGAATGATATGTTTTGTTTTGTTTGCATGAGTTCACATGCATTTTGATTTCCAGGCACAACAAACATTTGGTTGTGGAAATATGGAAGACGTTACCAATTTAACCCTTGGTATTTCCATTGGCAAATGTGGGAGTTGCCTCTGCGAGGAAAAGTTCTGTACTTGTAGACAATGATTATGATAATGATGTACGTACGAACCACCTAATTATACTCTTCCTTTATTTGTAAAATAAATTATCTTTGTCTAAGTTGTGTTCAGACAACCTTTTATAGGAACGTTCTAATTTAATGTTCACTGCTAAGTAATGAGGAAGTAAACAACTATTGCACAACGTCTATCTATGGCCAATTTAACATTTTTGGTGTTACATGCACATATAATGCAGAAACTGACTTATGTTCATATAATTGAGGGCACCATTATGTTAACTCTAAATTATATGAATGGGATACTATCGTTTAATATTGTGAACGTATGATATTTATTGCCTTTGCGTTATACAGAACATGATCGCTTATGAAGACTGCAATCTTCAAATGCAGGTGTGTTATATACTACTATCTTTAATGATAATGACATTCAATTACTTCAGACATGGCCTCATCATCACTCTGCCTTCATCATTTCTGTTGCCATCATTTCAGGTTAACTAAGATTATGCATATCAACATAATCTTATTAATTATTTCATCAAATATGGTCTCAATATTATTTTTAGTATAAGTATTATTATTATTATTATTATTATTATTATTATTATTATTATTATTATTATTATTATTATTATTATTATTATTATTATTATTATTATTATTATTATTATTATTATTATTATTACCTTATAATGATTAAATGCATATGTCTTTATTTCTAAAATATGTTATAGAATTGCGTATTATTAGCACATTTTGTTCTTATTATTATTAAATATAGTATTCTTATTGGTATAATGATTAGTATAACAATAGAAATATAATAAATTAATTAATTTACGAAGAATGATTACACTTTTATGAATTCTACATTTAATAATAATAAGAACGATATCCCTGTTGACAAAGTGTATGCTCTCCAAAACAAGGACATTGGTTCACGTTAATAGTTAATCGTTAATGGCAATATCTCTGTTCGTTGAAGGACTTCGATATTCATATGTATACCATGAATAGACTTAGCAGTAGTATCATGTGAAAGGAACCAATGTTTTTGAACGTGACATTTTTGTATTATTGTTGATTTGGTATATTAATGCATTGATTCTTCCTGCATCACGTTTGTAAGATGATGGATTCGTATTTGCATGTTTTATTCAATTTCCCTTGTAGCTATATTGCTTCCCACGTCACCTATTAACTGACATCATAAGCAAAGCAAAAAGCAAGTCAATACACGATCAAAGGGAAAAATGCATATCATGGGAGAGTCATTACAAGTGTGACGTCAAAGGCACATGCTGATGGTCTTATTCAGCAAGAAGCATATTATGTGAAGTGAATCACACGTTAATACAGCACTTAGAAATACAGTAGAATGCACGAGAAGGGGGGTTGAATTGTGTATTCCCCTTTTTTAATATCTTTTTCAGAATTACTTGTTAGAAATAAAATTCTTTACAGAATCTTTATTAATCCTGATTGATCAAACTTTTCAATGCTAAGTATATGAATAGTAAGTAATGATCAACTTTAAGGCAAGATAAAGATAAAGAGTAAGAGTAGTAGACACGCGGTTTATCTGGTTCACCCCAAACCGTGGCTACGTCCGATCCTCGAGTTTCTTCCGAGATTTCACTATCTCTTCAAGCGTTCTGATGATTCTTTCACGAGCCTCTTGGTCTCTACAACCAAGATTCTTTCATAATTAGCCTCTGCGGGCTATCTGCATAACTTTTCTTCTCAAAAATATTTGAACACTTTATTACGATAAGATAGCGCCACTAATTCATTACTTGATCGCTTTTTCACTTTGTGTAATTTTTCTAACATCGGCCACTCTTGATTTTCGACTTGACTTGTATTTATAGCCTTCGTCTCTAATCGCTTCTTTGATTCTTGAATCTTGAATCTTGAATCTTTAAAGAAGTTAATCAGTTGAGTTCAGAATTAACTCGAATCGACTCTTGCGTCTGTTTCTTTTCTGCGTCTGCTTTGCTTTTAAGTCTGCTTTGCTTTTAAATGCATCTGCGTCGCTTTGCTTTTGTGTTCTGCGTCGCGTCGCTTTGCTTTTGTGTATGCTGCGTCTGCGTCGACTTTTTCAACTTCGCATGTTTGACTTTTATAAACTTAAATGCGTGTCTTCGCCTGCATATCGAGTTAAATGCGTATGCATTTTGTTTATCTTGTATATGATCTCTCTTTGTGATACATCAAAATCATTTTATGTAAAGTCATTACGACTTAACAATCTCCCCTTTTGAATATAACAAATTACATACAAGAAAAGAAAACAAAACAAAAATTTACTGATGTTGCAAAATAAAAAAACTTATCTTCTTCCTTTCTTAAATCATTGTGGTCACACCTTCTTCATCTGAACATCTTCTCCTCTTACATTGATTATCTTCTTTCCTGCTCTCCCTATTTGTTATAATCAAAATGATTTAACGATTACGCACTTCAGCAGATTCGCTATCATCTTTCTCGGATCATTCACGTCTCCTTCATGTCATTGAGTTCACCACGTAATCTATTGACTTCATCTGGTGGATCAACTGACGAAGAGGCTTGATCTGCTTCTGCTGATGGAGGAGTGAAAGGAATTGAAGTAATGTAGGCATCAGAGGATGGAGTGTAGTCTTCATTGATCTCAAAAGTCGATGGACGAATAAACGTTTCAGCTTCAGAAGATCTAAATCAAGCGGGCTGGCGGCAAAGATCAAGAATCGTCTTCCATGCGGGGTAAGGCTTGTGCTTCTATAGGCAGTGTACTAGTCGAGGCCTAATCGAAGAAGCTATGCGAACGAGGAACTCAGTAAATGTTCTGTTCTTATATTTCCCCCCACTGGACAGTGTTCCCTCCGATTAGTGTAGCTGCAGCTCGCTTGATCTGGATTCTGTGAAGGAGTGCATGCTTCATCAATTTTTCGCACTTCTTCTGCAATTTGATCTGCGGACAGATCATCACTAGCATCATCTTTAGGATACAACTTTGCTTTTCCCCTTGTGAAATCTTTTGGAAATCTTGGTTGTATGTCTGGTGCAACCATGATTTCTGTGTTCTTTGTGACTGAGAAAATGGTACATGGATGGCAGGGACGATTTGTAGGATATGGCATTGTAGCAGCAAATCCCAAGGAGTCATAGAAGATCCTTTCGTCTTCTTTGAGTAACTGCCATGTGTTGTGATTAATCACCATAGGTTCCACTATAGCCACTATTTTCTTCACTGGTTGAACACCAATTGCAATAGCAGTCCTTTGTCTGTAACAACTTCCACCATTTTGATTTTCAACTTGTTTCCTCATAAATCTATGGTAGTTGTGTACCTTGACACTGGTCCAACATCCGAGTCTGAAAGCTACTGTTGCTCCTTGATGTCTTTGCGATGAGCGTTACTGAATCGGACTTCCATCTTCCGCTCCTTCTTTAGACCAAAAGGTGTTTCCAGTGTTGGTTCCTCTACTAGCTCCTTTTCTTGATCATTAGGTCTTTCCTTAACCGTGTTTTCTTCAACTGGTTCTTCTTGTTGAACCACAGGGGTTTCCTGAACTGTATATTGCTCAGCTTCTGTTTCTACTTGAACAGCATCAGTGATGTCTTTCTATTGACTAACGTCCTCAGCAGTTGAAATGTTCTTCTTTCGACTAACCTTCTTAGTCTTTTTCTCTGCTTCAGTTAGTTTCACTGATTTCTTTGCAGGAGATTTTCTTTTATCAGATGTTGCTTTTCTCTTCCTCTCAGTCTCTTTAGATTTTCTGGCCGTATCCTCTTCCAGAATAGAGACTAAGGATCTTGTGGCTTTGGGTGCACAAGATTTAAAAGTTTCTTCTCGCCTTTGTTCTCTGGCAATCTTCTCTTCCTGTTGCCTCAGAGTCCTGATTCTTGGAGATCTCTTGGCTTTCTTCACAACCTCGCTCAAGAGACTTTCTCCTTATCTCTTTAACGCACTTTGCTTTGCCCTCTGAGATTGGCTTTCTCCGAAAAGAGGACTCGCCATTTTCATGAGAGGTCTCCCTAGCACTCTCCTTAGTTCAGCAGTAGGCGATTTGATACTTACTGGCGATTGAGAACTTGAGACAGGAGTCTTCTTCAATACATGCTCCCTCTCAGTTCTTGGCTTCCTTGAAGAGTCGGCTTGGTTTCTTTCTACTATGTTCAGACCCATTCGCCAAATCGTATGTGCATCGATTTTGCTCTTCACAGGAACAGTTCGTCTGATACCGTGGTGCAGACGAATACTGGATTCCATAAAGATCCTCGTCAAAATCATACCATAAGGATAACTTGTAGTTTCCTTTAACCCCTTAACCATATAGTGAAAGATTAAGAATGGTAGATCTATGGGATTTCTATTCAGAAGAAAGAACAGGCATTGTTCATCTAGAGTAGTCACCAAATGCCTTGAACCAACTCTGGGAAGAATGCAATTAAGCGAGATTGCATGAAGAACCCGAGCCTTTGGAATCGATTTGATGTCTTCCTCTCCACAGGAATCATTTGTGCTATAGAGTTGTCTCTTGACATTTTCTTCTTTCATTCCAGCGAGGACATCCATCCGACTTTGGTAGACGGTTTCTCACCAACCGATGGGCAATCAACACCTTCCTTATTAAATCCTTTGTGACAAGAATGATATTCTTCCCACAGAGGATACAATAGTGTCTTCTATCGCATGCGTTCTTCCGAACTCATATACCTCATCCGTATAGACAAGTTCTCGATGTCGAAAGAAGTTCTTCCAGCCGACTCTTGTGATCTCCGGTTCTACATCCATGCCGTCACTCCTTAGTGACTCAAAGTCCACAAGTCTTCCATAAACCATGGTCGCTTCCATTGTATAGAGCGAAAAATTATCTTCGGAGAACTTTTGAGTGAGAAGATTTTGAGAGAATTGGTAAAGTAGAAATGAACCGTCGGGAGATGATGAAAAGATCGCTATAATCTCATCTTGATCTACTTATAGGGTTATGGACTGATGGGTTCTCGAATCATTAAGAACCTCGAGTTTATCGATTTTCCCTCAAAATCTTCCTTGTGAGAAAAGTTACCACAGTAACTCACTTTGTATATAACGCCGTTAGTTTCTCACGTTATTTTAGCTTTGTTGCTCATTTAGCATCACCATGTTAAGATTGCGTCTTATCTTACGAAAACATTCTTCACTTAGTGGTTTAGTGAAGATATCGCCCATTGAAGTTCTGTTTCAACAAGCGTAGAATCACCACTTTCCTCTGAACATAATCTCTCGTGAAATGATGTCGACTTCTATATGCTTCACTCAAATGTCAATTGGATTCTTTGATAGATTTATCGCCTTTGGTGTTGTCGCAATAAATTGGAATCTCCTCCTCTTTGATGAATAGTCTTCAAGTCGGTATTTGATCCACAGCGTCGTGAGCAAAGACTTCGGCGGCAGATATATATTCCTTCACGGTTGATAGGGCAATTGAGCTTTGTCTCTTGCTTGACGGAGACAAGATTTCCTCGAAGAAAGTGACATCCTCCACTTGTGCTCTTCCTTTCAATTCTATCTCCAAAGATAGTCCGCATCGCAATATCCAATTAACTGAAATCTTTACCTTTCTCAAACATTAAGCAAAGATCGGTAGTACTGCGAGATATCTCAAAATTCTTTAACAAAGAATAAGATGAGACTCTCTAGGATCGGCTTGAAATCTTGCACACAAGCATACACCTGAATGTAATATCGTGTCTACTTGTTGTAAGATACAATGAAAGAACCGATCATCTCTATATAGGGTTTGATCCACCTTCTTACCAAGTTCGTCTTTCGACAAAAGATTTGAAGGATGCATCGGAGTTGCCATAGGCTTCACATTATTCATGTCAAACTTATTCAGCAATTCTTTCACATACTTTTGTTGATGAATGAAGATCTTTTCTTGATGCGCTTAACTTGCAACCCAAGAAAGAACTTTAATTCACCCATCATACTCATTTCAAATTCTCTTTCATTAGACTCTCAAACTTCAAGACAACTTTTTGAAGTAACACCAAATATGATATCATCAACGTAAATCTGTACTAAGATAAAATCATTTTGAAAACCCTTCCTAAAGAGCGTCTTATCAACTTGACCTCTACTGAAACCATTTTCTATCAAGAAGGTACTTAGACGATCATACCAAGCTCTAGGAGCTTGCTTCAGGCCATATAAGGCTTTGTGAAGTCTATAGACATAATCTGGGTTTTTAACATCTTCGAAGCCAGGTGGTTGTTTTACATACACTTCTTCGTCTATAAAGCCATTCAGAAATGCACTCTTTATGTCCATCTGAAACAACTTTATATCATGACAGATTGCATATGCTAACAAAATCTTTATAGCTTCAAGTCTCGCTACTGGAGCATATGTTTCATTGTAGTCTATTCCTTCTTGCTGATTGTAGCCTTGTGCTACTAATCTGGCCTTGTTACGACTCACTCTTCCTGATTCGTCTAACTTATTCTTAAAAACCCATCTGGTTCCTATAATGGATTTCTTAGGAGGTTTTGGAACTAAGGACCAGACGTTATTCCTCGTGAATTGATTCAGCTCTTCTTGCATGGCTAACACCCAAGCTTCGTCTTGAAGAGCTTCCTCAACCTTCTTAGGCTCTACTTCAGAGATAAAAGCTACATTAGCTTCTCGTCTGAATCTGGACCTAGTCCTAACTCCTTCTGAGGTCTCACCGATAATTAACTCTTCTGGATGAGAACTTTTGTACTTCCAATCTCGTCTTAGTTCTATAGTTTCTGGAATATCTTCAGTTTTGTTCTCATGAGTGTCTGACGAGGGAGTTTCTGAGGTATCATCTAAGTTCTTTGAAGGACCTTCATTCTCCATGTCATCTTCCTTATGGGGTTAAGAACTATCATCAAACTTGACATGGATCGTCTCTTCAACAGTCTTTGAAATCAAGTTGTAAACTCGAAAAGCCTTAGACGATGATGAGTAGCCTAGAAAATTCTGGATAGTCTTGAATCGAATTTATCCAATGACTCTTTCAGATTCGAATGGAACATTTGCACCCAAATGGATGAAAGTACGATATGCTTGGTCTTCTTCCATTCCATAACTCATAAGGAGTCTTCTTCAACATAGGTCGCAACAAGATCCTGCTCGAATATAACATCTTGTATTCACGACTTCGCTGAAAATACTTAGAAAGATTCGTCTCACATAGCATGGTCCTTGCCATTTCTTGAATCGTCTTATTCTTTCTTTCAACAACTCCATTTTGTTGAGGAGTTTTAGGGGCTGAGAAGTTGTGGGAAATTCCATTCTCTTCACAGAATACTCTAAACTTCTCATTTTCAAACTCTCCACCATGATCACTCCGGATACTAGTAATGGACATTCCTTTTTCGTTCTGTAACTTTCTATTTTCCCGATTCCAATAATTTTGCCCTGCTGGTTGTCTCCGAAAGTTACTGATCCTCCCTTCTTATACTGAAGATCTAGGAACATAGACCTTCTTCCCGTCATGTGTCGCGAGCATCCACTATCTAAATACCAATGGTGTTTGCACAGATCTTCCAAGGAAGGATATCTGCAGGAGAAACTATTTTATTTCTTGGTACCCAAATTTTCTTGGGTCCTTTATGGTTAGTAGTATGCTTATGATATGATCTATAATGCATATTACTCGGACGTTGATTAAAATGTGTTATCCTATATCTTTCTTTTTGAATGCATGATTTGCTACTAGACCGAGTATTGTTTCTAGTAAACCCTAATCCATCTTATCACTTTCGGATGTCTACATTTTCCAAGCATTTCATTCATTTTCTTTGTACTTTACGTGAAAGTAGCTAAATCACCGATAAATTCTTAATCCTTAGCTTAAGTCGATTAATTTCTTGATCATCTACAATCTTTCTTTTATCTTCTAATTGTTTCTTTAAACAACTATTTTCTCTCTATTATCTCAAGATGTTTAATATTTTCTACATACTTTTCTTTAACAACTTGTCTTGTTTCGAATAGCATGAGAATCTTCTAACAATTCTGAAGAAGCATCATGCAAATTATCATAATCTGATTTTACCTCCTCATCACTATCTTCCTCAGCCATTAGGCAAATGTTTGCATGTTCTGATGACTCGAACTGTGATCGATTCAGATGAATCTAGGTCCTCCCATGTTGCCATCATGCTTTTCTTGCCTTCTCTACTCTTTTTGGGTTTCTTCTTGAGAGTAGGGCATTCGGACTTGTAGTGTCTAGGCTGGTTGCACTCGTAGCAAATGATAAAAGACTTCTCTGGCTTAGCTTCATCTTTTCCATTCTTTCTGAATGTTTGGTTACCTCTGGGCTTCTTCTTCCACATACGTCTTATCTTTCTGGAAATGAAAGATAATTCGTCATCTTCATCACTTTACTCTGATTCTGATTGATTTGAGTTATCATCCTTTGATTCTTCAATCTTCAATGCTTTCGATGACTTCCTCCTTCTCTCGAGTCTTATGATTCTTCCGTCCGCCTTGATCTTTATTGACTTGTCTCGCTTGGGCTTGTCTTCGACGTTGAGTTCTACTTCATGAATCTTCAAGGATTCCAAGAACTCATCTAGCTTCAACACGCCAAGTCTTTGACTTCTTACCTTCTGCGGTAACTTTAGGTCTCCATCTCTTAGAAGACTTCTTAGGATCTTTCAACATGGTCTTGGTTATTGTATGTCCTTCCAAGAGCTTTTAATCCATTGACAATTGTTTGAAATCTTCCAAACATTTGATCAATAGATCTTCATCTTCCATCATGAAAAGTTCATATTGATGTACAAGAATACTTATCTTGGATTCCTTAACTTGACTTGTGCCTTCATGAGCAATGGACAATGTGTCCCACATCTCTTTTGCGATTGTCGCAACCATGCACTTTGTCGTACTTTCGCTTCTCGCTTAGGCACACGTTAAGAAAAATTTTACCTTTGAATTCGCTTGTATTCTTGCTTTCGATCACCGTCCATCATGCTTCGTGGAATAGAACCGCCTTCTTCATCTACGGTATATAGGGGTCCGTTCTCTTTACGTCCCAAAGGTCTACATGTGTAGATTCGATGAATAACCGCATCTTATCTTTCCAAAGAATGATAGTCTTCTCCGTTGAATGCTTTGGAGGTCTAGTGATCGAGGCACCTTCAACGATGTATACATGTGACTCGCCATTATCTTTAATCCACACTTCGCCAAAGTGATTCTTGGATACCGTGCTCGATACCAATCAAGTGAATCACACGTTAATACAAAGACTTAGAAATACATAGAATGCACGAGAAGGGGGTTGAATTGTATTCCCTTTTTAATATCTTTTCAAAATTACTTGTTAGAAATAAAATTCTTTACAGAATCTTTATTAATCCTGATTGATCAAACTTTTCAATGCTAAGTATATGAATAGTAACTAATGATCAACTTTGAGGCAAGATAAAGATAAAGAGTAAGAGTAGTAGACACGCGGATTTATCCTGGTTCACCCCAAACCGTGGGCTACGTCCATTCCTCAGAGTTTCTTATGAGATTTCACTATCTCTTCAAGCGTTACAGTATTCTTTCACGAGCCTCTTCAGGTCTCTACAACCAGTATTCTTTCACACTTAGCCTCTGCAGCTATCTCAGACAACTTTTCTTCTCGTAAAATATTTGAACACTTTATTCTGATAAGATAGCGCTCAACTAATTCGCACTTGATCGCTTTTTCACTTTGTGTAATTTTTCTAACATCAGCCAGCTCTTCAGTTTTCGACTTCAACTTGTATTTATAGCCTTCGTCTCTAACTGCTTCTTTGATTCTTGAATCTTTAATCTTTAAAGAAACGGTTAATCAGTTGAGTTCTGTAACTAACTCGAACTGACTCTTGCGTCTGTTTCTTTTCTGCGTCTGCGTCTGCGTCTACTTTGCTTTTGTGTCTGCGTCTGCGTCTGCTTTGCTTTTGTGTCTGCGTCTGCGTCTGACTTTTTTTTCAACTTCGTCTGTGTTTGACTTTTATAAACTTCGTCTGTGTCTTCGTTTGTGTCTGAGTTCGTCTGTGTCTGTTTTGTTTATCTTGTATATGATCTCTCTTTGTTATACATCAAAATCATTTTTATGTAAAGTCATTCTGACTTAACATTATGCTCTCATTCTCCATCTTCATCAGATATAAAGCAATAGAGAAGTTAAAGGAATGGTAGAACAGGATGTAATTTCAGAAGATTGTCCCTCCATAGTCTCTGATACCATATACAGAAATATGAGCAAAGAAATAGACAACTGCTTGCGTTTGTCATTATTGATGAATGTTACATTTATAGATCTTTACAGATAATGAAATCTAATATGTTGGTATACAATCATCAGCTATTTTGAATTTGATCTTATCTACTTCTATACAATGGTCTATGTTTTGGATGTGATATGTTATGGATCTGTTTTGATTGTGAACAATCTGATTGCATTTTATGCTTACAATAAGCACCTAATCCACATGAAAAGGTTAAAGTTCCTTAGCAGCAGACCCATTATATAATTCGGCTGACTATCCTAACTGAATCAGAAGCCATTAGAACAACGCAAAACTATGCTATTGCAAAGCAAATTGTCTCCCAAAAAATACCATAAAGTCTTTGTTCTAGGTCTACAAGGAAACAAGCAAAACTTGATTACAGAACTCTGTTCATATGATTGATGATAATTTAAGTCCACAATTATGAGAAATGCATTATGTTTTACACGGTTACATAACTTTGTGCGTAGTATGTTCCTCTTCTTGACAACAGATTTTGCTACGTTTAGGCTCCTTTGCACAAAAGTTAATCCTGCAACAATAGAGCCCATTAAAGGAACATGTTATAAGTGATTAAGAATGAGCAAACGTATACCTTTACTGCTACATTTTGAAAATGTATTGCTCATGAATGCAACAAATTCAAATAAGCTGAAGCATATAAAAAGGAAAGCGTATAAAAGGCAAGTATACAAGCAGAGAGTGTTAAGAATCAACGGTACGAAGCTGAAAAACTGTCATACCTCCACATTTCGCGAACTGGATCTGGATTCAGCGTCTGCGCCATCCATTTGTGGATTTCCTCCAGCAAATGGGGTTGGAGATGGTACATCCAGTCCTTGGACCTGCCAAGCCTTTCTCCATTTGTTGCCCAAGTATTCCAGCTCGTCATCAATATCCACCAATCTCGCATTCATATTTACTAATGAGCGGTTCATTCTATTCATCTGTTCCGCTATCAATCGAAATTGGTCCTGTGTTCTGCGCGAGTATACATGCAGGAGGTTTTGGTTATGTTGAAGCTGTTGCTGCATCGTTGCCAGATTAGGTTGCGACTGATGTTGTGGTTGCGGTTGTTGCCCCTCAGACTCCGAACCATATTCCACACCGTGAACATTAGACCAATATTCAACACCATGACCTCTAGCACTTGATTCTCCCGCTGCCAACCTACGCCTCATTGCTGTTCGGGTTGATGGCTCTCGTAGCTGCATGGTTGTCCCGTCTATAATCTCGCACCGTGTCAGGTATGGTACATCGAAATAGTGATATTGCAGCATCTCAAGGTCACTAAGATCAAGCCTAAACCATTGAGCTATTGCAGTTGCTAAATAATCCATACCTAGGCAGCTCCCCCGTCTCCCCACCAATTCCATCAAAGTTTTAGATACATATGTGAACATGTTTGTCTTATGTCCATGCTCGATGCACCATAACAAGAAAAGCTCCTTCGTCGAGCATTTTGTACTTTTTCGTTTGCCAAAAACAGATCCACACATGAATTTATGCAGCAGCTTGAATTCCGCTTCCATAATCTGTGCATTGGATGCAAGGTGTGGATCATACGCATCCAAGTTTGTTAAATATTTCCAGTACGAATTTACATTGAAACCCGGATGCGCATCTTCAATTTCGTGCTCCGCAAACCCACAAACGTGCCGTAACACCCTCTGATCCATAAAACACACCCGCCCGCGTAACCTAAACCACAATTTATTCGGTCGCCGTGACACCCACCTCAAAGATGTGAAAAACTCTAGTGTCAGGTCACGGGACACGGGCCAACATTTTCGCACAAAATCTTGCCAACCACCTCTCTGACATAATGTCATAAAATTGTCTCTCAACCCTATTTCATGTAGCAGCTCAAAATTAAAATACGTTGGAACCTCAACGCTCTTACTTTGAAGTTCCCTGTACCTCTCTCCTTCTGCCTCGGAATAAATTGGAAAAGGGGCATCATACACATTTGCAATGTTTGCAGCATTGTCCCCTCTCACCGCAGAACAGATGCTTTCCTCGGTATATCTAGCTCTTGAGGGGCATTGTCCGCAGAGAAGTCTGCATATGTGAGAAATTAAGAACACAAATTGAGAACAATAAGATCACAACCATCATTTGGGCTTCTTCATGTTTCTATAAACAATCCAATGTTTTTGTTTGATTTTGGTTGTGATTAAGAAACTCTGTCTAATTATATCTGAAATCAATTACATGTAACAAAACTAAGTTCTCATAACAGAATGTGCATAGGAAGTGTAATATGTCTTTAAGTGGGTTAGTAGAAAGATTTGAATTATGAGTTAAGTTCTGTCGAAGTTTTTAGTACATAACAAGCAATTCCAAGTATCTTAAGGACTGTTATAATTGAATGAATAAATATTATGTACTACATAATGTAAGATCCAAAAAATCGATGATTATATCAACATGTGTGTTATGTTGATAAGTATAGGTGCTGTAGAAGACCAAGATGTGTTGTTGTTATTGAGGAAAATCAATCAACTTTTGTGATATTTGGGAAGAGAACTTGTCTTAAAAGCAATCAACTGTTTGATTGCAATCATTGAATTACTTATAAACTTTACTAATATCATTGTTTCTGTTTGCAAATTGTCAACTTTTAGTTACTACAATTTATAGTGTTCTTTGGAGTGCATTATTAAATTAGCATATACAACAACCTATAGTTAATCCTAATGACCAATTACTACTCAATAACGCACATGAAGCCTAATGGGACAAAAATATGACTGGAACAAAAGATGAGGACAAACAAATTTATTTCATGAAACATTACTGGTTCAAATCTCTACATGCAGTCATATAATGACCAAATTCAAGCAACCAAATTATATGCCAAACATCAATCACAACGAGAAAGAGTCACAATTTGAAATGAAGCAATTCTAATAGCAATCCATACCTAAAGAACGTAAAGATGAAACACGTACTAGGCTTCCACTGAAGGGAGTAACCAAATTTAATAGTCCAACGACCTGCAATACCCATACGAAATACCCAAACGAAATTATCCAGATGAAATACCCAATCGAAATAAAAATGCCGATGAGTTACCCATATGCAATTCAAGGGAGATACCCATTCGAAAAACAAAACCCAAACAAATTACCCAGATGCAATTCATCGGAAATACCCATTCGAAAATCAAAACCCAAACAAATTACCCACATGCAATTCATCGGAAATATCCACATCAGTTACCCACATGAACAACATATCCCTCACTCAATCCAAACCCATCACCCAATCAAAACAATACAAACAACTTACCTACAATCTGGTGGTAGAATGCTGGAACGTGAAGGAGAGGAAGAACTTTTGTAAAGCGAGAGGAAGAAGTTTTCGATCGATCGCACTCGGTGGAAGAACTTCGTAGAGAAGAGGAAGAACTTTCCACTGGTCTCTTTCGATGTCGCATTAGGTTAAGTGCGACACTCAAAATACTTGTTTTTTTTTCTCATTTTCCGACTTTCATAAATTAAACAACTTATCTTATTTTCTTTGTCTTCCCTCCGTTTGCTTTTCTTTATTTATATTAATAATATGTTATCAATAATAACAAACATTTTAAATAATAGTAATAATAATAATTTTACTAATAATCAAAATAACAGATAATTATATTAATAAGGAATTTAATCGTAATAATAATAATTAATTTATAAGTACGCATAATATATTTCATAATAATATTTCACAAGAATTATAATAATATAACTAAATTTAATTAGTAAATTTATGATTGATAATAATAATAATAATAGTAATAATAATAATAATAATAATAATAATAATAATAATAATAATAATAATAATAATAATAATAATAATAATAATAATAATAAGAAGAATAATAAGAAGAAGAAGAAATTTAGTTATAATAATAATAATAATAAATTTCAACAATACTCTCAATAAATTTCATAATACTAATAATAATAATAATACATATACCAAAATATTTATGATATTATTAACAACCAATTGAATAATTTTTCTAATACATTTAATAATTACTCTATAATATATTAAATAATAACAATAAGTAATTGAAAAGTTATTATAATTATTATTAAATTTAAATAACCATAATAATAATAAATACAATAATTTCTTGTTCAGATTAATAATTTTCATTATTATAATATCGAAACAAATTTAAATAATAATAATCATAATAACATAATAATAATAATAATGAAAAAATAATAAT